>OY757910.1:65429879-65794879 GCA_963585895.1 Sepioteuthis lessoniana | reverse complement strand
ATAGAATACTATAGAACGCAATATATATATATATATATATATATATATATATATATATATATATATATATATATCTTAACCTGGTCTGTCTGTAGATTAATGCGAAATTGTATTGTCATGGTAACACGAGACGTTACTCGGCCTACAGTACATGAACACAAATATGATAATTTTATAATTGATATATATATATATATATATATATATATATATATATATATAATATCGCAGAAATTTTATCGAATGAAATGTATTCGTAATTTTTTGAAAAACAATATCTTGAGAGACAACTTTCTTTTTTTCTTTCTTTCTCAGAATAACTTTCTATACTTCTGTCTTTTCCCTTCTCTACTTTGTTTCATGTTTCTTCTCTCTTTTTCAATTTCTCTTTACAACTAGTTGTTTTTCGATTTCTTCTTTTCATGATTTTTCGACATTCTTTCTTTCTTTCTTTCTTTCTTTCTTGTGATATAAAAAGATTTCATTTGAACGTAGTATTTATGTCCACAACCAATACACAAACAAATGAAAAAAAAAAACCCACCAAAACTGTTCAAATTATTAATTAACAAATTCGACGAGTATGAACGGTGCAGACGTCGGCAGATTTGAGTATACATTGTCTATATTTTACATAGACTTTACATTCATTACGTCAAACCTTTAGTAAGACCCCTAATAAAAAATCATGAAAATTCGTCTAATTTTGGTGTGGGGCAGAAGTAGCATCATATTCGAATTTCAAATGCTGATTTTTAAAGCAGACACAGCTATTTCACTTGGACGATTAGCGTTATACAATCTTTTACTTTCCTACGTTATATCCTTTAGGTATTGTACCGTAGTCAGCTAAGGTGAGAATAATGAAACATTAAAAGAAAAAAAGGAAAGGAAGGAAGGAAAGAAAGAAAGAAGGAAAGTAATATGAGGAAACATCAAAGAGAAAAAAGTAAAGAAAGAAAATGCAAGCAAGCCATAAAGAAAGAAAGAAAGAAAGAAAAATTAATAAATGCAAATAATCAAAATGGAAAAAAATTAAGAAGTGAGAAAGAAAAAAGAACTAACCAGGGGAAAAAAGAAAGAAAGGAAAGAGAGAAAAGACAATAAGAAAGAAAAAAGAAATAAAGAGGCAATCAAGAAGCAAGATTTAAGTAGGTTCGAGAGAAATAGAATAGAAGAGAACAGATAATACAGAGAAAAAAGTATATTACATTAAAACTCTCTCTCTCTCTCTCTCTCTATATATATATATATATATATATATATATATATATATATATATATATATATATGATAACTGGTTAAATAAAACTCTTCAAATCAAGAGGTAATGTTATATATATATAAGATAGAATCAATAAACGAATAAAAACTGAAGCTGTTAAGGGATGGCAAGCAAGTGAAAGAAACAACGCGAGTTTGAATGAGAATGATGGCGGGTGAGATACGGGTGGAATTCTGAATGCAGACCAGTGAAAGCATTTGAAAATATTGATTAAAGGGAGGCGCGAAGAGGCGTTTTGTACCCCAATAAATGGGAAGGTTTTAGAAGAGAAAAGGAAGATGAAAATGAATACATGGGAAAACGAAGAATACTACTCTAAACTCTTGTATATAAGTCGATGAGAAACTTATTTTTGATATATATATATATATATATATATATATATATATAAAGTAAGCTTCTCATCGACTTATATACGAGAGTTTAGAGTAGTATTCTTCGTTTTCCCATGTATTCATTTTCATCATCTAAAACCTTCCCATTTTTCATTAGATGAAAAAATTAGGATCACATCATCCCTAAGATATATATATATATATATATATATATATATATATATATATATATATATATATATACCTTAGGGATGATGTGATCCTAATTTTTTCATCTAATGAATTGACACACATTATGCTAACACAGCAGCACATTAAATGACATAAAACACATTTTCGGAAACACCCACTAAAAATCTGCTTTTTGTGAACTACTGGTTAGATTGCCCTTAACATTCAACGCCAAAAGCAAAATATAGATGTTCCCTATTATCCGCGGTTTCAGTTATCCGTGACTAACCACTGAAATGATCAGTTCATAAGTTTTACATAATGATTCCCGCCCTGTCAACAAGGCTTAGAATAGGTTGACTGTATCTCCTGCAGAGAGAGAAGACCCCACCCTGCCAAAGTGGTATGTGTTTGATAACTCCAGACGAGTTGACATACCATTAGAATCGATAAAATCAATGAATCAATAATTAATGATGGGGCCATAGCGAAATATTTGGGATATTCTGTAAAGTGCTTTTTTAAGGCGAAAAATCTTGAAACACCTTAATTAGGAAAGAAAAATAAATTGTATGAGGAAGTTTCTATATTAAGAATTAAACTACTTGAACAAAACTTTTATCACTGGGCTTGAATCAATCGTGTAAATTTTAAATAAAAAATTCATCGTTTACGGTAAGCAATAGGTGAATTTATACTAGCTGAAATAATCATAGATAGATTTGAAAATATTTAAATAAAACATTGAAATATATTGATAAATTTACGGGCAAACTGGCGTTTATGTGAGGAGAGAGAGAGAGAGAGAGAGAGAGAGAGAGAGAGAGAGAGAGAGAGAGAGTAATTGGATCCTATAAATATGTAAGGGTAGTATGGAAAATCATTCCAAACTTTTATTGTTATAAATTGTTTTATTCTATTCTAAGTTACTAACATATCTACGGTAAAAAACGATGAATCATAATTATTTTAGTGAGAAGTGACAAGGAGCAACCCTTTAATCCTCGGTAAAGTAAACACTTTCTGATCCTTGCCGAAGTTACTGATAGCCAAACAAATAAACAAATAAAAAAAAATCATACTATACAGATAAACTTATTAAAAAAGGAAGACCGCTATAAGGATTGACTTCTTCGGAAAATAAATTTTATTTCGATTTTTACAAAATAAAATCCAATCCCGAAGAAGCTATCCTTATAGCAAAACAATTTAATTTTCTATATTAACTTCTTTTCTTATATCATTGATGTTATTCAAAATCTTACCCAGATCATTTACTGCGAAAACCTTTCAGCGTTCAATATTTCATATGTAATTTAATGTCATATGGACCCTGACTTTATGTCCCGTACGGAAAGAACTAGGAAGTTACTTGGCAAAAACTGTCCTATCATACATTACATGTCCATTATAAGCACATCACTCGATCTCATAATAATTGATGATACTGATTTACTAATTTGTTCATTTTGAGGAAAAACCTTTTATTTGTGATTGATTTATAAATGTATTAGAAAAATAGTATAAATAGGATCTGATACTATTTAAGACATCCACTGGTGGATTTGGAATATATTTCACACAAATTAGAGACAACAGTATTCGTTATTTATTTTACATGATGAAAGACGACGATTTTAAGCCAAATTTCAACAGTGTTTCGGCATGGAGGGTCTCTATTCTTCCTTGGATTTCCACTTCCCCCGTGTTCCTTCCAGACCTTCGGAGACGTTCGAAGAGCATCAACGACAAACTATGAAATAACTGTCGAATATTTATAGAAATTAATTAGAAGAGTTTGTGACTAGTTTTAAAAATAAGTTTCCGATATTTGTTTTTGAATTTTTTGGGCTGCGGTGGTAGTAGTCAAACACTGATGTATTTAGTCTTTTTGTTTTCCTTTTAATTACTAATTACTAGTTAAATTATAAATGATTTTTTAAAATTCTAAAAATAACAGATAAACACTTCCTAAAAAGAAATAAACAAAACAAATTATTCAGCAGTGAAACAATAATGACACGTAGTGTAACGGTTATAGGCGTTAGTTCCCCAAGCTTCAAAGGAGACAATTATCAGGAGGTTGTAGGTTCAATCCTGACTGGAGGCGAGTAACAATACAGGAATACTTAACACTTGTACCCGGTTATGGCTAACGGAATCAGAACAGGCGACCCCCGTGGATTTAATAAAGGACGTAATTCGAAGTTCTGTGAAGGTTCCAGAGTTCGACAAACACATGAAAAAGGCCGGAGAACATATCGGCCGAAACGTTGTGGAAATAACTATAAAGATGAAGACAATAGTCCGAAAACACTTAATGATAAAAATTTCAATTTCTTGCACAATTTCCAGTGGATCCCCTCCCCTGGTCTTATTCATTTTTGCACTAATTTGCACCATTCCATTGATTGTTTCGTCTCTATCACCACATAACTTTCACTTGCTATTTTGTTGCGTCTAGTCTATTTTTGCTTTAACGTAGTTTGTCCTTATGGTGTTGTTTTGTGCTGCAATCAGAAGAGATTAAGTTTCTCTCTTCAGGTTTCCCTTTCTTAGCCATGTCCAAGTCTTCTCATATGAGATCTTGCTTGTTTGCCATATGAAATATTCTTCGCATTTTTTTCTAGTTTATTATGATTATTATTGTTCAATTTTTTAAATATTGAGCAATTTTTTAAATACTGAGCATTCCTAATGAAATAAAAAACAAAAGAATTTAAAAAAAATATATATATTGCGTATAGTTAAAGAAATCTTAGAAGTAAACTTAAAGTTTAATTGGCTCCTTATTCATTGCATTACGCACCTTTGGAATAATTCTATTGTTAGAAAAGTGAATTCATCATGAAATTACAGACGCAGAGATTGGTCAGCTTGTAAACATACACATACACGCACACATATATAACTTATAAATGGAAGCGGGGTACGTAGCGTAATGGTTATTACCATAGAAAACGAGCCGGATGAACACAATTTAAGTCCTGGATGAGATTGTTTCCATTTCACTTGGGAAAAGCATGAATCTATCTATTCTCCCCTCGACTATTGTTAAATAGTAGGGTAGACTGTACTCTTTCGTTTATCTAGGGTAGACAATCTAGGCGAAAGAAAACCTGCTACATTCCGGGCAAAAATTGATCTTATGTCGTATCCTAATAATGGCAGATGGGTTTGATAAATACATACTTATACTATATAATATACAATGAAAATTTCTTTTATAGTTTTGCAAACCATTGATATAGTGGTATACATAATTTTTTTACTTGAAAGAGAAATGTTATTTTGAGACATTGTTATTTCAACTTTCAACAACTCCACCTAAACAGAATTTACTGGAGTAATATAGTGTTTCTCTGCACTTAGAATAATTCAAAAGGAATATTTTTATTCATTGTTCCAAGTTGGGCTAACTGTTACCTTCTAATGTGAACAACTGTTACCCTCTAATATAAATACGAACAATTGGGCCATTTGAATGAAACATTCGAACAAAAAATACTTTTTTTTGATCAAAGGTATCGAAATATTGCTGCATGGCAATCTCCACCCTCAAGTTACAAATACGGTTTTAATCAGATGAAAATATCGAAAAATTCCCAGAAGATTTAAATGTATTAAAACGGGAATTGTTCTTTTAAGAGGGAATACGCGATTTAAGTGAAAGATGGTAAAATGTAAGAAAAAATAACTTTATTACTAATTAATGATTCTTTGAATTCATTTGTATTTTGTTAAAGAAAAAACATGCCGGAAACCTTGGCACAAATCTGAATAAACCAGTAAGAATATTGATGTTATGAAATCCAACTTTTTAAAAAACTTTTGATAGAAACGGATGGATGACTTACGGAATATTTAAAATAGGTAGTTATGAACAAAATGATAAAAATATAAATATTGATAGATGAATGTGATATTAATTTCTTTTAAGGAAATGCGTTACGTTTTTTGTAATAGATTTCCGAACTCTACATCACACAAATTTAAAACAGAACGCCACCAACGGAAATAAATTATTCAAAACTTCTGTTTGTTTCATTTCAAAATTCATATTGATGAAGGTTTAAAAACTGAAATGTTTAACGTTGATAAATCATTCTAACTATAATCAAAATCATCCTCGGTAGATCTTGTTTTTTCATACTATCAGATTTATTTCCAATTTTCACACACACACACACACACACACACACACACACACACACACACACACACACACACACACACACACACACACACACACGTATATTATGATTTGATAGAGAAAAGTTTATAGGTAACTTTATTTTTAAACGAACTAGAGCTCATTTGTTTGTTCACAGTTAAATGGCTTCAAATATTGCTATCTCAGCGCAATTGACCCACAGCCCCAGCGTTTAACATCGTTAAGATAAAATTTGGTTGGGTAACTTTTGTCACATAAACAATTTGAAGAATACGGTCGGTATAATCATAGGGGAGCTAGGGTTTGATATGACCGTCTACCTCAGTAAGGACCAAAGTTAAGTTGGTTGCTTGTGTTTTACAATATCTCAACCCTTCTAGGTTATTTAACGCCAAACCCGGTTTAAAAGTACATATTAAATATATATGATTGGTAAACAAATAATTTGAAGATAACAATTTTTGAACGAGCCAGAACTCATTTGTTTGTACATGGTTAAATAGCTTTAAGTATTGCTATCTGACTCTAATAGTTCTATTTGCAACAATTTAATCGTTTCCAGTAAATGATTAAACAGTTTTATTTGGGACCCTATAAGGTATTAACACTTCGGGTTAGTGTGGACTTGGAATAAATGGCACTGAAAGGCTACTCCATATTCTCCAAAGTTCCCGAATAGGAGCCTCGCCATCCGATAGCTTTGTACCATATCCAGGACATTCGTTGGAGGAGGGGTCTTACCTCTCTGCAGATATACAGCCGAATGGGCTGCCCATTTTCAGTGTGGCAAGACACGTAATCACTTCACGCACAGCTTAGCCACCAGGATCCTGTCTTCAAGCAATATAGGTTGCCACCTACATCTAACAGGTTGTCTCGTTAGAGGAAAAGGACCTTAACCCTATGCAATCGGCATATTTCACAGTTCTAACCGCCAGGGCAGAATACTGACATGAAGACTAAAATAGATGGATTGATATGACGACTGTGATCAAGTCCCGTCAAAATTCAAGAATTTTAGGACAGACTTATCCCCATCCAATATTTTCGATGGGTTTGCATAATAAAAACTTCCTATACACTTATACTATTTCAAAATAATTTTACATTCTCCTGACGGAAATTAATGATGTATTTATTTATCTATCTCCTCATAGTAAGCAAGTCAACATCCAGTCGCACTATTACGTTCACTTTTGGACAAATATCATTGGGAAAAGTATGAACCTCTTATCTCCTTCCCCCAGCTTTGTGTTAAATAGTATCACTGCTGTTCTTCTATAAGGATAATTTGGCGCTAAATAGCCCACGAACGTTGACATATCATTAAAACAAAGATCTCTCTCTCTCTCTCTCTCTCTCTATCTATCTATCTATCTATCTATCTTTGTTCGTATTTATTTATTTCATCCGGTTCATTATCTATCTATTAATCTATCTCAGTCTGTTCGTATCTATCTATCTATCTATCTATCTATCTATCTATCTATCTATCTATCTCACATACACACAATGCACACACATGTAGAGTTATGTTATTTGACGAACCGTGTGCCTGTTCGGGTTTCCGTCTAAATATCAGTCCCTAATGATACAGATCCTTCTCTTTGGGAAGGAGTGAAGCATTCTAATTCGCATTCAATAGGGAAACCCCACAAAATTATTATGAATTTGCAATTAATACTGGAAATTGCTTTATTCTTAAAGAACATGATTAGTGTATTGTTTGAATAAAAAATCTCACTATACTGTTTGTGCTAGATCACACACACACACACACACACACACACACACACACACACACACACACACACACACACACACACACATATATATATATATATATAGTACAATTAAATGGAGACTCAAACTCGGTTAAGCCGTCATAATAAATTTATTTCGGCGGAGAATATTGTTGGTATATTCTCCGTCTCGTCAGATGACTCTTTTACATGCTCTGTATTGTCCCAGAGATGCGAATGAAGAGTTACAGTTCGTATATATATATATATATATATATATATATATATATATATATATATATATAGAGAGAGAGAGAGAGAGAGAGAGAGAGAGAGGTTTATTCAAGAAAGACACATAATAATCATCTTGCAAGAAAATTTGAGACCTTTCCAATGTATCAAACAATCTTTTTTATTCAAATTTTTGTATCCTTTATTCTCGAACGAAAACATTGTGCATAACTTACAATTGATTGACTTCTTTATTTCATTGAAGAGAACATATTATTTTCTTTTAGAAGTTTTTTTCAGGGTCTCTCACCGTTGTGTACTGATTATCGAGCAAATCTTACTGACTACCTAGGAGTGAGTTCAATCCTTACTGTGTGTGAACTAAGCCTTGTAAATGCCTGAATCCAAAATATCATAAACTGATTCTAATTATGGCAATCAGTTATAGCTGAAAGTATTTATTTTTATTGTAAGTCTGGTTTGCATAAGATATGTGCTGGGAATATCATTACTTAAGCATATTCGAAGCGAGGTAATTCAGGAGTGGGGTGAAGTGAAAGTCATGATCGCAGACTACGGAAAGCAGAAGGTCTACTCGACCAGACACGTTGCTAGGTTCACAGACAACAGGAGGATTCGTACTGTTGTCGATTGATATCAGAGAGATTGGAAATGACTACTCGGAAGGCCAACGATAGGAAGATGAAATTATCCGGTGATTTGGATCAATATGAAGAAAAAAGGCGAGATTAAGAACGGAATTGAATCCAGTAATATGTAAAACATCAGACAACCTGGCCAATAAATGAATTCTTTTTAATAGATAAGGTTGTCCATATCAAGGGGCAACACAAGGACAAGTTTCTTATCTGTTTTGCACCTGGCCTTTTCCTTTGTCTTGAATGTAAATATTTTTCACGCGTTTTTGTGTGTATTTTCAAAATCAGACAACCAAGTAGAATATTTCAAAGATTTAACAACCTGACAGGGGAGACAAAAAAAAAAATCAAAAGAAAAAAGACGGATAAAATGGATCTAATGACAGAAAAAAAAAAAAAAAAAAGATTGAATGGAAATGAGAAAAGTTTGCCAGAAAATAGATAGTGATATTCGGTGCAAATTGTACTGGAAAGTACTTTATTCTTTCCGAACATTATAAACGTATTGGTTTGATAAAAATTGCCTTCGACGTAAGAAGAAAGAAACTGCAAGATGAAGAGAGAAACTTACAGTATTTTCAACAAAATGAAACGGAAAAAAAACCACTGGGGAAGTCACCAGAATAAAAAGATTTAAAATAAATTGTAAGAATGGATTTATTTATCGACTTGTGTTATTGAATTGCAAACGTATACATTTACAAACAAGTCACAAGAATTTAATAGTAGCCATTGTCCCTTTCCTGTTTTTTTAAATACTAGATACGCAAAAGAAGAGAAGAAGCAATCACATTCCACTCGTGTAAAGCATGTTTAAAAAATGCGAAGAGGGTTGGCTGGGCCAAGTTAATTCAGCTCAAAATATAAGTAAATTTGGCAAATAACCACTGGCAGAATTTAAGCAACTATGCCGCCGCCGCGTGACTTGTAGCATTTAAGTGAGAAATTCATGGAGCTAAAAACAACGGTTAATTATTAAGTATGTTGCTTGGTGTAGCACTTACATCATGCTGGAATCTACAGTGTAAATTACAGTGTTGAGTCCAGCCAGTAGCAGCGGCTCATTGGGTAAAGACATTAACCCCGTCACCCTTTCTCTCTCTCTCTCTATTTACCTTGGCAGACAGATATCTATCTATTTATCTATCTATGTCAGTTTTTATGTCAATCCTCATATTTATCCAGACAAATCTGCTGGGGTTGTAGAACACACCAGCTGCATGTCTGCAGAGGGTTAAGATGCCACAGTGAAATGGTGAGACTCCAGTCCTGGAGCTTTTGATATAATGGAGTACCTCTTCATTACTATCACTCTCAGGTCCTCGTTGACCCGGAGGGGTCGTACCTGTTAGAGTCCCATCTATGAGTTAAATAAAACTGTTTAATCATTTAACCATGAGCAAACGAATGACTTAAGTTAGATATTGAATTGTTTGTGTGACATAGCAATACTTAAAGCCATTTAACTGTGTGCAAACAAATGTGCTCCGGTTTGTCTAGATGTTACCTACTAATTATTCGTTTACAAATCACACACACACACACACACACACACACACACACACACACACACACACACACACACACACACACACACACACACACACACACACATATATATATATATATATATATATATATATATATATATATATATATAAACAGGATTTGGCATTCATAACCTATAAAGGTTGATATGCCATAAAATCCACTCAACCAACCAACCAACCAACCATATCTATCTATCTATCTATCTATCTATCTATCTTATCAATGTCATTCTTTGCCCAGTCGGCTGGGGCTGTAGAATACACGGACTGCTTCACTGCCGGGGTATACCCCCCTCACAACGAGTGTCCTGTATATGACACTAAACAATCTGATGGTGAGGTTTCAGTAATGCTGGAGCTTTGGGGAATGCGGATTACCCCTTCATTGCCATCGTTCCCAGGTCCACTTTGGCCGGAGTGATAGCTCCTGATAAGGATCCTATCAATGGGTTAAATAACTAAATCATGGTTTGAGTTTACTGTTTTTTGCACTTAAACTGCGTACTTATGCTAAACTGAATTGCTCGAAATAAAACTGTTTTGACCTCTAAACTGTGTGCTTATGCTAAACTAAATCATCTGAAATAAAACTGTTTTGACATTAACTCTGTGTATTGCCCAGTCAGCTGGGATTGTAGAATACACCGACTCCACCTTTGCAGTGGGTTAAGACTCTCCCCAGCGCGTGTCCTGGATATGACACTAAACAATCTGATGTTGAGGTTCCAGTGATGCTGGGGCTTTGGAGAATGCGGAGCACCCCTTCATTGCCATCGCTCCCAGGTCCACTCTGACCCGGAATGGTAGCGCCTGATAGGGCCCTATCTATGGGTTAAATAGAATTAAGCAGCGTACTTATGCTAAACTGAATTGTTTGAAATGGGACTGTACTTTTGCTAAACCAAATTTTTAATATAGAACTGTTTTGACATTTAACTGTGTGTAAACAAAATCTATACTAATACTAAACTGAATTGTTTGAATTAGAACTGTTTAACTAAACTGAATAGCTTTAATTACAAATATTTTTGACAATTAAACTGTGTACTTATACTAAACTGAACTGCTTGAAATAGAACTGTTTTTAACTTTGAAAATGTGTGGAGAAAATTATACTTGTACAAAACTGAATTGTTTGAATTAGAATTGTTTGACTAAACTTGAATAGCTATAAATAGAGATGTTTTTGACAATTAAACTGTGTACCTATGCTAAACTAAATTGTTTGAAAAAGAACTGACTATTTGTATAAGAATGGATTTGGCGTTAAATAACCTAAAAAGGTTGATATGCCATAAAACTCAAACAACCAAACCAAACCTATGTGATTCTGTTCATATCCCCATAACTAATTACATTTTATTGCTCTGTCGGTGGGCTTCGAATACGCTGCCTGTAATCCCCTGCAGAGTGGTAAGACACCCCTCCACCCAAAAAGGGTTCCCTGGGTATGGTACTAAACGGCATCTTATTGCGAATTTCCAGTCCTGGAACTCAGGAGATTGTGGGGTACTCTTTTATTGAAATTAGTCCCAGGTCCACGGTGACCTGTTAGAGTTCCGTCTATGTATAAAATAGATCTGTTTAAAAATTGTTCGTAATCGATAAGAACGTGTTAAAAAACAATACAAAAATGTAAATAGGAATAGACAATAAACGTGATTCCATAACTTCTAGGTATAAAATAACCCTTGACGGCTTGATATGCCGTTTAAATCAATCAATGTAATCGACCTAACATTTTTAAAAGATCAACGACACAGTATATATACATATACATGTGTATGTGTGTGTGTGTGATTTTGACACTGATAATCAGGATAACCCATGATCAAATGTCTTCGTAGACGTAGCAATTTTTAAAATAAAGAGTTAATTTTCTTCTAAATCAAATATACATGTAGTTTATTATTGTTAGTGGAACAAAAAACCAAAACGGATAATAATTATCATAAAAATTGGCGACCAAAGTCGAGGGCGACCCGAAGGCTTCCTTTTCATTAGCTACAACACCGAGGTGTAGGGGAAGATGCTACTCTTTTCCCTGGATTTCTCCGCTTTACCCATGATACGTACCTTATAATGCTGAGTGTTAAACAACCTTCTATTATTTATGATATTTTTTCACAGTACCCGGAAAACCTTTCTGCTGCATTTATTGAACCACATTTCGTTATGGATATTTCGCTACAACTTTCGCGTTACCTTCATAAAAATTCTAAAACTTATCAATGAATTTGGTTCCTTGTTTTTAACTGACAACGATCAGGAGTTCAAGTTTTCTATTACCATTTCACGGTTTAATTCTTCGTTAGGTTGTTCTGGGTATGGCGCTAAACAATATCAGGTGGTGAGTCCCCAGTAACAGTGCTTTGGGGAGTGCAGAGTCACCCTCTTCATTGCTCTCAAGAAACTGTTAGGGTTCCATCTATGGGTCAAATAGATATGCTTAAACATTGTCAGTATAAGATAGGAATGCTTTAAATCATATAAATATATGCAAACAAATGATTATAACAAATAATTACTTGAAACTATATGTGTGTAAATTATTTGTATTAGATAGGATTACTTGATATAACTGTCTACCCTGTGTATCCCTTGCGTTGAAGTAAGCCCTCTGCCCCCATAAAAATGTGTCTGTGTATCTGGTGATTAGGCTCCACTTTTTGAGATTTGGGGAGAATAGAGTACCCCTTCATCACCATTATTCCCAGGTGTACTGACCAGAAGAAGTAGTACTTATTAGTGTCTCATCTATGGGTCAAATGGATCCATTGTCAAATTATCTATATTAGATAAGAATAATATAACCATCTGCAAAAATGATATACGCAATTCCTTAAGCTCGACATTGAATAACTCCAGACGGGTTGACATGCTGTCAAAATCAATCAATCCATCATCAATTGATATAATTATGTGCAAACAAATGATTATTGGTAAATAAAGCGTGCAATTAAAAGATGCTATGGAACATTGAAAATATAGTTATGATTACAATCATTTACAAATTAATCAAATTTCTGCATTAGATAACACGTAAAGAGTTGATATGCCGTTAAATAAATAAACCAAGTCATCTATGTTACGTCTGAATATATTCTTCTTCAGCAACATATAATCCTTTTCATTACGTATTTTTTTTAAATTAGGTGAATTACTTAAAAATTTTAAAGAAAAATTTGACATTTCATCATCATATTCAAGGAGAAGGCGTAGTGACAGCACGGGTTCCTTTGACTGTCGCGCCAATCGTCTTGCCAATCGCCATTACACTTAGCAAATCCTCTAGACGGCATTAGACACAGAGCGGATAAATGCAAGTTTTTATTTGAGCCATCGCTGGTGAGTCCATGTGTAGCAATCCATAGGAAAATGTTACTTATGAGTTCGTCCTTACTTCTCCAGCATATTTTGCACATCTCATTGGAATGATTGTGAGATAGTAGGTAAGTGGCCGTACAGCTTCTGTTTTGTAGGTTGCTGCTCTAAGGATTTGTTCAGAAAAGTACGCAGTATTCTTGTCTTGTTCCCATGTAGCTTTTTCTCGCGGCGTTTCTTAAAGTCCAAGTAGTGCAACTGTACAACAGTACTGATATAGATACAGCATAAAAGAACTTGTTTTATATTATCAGAAAGATCGCATTTCATTAAGGTCGGTAACCAGTAGTCTATGCCTTACTGATGCGTGTGTTGACATCGGTTTCAATTGATGAGATATTGCTACCGATATATATGAACTGGTCTGCTAATTTCAAAGACATGTCTTTTATTTGTTATTTATTTAATGTCTTGATTAAGATACATGAACTCTATTTATCTATTTCACGAAAAGACCAATGCCACTTGCTGCTTGCTCCAGGCTAAACATCAGAGTTTTGCCAGAAGCGCTCCTCACATTTGGGCATAAGAGTCAGATACCCTTTATTTGAGCAACTGTTTTTGCTCAAATTCGTAACAACTATATTTTTATCCCCAATATCTTCATATTCAAAATCCACCAGATGGAACAATTTGAGCAAATCCCTTTTCTGGAAAGCAATCCAAAACGATTTAATCTATTTGATCTATATCCGGAAAATATCCCGCTATTTTGAATATTTAGTACTTTGGCAGTCAAAGGGGACCGTACTGCGTAAGTACGAGCTGATGCTCTCCAATGGCCTTATTCAGTCGGCAGTAAGTTGATATTGAATGAGCTTCTGTAGTGTTTTATTGTCGTATTTAACATGGCAATCCGCCTGTCCATTTTCAGAATCCCGTTCTGGATTAGTTAAAGTTTTAGAATCTCGCTATGGATTGGTTAAAGTTTCTTAAAATCGTCGACAAGGGAGATTTCAGAGTGAGGATAAGATTAAGGAGAATGCGATGAAGTAGTAGATAATGATTCTGAAAGAGAGCTTTAAAGTGAAAAAGACACTAAGACAAGAGCGCGAGGTCGCAAGTGAAGAAATTTGACAAGACTAGGGAACCATTGCCCTGGTTGGATTATTTTTTTTAATTGCTCGATACTTTCAAGACAAACCTCGTGTATTAATCCGCTTGTTCGAACCTAGTTATCAACATATGGTGTACAAAACGGTTAATATATTAGTGCAAAACAAATTGACTCAAATACCACTAGTTACCTTACTACCTACAGATCGATTAATGATACTCATTTTCTGTTGTAGAGACAAACACTGACATTCTGTAAATTATTGATCACAGATAGCAAAGTATAACGGGGAAAATGTTACTGTATAATTGTGCAATATGCCATAGACTTACTACAGCACTTCCAAAAGTTAGGCGTACAGTGTGGGATGCAAATACTAGACTCTATGTGAAGTGGGGTTGGATACCAAGACAGAAATAAATGAACTGACAGAGATAAGAGCGGATGAAGATAGATGTGATGAGAGTTGGTCTGTGACAGAAAGGTTGGCTGATAGATATAAACAAATTGAGACACAAATATTTTACAAGCATATGGACGATCTGAATCCCAGATAAACTGCCCGGAATAAATGGATAATCAATAAAAAATCACGATATAGCTTTTAATATGGCACAAGGTCACAAAAATTGAACATCTACTAAGGATCGAACTCAGTATAATCAACAATGACAAGAAAAGCTAACTTTACCATCTCTCTACAGTAAGCGTCCATTTTTTCATTGTACGCCGTTTTACCTGTTTTATTCAGGAAATGATCATAACGGAGTGGGAATCAAACATTTTTCGCCAGTAATAATCTGTGAGATTAATTTGCTAATTATAGCTATACAGTTGGTATTTACCCAACCCTTCCAGCACGCACGGAATGTGACACAATGTCAATTTTTGTTCGGACAGAAAATGATTAATTTTAGATAAGTGAGTGATGGAGTAGCAATAAAGTCGGTGGGCAGAACTAATAAAAACGCAAACCTTTCCCAAGTATATCCTGTTTAAATGCAGTGGGTACTAAAATACAAGCCTGCTTATTTTTTCTGCTTGTCAGAATTTGTTGTGCCACTCTAAATGTAATCATTAAATGAAAATAAAATTTTGACATCTTTGTTAAATAAATCCTACCAGTGATATCACATAACACATGGGCTTTATCTATATCACGGTTTTTGTTTGATTTTTTGAAATTTAAATATTTTCTTTCTTTCTTTCTTTCTTTCTTTCTTTTTATTAATTCACCGGATGTAGGTTCTACTTATTTTTCATATTTCTTAATTTTCATTCAGTCAACGAGTACTTTTTCTCGTCATGTAAGAACCATTGCCACCACTTGTATATTTCCAACTAAAAATATATCCCATGTCCGGGCATTTTCATGTACATCTTCGCCACCAGAAATTGGGTGTGTCCTCGCGTTTTTTCTTTCTTCATCTAATTATAAAAATAACCATTGCCTAAGTTTAAACTTCAGTGCGGGTATTTAGTCTGAATGACTCGATAACAATGAATATAGAACACAGAGAAATGGCAACATTTAGTCTTTGAGCTTCTGATAATATTGAGAAGGGTTGAGAACATATCGGCTGAACTGTAGTTAATAAAGCAACAAAGTTATGAATGTGTTTCTCATTGATTTTAACATCATGCTAAGATATCTATGCCTAGAGGTTAGGGAATCACGTTCATTGCAAATTTACATTCATATTTGTGAAGTTGTTTCTTAAGGAAGGTTTGTACACAATTATATGATAACAAGTATTCTTATACAAGTATACAATTAATTTGTACACAGTTGTACAGTTTCAATTATTCCGATCAAATACTAATAGTTTATACACAATTATATAGTTTTAAGTATTCCTATCTAATGCAAAATATTTGGATACAGCTGCATAGTTTCAAGTATACCTATTTGATATAAATAATTCATACCCAATTTTGGTTTCAAGAAATCATTTCTATGTAAGGATAATCATTTGTTTATACACAGTTACTTGGTTTCAAGTTATTTATAATAAAAATCCTAAATAAACAATTATAGCTTCAAGTAACAATTATTAATACAGATAATTATATGATATCAAGCATTCCTCTCTTATATGAATAACTTGCATATGGTTGTATGATTTCAAGTATTCCTCTCATAATATTAATAATTATATTATATGATCATGTCATTATTTATAATCCTTAATTACACTCAGTTATATGGTCTCAAATAACTAATAATCATCCTAACAAAACAATTATAAGTAACTATTCTTAATATAAATAATTTACAGTCATATGGTAGAAGATATTTCGTCAAATACTTATCATTTTCAAACAAATCTGTTTGACTCACTGGTGGAATTCTAACAGGTATTTTATTTGTCTATGTTCATTTGTTTGCACATATTTGACTAGTTTCAAGTATTCCAATCTTATAATTTTTGCGATGTTATGTTTTAAAGTAACTATTTCTGTTTAATTATATCTTTTGTCTACAGTTATATAAATTCAAGTGTTTCTATCTTACGCCAATAATGTGCCAGTAAATATAGAGTTTCAAGCAACTAATAATAATGATCCCCTGTAAACAATTATAGCTTCAAGTAAATTAATACAAATAATTTGAAATACAGTTAAATGGTTTCAAATATTCCTATTGGACACGAATAATGCTATTGAATAATAATCATTTTTTACACACTCAGTTATGCTTTCACTTATTCTTGTCAACGACAAATGATTTTCTAACTGATCTATTTAACCCACACATGGGACCCTAAAATGAAGCTGGAAGTAATGGCATTGAAGAGGTACAAGAATCATTAAATAAGTTTCCAGACTTTTTTCGTATGGGCACTTTTATTGATAGTACATACATGAAACTCTAGTCCCCTTCGAAGTAATCTCCTCCGGTTGCAATCCACTTGTTCTACCGTTCCAACAACTTCTGGAAGGCCTCAGGGAAGTCCTCTTGTGTGACCATGTCAGTGACCTTCGTCACAGCCTCTTTCATCTACTTGATTGTCTCATAACGACAGCCTCTGAGCTTAGGGAATACCCAAAAGTCACAGGGAGCAAGGTCTGGACTATAGGGAGGCTGAAGAGCTGTCTTGGTGCCCATCTTGGTCAAATAGTCTGTGATGGTGGAGTTGTGGACTGGTTCATTGTCCAGGTGGAAATGCCACTGAGCCAATTTGACGAGTGTTGGCCTCTTCCCAAGGAATCTCTTCGTGAACTCCCTTAAAACCTTTTGGCCAATCAACACTGGTGTATTGACTTCCTTACCCCTCCCATCATCTCTCACAGACTCCCTGCCTTCCTTGAATCTCTTATGCCATTCAAAAACTGATGCTCGGTTCATGCAAGATGGTCTAAAAGCAGTCTGAAGCATTCCAAACGTTTCTGTGGCATTTTTTTCCGAGTTTAAAACAGAATTTATATTTTAAATGCCTGTACAAAAAAGTCTGGAAACTTATTGAATGCACCACGTACTCCAAACCCTGGAACTGGAGCCACACCATCAGATGCAGTTTATTGTCATACTCAGGACGATATAGCATTCAGTTAAATCGTGAGATGATAATAGAAAACATGTTTAACGGCATATCAACTCCTAATAGGCTATTCAAACAGAAATTTGATTTCTTATATTTTCAATGTTCCAAAGCATTTTTTAAATTTCACTTTCTACTTGCCAATAATCATATGTTTGTTTGCACACTGTTTTGTCAATTGATCGATTGATTTTACTGGCATCAAACTGCCAGGAGTTATTTTATTCCTTGAGGTTAAGGAAATGAGTACATTGTTTGTTTATATTTACATTTTTCGTGCAGTTTTTTTAAAGAGTTGTTTCTCACAGTTATACGATATATATATATAGTATAGTTTTAAGTATTCCAATTTTATACAAATAATTATATGGTTTCAAGTAATTATTTCTATTTAATAAAATACAGTTATATGGTTTAAGCTAGTAATAATCCTTAAGGAACAATGATAACTTTAAGAGACTATTCTTAATACAAATAATTTACAAGTACAAGGCATCAATTTTGGCATCTCACATGATGTAATGGTTAGCAATCAAGATCAGCAGATCATTAATAGAGAGTTTGGTTCTCACAAGTCTCCCATAATTCTGATCTTAAGCCACATCTAAGCTAAACTTAGTAAATAGCTATATGAAATTAAATGTTCCAATTTTATACAAATAATTATATGGTTTCAAGTAATTATTTCTATTTAATAAAATACAGTTATATGGTTTAAGCTAGTAATAATCCTTAAGGAACAATGATAACTTTAAGAGACTATTCTTAATACAAATAATTTACAAGTACAAGGCATCAATTTTGGCATCTCACATGATGTAATGGTTAGCAATCAAGATCAGCAGATCATTAATAGAGAGTTTGGTTCTCACAAGTCTCCCATAATTCTGATCTTAAGCCACATCTAAGCTAAACTTAGTAAATAGCTATATGAAATTAAATGTTCCAATAGAATACGAATAATTTTTAAACAGATCAATCTAACTAATACATGAGACCTGAACAGATACTTCCACTCCGGGTCAAAGTTCACCTGGGAGTAATGGAATGAAGACGTACTCTACACTCCATAGGTTTCTTGAACAGGAGCCTCATCATCAGATGCAGTTTAGTGTCATACCCAGGACACCTTTCTTTTTTGTGGATGCCATCAGCATATTCTTTTATTTATACCATACATCTTAGTTGATGCGTCGGGATGGGTTGTCAGTGATGTTTCCTTTAGGTTCATGGGGGGTTTCGGGTCTTGCAACATCAGACCCCCTCACCTAAATGACCCAGTTGGCATTGATCTTACTCCAACTCCCATCCCGGCAGCTAACCTGCGCATCCACACAAGGAGAAAAAAAAATGACCACAGAAAAGGCTCTATATATAATTTTGCAACAGCCAATCAGAGCTAAGCTCTACTGATGGCTTCTAAATCTTTCCTTTAAAAATCGGGAGGCCACTTTACTCTGCTTCTTTGCCACAATGACGTCATTATTCGGCTATTTGTTCACTCCGGTATGTATTTCTTCCTTTTTTATTTTCCCCCTTTTTTTATACTTACAGAAAAAAATTTTTTTTTTAAATAAATAAAATAAAAAAAATTAAAAAATTAAAAAATCTGTACATAAATATAGAATTCCGATTAAAACAACAAACTCCTTTATAAAATTGACATACGTTTAGTTTAAAACTTATTTTCATTAAACACTGTACATAAATATACAATAACGAACTAAATCAGACGCCGCACATTACTATACGTTAAAACTTCCAAATCGAACGGTTTACGAATGAGAAAAGACGAAAAAAAAAAAAAAAATTCTGTACATAAATATAGAATTGCGATCAAAACAACAAACTCCCATATAAAATTGACATACGTTTAGTTTTGTTTTAAAACTTATTTTCATTAAATACTGTACATAAATATACAATTACAAACTAAAACAGACGCCGCGCATTACTATACGTTAAAAATCATTGAACAGTTTACGAATGAGAAAAGACGAAAAAAACAAACAAAAACAAAACAAAACAGTAATACGTTGGAATTTTCACAAAAACATTGTAGTTTAAAATGTTATATTTACAAAATGGCTAAAACGTCTAAGATATTATTCAATTAAATGAACTGATTTCAAATGAACGCTTAAAGCCTAATACAACCACACACCTTGGCGCACGCAAAAAAAAAATAAAAAATAAAAAATAAAAAAATAAAAAAAATAACTAAATAAAATCTTACAAAACGTATATATCGTTTTAAATAAGACGAGCTTTTTTTTCCTTTTTTTTCTATTTTTTACCCCCCCCTTCTAATTATCACCTATCTACAACCCCAACTATCCGCCCTTCTGATCCACAACCAATTCGTTGCTCTTTCAGCAGCAGTGGTAATATTTTTCAGGGCCTTTCGTTTTACCGCTCCTGAAATGCCGATGCTTGATAACGCTTTACTCATCGACCTTGCGTTAAATCCGCGACACCTCACTTCGACTGCCTGGCATATTGCCTGCCAACCATTCATTCGACATTGCTCTACTAGCGGCTCATATTTGGCTATCTTTCTTTCGTGTGTGGACTCCATGTTTTCGCAATTCCCACATTATCACCTTCTTTGTGGAATTGGAAAACATTACTATATCTGGTCGGAGCTTTGTCTCCACAATATGCGCTGGCAACTTCGTCTGCCTTTCCAGGTCCACCAACAATTGCCAATCTGGCGCCGATGATAACAGCGTTACTTTATTTTTAGTCTGCGGCTGTTTCGAGCTTCCCGCTCTAACAAAAATAACCTTATGTCTTCCGGGACTGAATCTATTCGATTTTAATGCCTCAGATACCACTTCAGCAATAACTTTGAGGACCTGGTCATGTCGCCAGCGATAACGCCCTTCACTCAATGATCTTGGGCATCCTGATAGAAAATGCTGTAGCGATCCTTTACCCCCGCACAACTGACATGCTGGGGTATCATTTTTGCCCCATGTGTGAAGGTTTGATGGGCTTGGGAGAAGATCATAAACTGCCTGGATCTGGAATCTGAGCTGACGTAAGTCAGCCTTCCACAAGTCCGACCAGGTTATTCGCCGCCGAACATAATTTTCCCATCTGGTCCAGGCACCCTGTTGAGAAAGTCCTACCATCTTTGCCAGCCTAGTCTCCTCTATACCTTCTCTTACTTCTTTTTACAAGAGCGCCCTTCTTTCTTTCCCTCTGGCGTTGTCTATCCTGGGACCCGGATAATATCCCAGGCCTCTTGTCCCACTGGCCATAGTACCGACCATAGCCTTCTGCTGCAACCTCTCTTCCGCAACCTTCAGTTCCCTGGCAGCGCTCCACTTCCTTCCTGTGCGGATTTCAATTCCTGCTCCTGATACCTTTAGGTCTCTGGAATCTCTATAGAAAATCGCCTCTCTTGTGCGTGTCACCACAAACTCTTCTTTGAGACCCCTGAAAGGAAGTTGGATCGCATTGGTGGTCCCGTATAAAGCCGCGCTACTTAGGCACTTTGGCAAACCCAACCATCTCCTTAAATAGCCGCTAATTTTCCTTTCCATTCCTTCTACCGTAGTAATAGCTACCTCGTATAACATGAGTGGCCATAATATCCGCGGCAGAATTGCGTGTTGATACAACCACGCCTTAAACTTGCCGGGCAATCCTGACTTATCTATCTTCCTTAGCCAATCATCAAGGTCGCCCCCTATTCCTTTAATTGCTGCTTGATGCTTAGTACTGCTGTCGAACCACTTGCCAAGACTTTTTACAGGCTTCTCAGTCACAGTTGGGATGAATTCGCCGGCGATTGTGAACCGTTCCGTGCTTTTAATCTTCCCCTTTTGTAGTACTAGAGACCTAGATTTTCCCGGTTTAAACTTCATGCGGGCCCATACTATGAGTTTTTCTAAGCCCCTTACTATCCATTTACAGCCTATGACTGATGATGTTGTCACTGTAATATCGTCCATGTATGCTCTCAATGGAGGCTGCCGCATCCCGGACTTTATCCTTGGACCCCGACACTCCACTTCCGCTGACTTGATTATCATATTCATCGCAAGGGAGAAGGGAGTGGCTGAGATCGTGCATCCGGTTATAATTCCCCTCTCTAGCCTGTGCCAGTCCGATGTCTTGGTACCCGACGTAACTCTCAGATTGAAGTTATTGTAATAATCTAAGATAAGGTTACTGAGGGAACTTGGAACATGATATCTGCGGAGTGTCTCTTCGACAACTTTATGCGGGATTGAACCGTACGCGTTTGCCAGGTCTAGCCATAGCACCGCTAAATTTCCATTGTTTTCTCTAGCTTCACGTATAAGCTGTGATACCACGCCAGTATGTTCAATGCAACCTGGCATTCCAGCGACACCTCCTTTCTGTACTGAAGTATCAATGTACTCGTTCATTATAAGGAACTTAGAAAGGCGCCTCGACAGAATGCTGAAGAATATTTTCCCTTCTGTATTTAGTAGCGATATTATCCTGAATTGATCGATTTCTTTGGACTTTTCCTCTTTTGGGATCCTCACACCTTCGGTTTGTCTCCACTGATCCGCAACTCTCCCCCTCCTCCAGATTGTCCGCAATATTTTCCATAATAACTTTAGAATGCCAGAACATCGTTTATAAACTGTGTATGGAACTCCATTCGGCCCCGGAGCTGCGCTTGTCCTAGCTGCCTTAACCATTTCTTGAATTTCCTTCCATGTTGGTGGTTTATCATTAAATTCAACACTTGGTGGTTCTGGACTAATCAAGGAGTTTATGTTAACGAGTTCCACGTCTCTGCTTGTATCACTGAAGGTGTTACTCAGGTGGGTGTTTATTTCTTCCACTGGGATTTCCAACATACCACTTCTCTTATCACCGAGTGACTTACAAGCAAATCCGAATGGATTTGCTTTGAAATTTGTCCTCTTTCTGGCTCTCTCCTTTCCCCTCCGTCTATGCCATTCTGCTCTTCGTATGGCTTTAAGTTTCGCTCGTAATAGACTCCTGAGTTCTTCAAGGGCTGGCCGAACCTCAGGTCCTGCTGCTGCATGTTGTTTCTTCAGGGATCTAAGCTCCCATCTGATCTTTTTGATCTTTTCTGCCCTCCGATTCATTTTATAAGGAATCTTTGGCTGTCTTGGTTCTTTAAACCCAAATTTCTCCGCTTCAAAATTAGTGATTATTACTGTGAGTAAATCTATCCGAGCCTCTATGTTTCCTTTTGAAGATAGATGCATGATTTCGCAAACGTCCTTATAAAAATTCTGCCAGTCCCCTATGCTGTTCGAAGGGGGCCATTTGATATTTGTTGTCGTTGATGTCGATTTAAGGGTGACATTTGCGTGGAGAGACTGGGTACTGTGGTGTACTTCCTGACCCTGCTTCTCCTGCGTCTGATCAGGATCTTGTCCTGTGCGCTGCTCCTGTCCCCCTTTAATCAGACACTTCATACGACCCTGGTGAATCTTTAATCCCCGCAAATTCTTGCAGGTTTAACCGCAAACACATTTCGAGCTCATAATACTTTGGTCGGTCGATTCCGTTTCCTGTATGTCCGTCCTATTGGGGACCTCATTCTCCCTCCCTCTCGGGATCCCCTGGGGGTATTTTCCTGTGTGAATATCTGTAGCGTGTATTTAGGGTATCTCTTCACAGAGATCGCAGTTTGGGGTGCTATCCCGTCTTGCCCCGATTGCCGTCTTCCTGGCTGCCAAACTGTCTCTCCAGTTCGTCGCCAACTCTATTCTTTGGTTGTCACCCGTTCTTTCTCGGTCGTCACTGGTTACTCCAGAATTATATTTATACCATACATCTTAGTTGATGCGTCGGGATGGGTCGTCAGTGATGTTTCCTTTGGGTTCATGGGGGGGGTTCGGGTCTTGCAACATCAGACCCCCTCACCTAAATGACCCAGTTGGCATTGATCTTACTCCAACTCCCATCCCGGCAGCTAACCTGCGCATCCACACAAGGAGAAAAAAAAAATGACCACAGAAAAGGCTCTATATATAATTTTGCATAAGCTCTACTGATGACTAAGTACTACCGACTTGGCGGTGGAGACTTTTTTGTTCGACAATTGAGTACATGCTAATGGTCAATTCCAATTCAACATTGTTTTTATAATTTGGTATTTCTCTTGAGTTTATTATGAACTCAGTGTCTCGAATCATGTAACCCAATGTTAAAGCGGACAAATTCATGAATTTGTAAGGAATAAGAGTAAACCAGTCGTGTTTATAGCGGACATAATTAACTCCACTCCAGAAAAAGCGAAGAGATATTCTTAGAAATGATTTTTATGTTTTGTGGGTCTACATATGTTCGTCTTGGTGTTTGTAAAAAGGCTTTAAGAAAAGACATAGAAATGAAGAGAGAGAGAGAGAGAGAGAGAGAGAGGGGAGAAAAAAGTGGGACATAATTATTATACACAAAGTCTAACACTCTTGCCAGAAGTTGTTTACAATTCATGCTAATAATAAGTGGTCACCCATCTAAATACTAAACAGGCTCATTGTTGCTTGAGTTGGGTGGTCGAACAAAAACCTTTTAGATGTGACTTGGCTGTTACTGTCTTCTGTTTTAAGATGATCGATACTAATTATTCCATGAAATATTCAGACCACCCTGTTGAGCGATGCTGCAAACGTTAGAAAATCTTGCTGGTTGTCCTTCCAACGTTTGTGGAACAAGGTTGTGTTAGGCCCGAATAGCTCCGATAGGAGCTTAATAGTCTCTGAAAAATCCAAGTATGTGGTTTTCTTGGGTAATATGAAGTCTACAAACCTATTATGTTCGGTTGTTCCCAGTTTTCTTAATAGTAGACGTACCATTTTTTTTTACTAGGCCATTGTTCACAGTCTACGTTGAAAATATCTTCATAGCGCCTGTAAAAAGCCTCGAACGTTTTGTCGTTCTCTAGTACGTATTCGAATGTATCAATCGAGTTATAGATTGAACTCTGGGAAAATATCATGTCCTTTTCAGAGTTTTTTGTGCCATTCAATGAATTTACGAGTAATTCTTCAAATTGTTTTTACTGTAGTTCAGTTTTCTGCAGTGTAAATTATCAGAATTCTAATTGTTGTTTATGTAACTGCATAACCAATTTTTTCTGTCTTTCTTCCAATTTTTGTTGCTGATCCACGTTAGCCTTTAGCAATTGAATGATAGTTTTTCGGAATTCTTCCATATTTCGATAAGATTTATGATAAGTCGACTAGAAAATCTTTCACTCTGTCCGACGAATGCGTAAAGCATGAAACCCAGAGTCACAGACACTACTATATATATATATATATATAAAGAGGATTTAGCATTAAATAAACCATGGAGGTTGATAAGCCATAAAATACAACCAAACTAAACTAAACTAAACAATGTAAAGGCTAAATGGACAATTTGTATCATTAAGTATTTGCATATTAGATTGGAAATCGCTTCATTCTAATACTCTATAAAATAAGAGTACTGCTCTGATAAAAACAAAAGACAACTCGATCTGCTGTGTCATTTTTATTGGATATAGTTATGTACTGGCAATCATGATGAAAAAATCGCCAATAGATAAGTCATCATCAACATCAAGTCGTTCCGCCAGCAGGGATATTGCTGACCCTCTCTCGCCACTTCTCCCTATCGTTCATCGCCTCTGGCAGGTCTTCAGGGCTACACTCCGTATCCTCACAGCTGCTGTATGTATGTTCGAGATGGCCGTCCTGCTTTTTCTCGGCCATATTTGAGGGTTCATAGAAGTACATCACTTATGAGCTCGTACCTGCTTCTCCAGCAGTGTCCTACATGTCTGGTTCGTCTAACTTGGATAGTTTTCGTGATGGGAGATAGGTGGCCGCATAGTTGGTGCTTTGTGGGGTGCTACCTCCAGGACTTGTTCAATATTGCTCGCAGCATTCTTGTGTAATTGTCATCTAGCCTTTTCTCCAGCCGTTTTGTTAGCGACCAAGTAGTGCATCCATATAGCAGTATCGATACAACCGCTGCTTGATCGATAGCTTATCGATAGCTGTCCATGCCTTCGTTAGCCGCGTGTCGATGTCTGTTTCAGTTGATGAGACACTGCTTCCTAAGTGGTGAACTTGTCTACTAGTTTCAGAGAGTTTCCGTTTAGTGTGGAAATGTCGCCTGTTTGATTAAAGCAGATGTATTCAGTTTTGTGTGCATTGACATGGAGACCCATGCCTGCGGCAGCTTGTTCCAAACTATGCAATACTGTTTCGGCTTGGTTGGGTGTATTTGACAGAATCGCTATGTCATCGGCGTAGTTGGCGTGGGTAATTGTTTTTCCGGGGTACCTTGTGCTTCTTTTCTTTGTCAGCTCGAAGCCGTTTTCTTTGATTCTGTCTATCGATGTTCTAAGCACGTAGTCTAGACAGATGATAAAGAGGTATGGGGCTAGCGTGTTCCCTTGCAGTACTTCTACTACAATGTCGAAGTATTCTGTGTCTTTATCCGGTGAACGTACTTTCACTTTGGTGTTTCAATAGAGAATCGTTATTGCTGCGACGGTCTCTTTTGGTAGGCCGTATGCTAGTAGGATTTGTTCCATCTTCCCTCTGTGAATAGAATCAAAGGCCTTGGTAAAGTCGACAAATAGTTTTGTCGCCTGTTGGTTTTTTTGCCCGTACGCCTTCAAGGATTCTACGGATGGTAGGTCGTGGATCTATTTCTTCGGAAGCCATTTTGGTTTTTCCTAAGAATGTTGTCAATTTTGGGTTTCGTAGTAGGGCATTGTAAATTTTTGGTGCTATGGATGTAAGTGTTATACCTCGGTAGTTCTTGACTAATCCGAGGTCACCCTTTTTAGGGAAGGGGAGGATGCATCCCTTCATCCATCTGTCAATCGGATTTTGATTATAGACTTCATTGCAGTGTCGTCGAATTGTCCGGTCTTCCATACTTCTGGGGGAATCTCGTCAAGCCCTGCGGCTTTCCTATTTTTAATTTTCCTAGGAACTGAGTCGAGTTCTTCTTGAGTGAACGTTCCTAGTTTAATGTCCAATTGCTTACTAATAATTCTGTTAATTGGTTCATGTGTAACTTTCGGTGGGTTTCCCAGTAGATTTTCGAAATGCTGTTTCCACAGTTTCATTCTTTCTTGTTGGTTTGGAGCTTTCAATTTAGCTTTGGTTGTGATCTTCCTTCTACTCACTTCGTTTATCGTTTGCCAGGCTATCCTAGATTGCTTATCTTCCACTGAGTCTCTAATCTTATCTATCTGATTTTGTATATATTTTGTCTGTTCTTTTAGATATATGCTTGCTAATTCATTTTGTGCCTTTTTTAGTTTTAGGGCATTTGTGTTTGTTGGGTTCTTCCTATAGCATTTGGATGCAGTTTTCACGTCTGTGCGTTTTTCTCTAACCGCTAACGTTTCCCATGGAACTCTATATTTAATTCTAGGTTTTGTTGGAATACAATTCGTTACAGCCTCAAGGTGTGCGTTGACGAAATCCTCATATTCGTCATTCGGGGTACCCTTTTCTATCTTCTGTAGCATCTCGAATCTGTTTTTCAATTCTAAGACATCTTTATCTCTAATATCTCTGTTGTTAAGAAGGGCTCAACCATAGTGTTTGGTCGTAGCTGTTCGTGTGGCGTTTTTCGTAGGCTTAGTCGTATTTTTGCCGTGACTATTCGGTGATCGGAGGACACACCCTCGGAAGAGGAGTATGCCTCGCAATTCATTGCGCTATTTTCCATTTCTTGTTCATAAAGACATAGTCTATCTGCGCTTTATTATTGTTCGCGTATGTGTAGGTCCATAATTTTCCCTCCCTCTTTTGAAAGTTTGTATTGAGGCATGTTTATCTATTTTCTATCATGAAATCAATTAGATGTTTTCCATTCCTATTTGACGTGTTGTGTAGGCTGGATTTGTTGTTTCCGTTTTTCGCGATTTGGGCATTCATGTCTCCACCAATGACTAGCACGTTGTGTTTCGGAATGCTACGCACTAGAGAGGATAGCTCATCGTAGAAGGTGACGATTTCTGTTTCTTCACTAACATTGGTAGGGTGGTATCAGGAGATGATTGTTGCTCTGGGATTGCCATTAAAAGTAGCTACTATCATCCTAGGTTGTATTCTCTCAATGCTATTTAGTGATTTTAACGCTCTTGGTCCTATAAGTATGCCTACACCTCCTACCGTGGTATTGACAGAGTTTTTCCATGCTGATATAGTGGCTAGCGTCCATCCATCGCCACTATCGTGATATATGATATCCTCGTTGTGCGTGTATCTTATGTTCTACGGCCGATGCAGTCAGCTCCGATAGTTGACCTATACTTTTTAAGGTTCTAACGATAAATGCCGCTATTTGTATTGTTTGTTTGCATTTTAGTAGTTTTTGTTGTTTGAGCTCTGTAGCTGATTTTTCGAACACTGAGGCCAGGACCTCTTTTTTACCCGCGCGAAGAGCGATGCCGTTTATGTATGTGGTTTGAGTGTGTGTCATGGTTATCTTTCGATGGCTGTTTTTATTCTCATCTATAGAAGCAACTCTTATAGATGAGCAGCACTAATTCCCCGATCGAACTGACGATCCTGACCGTTGAGCCCCGAGACTCATACGTCCAGGACCAGGTTAGGCATTGCGTTTGACAGTCAGAGGGTTTATTCGCATACCTTCATGTCCATCATGCTGCTTCCCATGTGTACGTAAAAAAATGGGCTTTCCTCTCCAGTAAGTTTTTACTTAGTTAAAGTCCCAAACTAATGTATATTTATAAGAGATTTTTTTGTATATTTTCACCTGTCTTCTGATATTGGCCTTAACATGTTGTTTTTTTTTTGGCATTGGGGACTCTTTACTTACGCTGTTTTTTTTTTCTAAACTACTATGGTAGGGGGTTCTGTGGGGATTCTAAGCTTTTAGAAAAGTCTCTTCCATGTACCATGCGTGCTAGCACCTTTGACCAGGGTCATATATTAAATTTGGATTTAAAACCCAAATAATTTTTGTTATAAAAAGTTGAATTTTTTTCTAAACCAAAGATACCAGGACTTGATTATTTATCTTGGATCATTATAGCATCAGAACGGATATTGTTTAGTATTACCTATTAGTTTGCCCAGGCTGAAGCTGCAGAATACACCGATTGCACCTCTGCAGGGGGCTAAGACCCCCACCCCAACGCGTGTCCTGGATATGACACTAAACAATCTGATGATGAAGGTCCAGTAATGCTGGGGTTTTGAGGAATGCGGAGCGCCCCTTCATTGCCATCGCTTCCAGGTCCACTATGGCCCGAAATGTTTGCACCTGATAGGGCCCTATCAATGGGTTAAATAGAATTACGGTGCATACTTACGCTAAACTGAATTGTTTTATATAGAACTGTTTTGACATTTAACTGTATGTAAACAAAATCTATACTCATACTAAACTGAATTGTTTGAATTAGAATTGTTTGACTTAACTGAATAGCTTGAAATAGAAATGTTTTAACAATTAAAATGGGTACTGATGCTAAAGCAAATTGCTTGAAATAGAACTGACTATTTGCATAAAAATGGATTCGGCGTTAAGTAACCTACAAAGGTTGATATGCAATAAAACTCAACCAACCAAAATTACTTATTAGTAAGCTGTATAGTTCGCTAATAAGTAATAAGATAAGTAATAAGCAATAAAATTACAGCATCGCAAAAATCAAAAATAAAATTACATAAATGAATATAAGAGGTGTATTTATTTGGGGATTGCGAGATATTAAAATTTTTGGTTCGAACGTTTTAATGCTGTAGAGTTTGATAATAAATTGTGTCTAACGGTATCTGTTTTGATT
Organism: Sepioteuthis lessoniana; assembly: GCA_963585895.1. Taxonomy (NCBI): domain Eukaryota; kingdom Metazoa; phylum Mollusca; class Cephalopoda; order Myopsida; family Loliginidae; genus Sepioteuthis; species Sepioteuthis lessoniana. The sequence goes on along the minus strand of OY757910.1, from coordinate 65,764,952 downwards.
GCAACATATTCTAAGAGAAATTCTAAAATCCTGATATTTTTGGTTTTGAAGAAAATTAGTTTGTAATAGCAAAATATGCACTTTTTGTATATTTGAGACAGGATATGACAAACGCAGGAACATCCAATCAGCTTACTGTTCCTGAACTTATCAACCTTGCGCATGACCTCTTGTGTCCCAGATTGCTGTGAAGTAACTAATTTTCAATGCCCGTCACAATTCAACTCGACGGTGAAAAATCGTTTTGCGAAAAATACCCAGCAGCATTTTTACTCCTTTTTTAAATTAAAGGTAACATATTAACATATTAAATTAAAGGTAACATATTGCTTATTTTCTTCCATCTTTAATGTCAGAATCAATTAAGAAAAATGGGCCAATTTTGGCAATGCACATTCTTATATGAGAAGCGATCTTTTTAATTGCAACTAAACATTCTTAATGCCATCTAATGTTAAAAAGAGAACGTAAGTTTTAGGTAATCCAGTACATTCTATTGCAGTTGTTTATCATTTATTCATTTATTTTTATTTTTTAAATTATTAATAAAATGGTTGAAGTATAAAAATAACTTCTCTAATTTTCAGAGAAGTCACTGTCATCCCAAATGTTGTTCCGGCTATTGACCTTCTTCTTCTTCATCATCTTCTTCTTTACCCCACCATTTAGTCTAATTCATTTTATTGGTTTTCATTATGTATATAATGTGTATGCAAATAGGATGTTTTGTGTCGATCGGGTTTCTAATTTTACTGTTAAAAAGGAGAGATCAATAGACTGAAACATTTGAAATAAAAATGAGAAACAGTTTTGAACATTATTATTATTAATTACTCCTTTTGAGTTTTTCACATCAGCTAACGCTGATAGTCTTTCACTGGAGTTTGAGTGACTGCAAGTCTCCTAAAGTTTCCAGGATTCTTCTCAGGAATCTGGCCGTTGCCGTAGTTTGGATGGTCTCTACTTGTCCTCCAACTTCCAAGTTCTCGAGTCCCTTTAATAGTCCTTTGGTTACTGTACCGAATGCACCAATCACAATTGGTATAATCGTCACCTTCATGTTCCATAATTTAAAAAAAAATCCCTTGCAAGGTCGAGGTACTTATCCTTCTTTTCACTTTCTTTCAGTTTTATTCTATGGTCAGCCGGTACAGCAAAGTCTACAATTCTGCAAGGTCTCTTTTTTTTGTTAATCACTATAAGGTCTGGTTTTCTGGCCGAGATTAGGTGATCCGTTTGTATGTCAAAGTCCCATAGGAGTTTGCGTGTGTCATCCTACAGGACAGCAGCTGGATTGTGCATGTACCATATGTTCGTTTCCCTGTGTATCAGCTTGCCCACCCAGTCGTGTCTAGTCTTATACTCCTTCTGTGCTAATTTTCTTATTATGTGATTGATGGTTTCATCTCTATCACCACATAACCTACATTTGCTATTTTGTTGCGTTTTATCTATTCTTGCTTTGATTTGATTGGTTCTTATGGCGTTGTTTTGTGCTGCTATTATTATATAACATATGCCATGGATTTTCGGTTCGTTTTTTGTGACCCTGTGTGCTTTGACAAGCTGTCACGTTGCGATTAGTAAACAGGACAGCACGATCAGGGCACTCAGGTCGAACAGGTGTGTAACTAGAAGGAGACAACGTGATGAGAACCACGCGGTCAGATTTGGACTGAGTGCAGAGAATCGCATGCGAGCGAGGGACACGCAGCCGATCAGAGGCGTCTCTGACGAGCTTGCAAGGGGGTGCAAGCGTTGGCAACCCCCTGGCTCCTGGAAGAAGATGTGGGAAGAAAAAGTCCTCTCTCTTTGTATATGTCTCTCCACCCATCTCTAACACACCACAGAAACATCAACCCTTTCGAGAATATAGTGTGAGAGATAATTTTTTTTATAAAAAAGCATATTCATTCGTTCACTGAAGTTCGTAAATTACGTTTGATTATGTTTCCGCTTTTATTTGTATGTGGGTATAAAACACTATTAGGAGAGATTCTGTTTCCTTTTCTTAGCCACGTCTAGATTTTCTCATGCGAGGTGTCGTTTATTAGTCGTTTAAAGCGCCCATAGAGTTATTTTTCTTCCCATTTTTGTTTCCTAGTTATTGTCATTCTGTTGGTCACTGTGTTGTCAGTATCGTTTTTGATGGCTGTATTCAGTCCTCCTTCGTATAGTCCTTGAGTCGTTATATTGATACGTAAACACTGTCTTCAATGCTGGTAAGTCCTCTTCCTCCCTCTTTTCTTGATACATATAGTCTGTCAACGTCGTCTCTGGGATGTAGTGCCTCATGCGTGGTCATTAGTTTTCTTGTTCTTTGGTCCATTTGCTTAAGTTCTTCTCTGGTCCACTTTACAAATGGTCCCGAATATCTAACGAGGGGTACAGCCCATAGTATTTATTCCTTTGATAAGGTTCCTGCTTGATAGTTTTGTCTCGAGGAGCTTTCTAGATCTTCTGAGACATTTTTAAAAAAAAATTTGTCTTTCATTTCCACTTGTTTGTTAGTGTCAGCCTCCAAGATACCCAAGTATTTGTAGGTTTCCTTTTCTCCGAGCGTTCTAATTTTGTCGTGATTTGGTAGTTCCATTCCGTCAGTCAGATATCGTTTGCCACTTTTCATTACTAGCATTGCGCATTTTTCTATACCAGATTCTATTCTTATGTCCTTACTGTATATTTTAACTGCGTGTATTAGAGTTTCCAGTTCTTTTTCATTTTTTGCAAATAGTTTGATGTCATTCATGTACATTTGGTGATTGATCTTTGCTTGCGATCTTCAAAGTTTGTATCCGGCTGTGCATTTTCTGTGTATGTAGTTAAGTGGCATCATGGCAATTATGAATAGTAAGGGTGATAGTGCATCTCCTTGAAATATACTTCTTTGGATATTTGTTTCAGCTAAGATTCTTCCTCCTGCTGTCAATTCCACTCTCCAAGTTTTCATGGTTTTGCCGATAAAGTTGATGACTTCATGTAATATTTTGTACATTTTGAGACATTTTATTATCCAGCTTTGCGGAACTATATCAACCCAGGCCATTTTTCCGTCTGATCTTGCTCCCACTTAGGATGTGTTGATCTATGTAAAGTAACACTGTTATGCCTCTGGATCCTTTGCGGCATCCTTTCTGTTCCTCAGAGAACAACCTGCAGCTTGTTAGCAAGTAGTAAATCTCTTCCCTTACTTGTGCTATTAATATTTTCCTCATTATCGGTAGGCAGGTTATGGGTCTGTAGTTGTTTGGAGCGGTTCCTTTGTTTGGGTTTTTTGGATCAATGTGGTCTTTTATTTGGTCATCCATTCAGGTACTTGTTCTCTTTGTGAGCATTTTTTCATTTCTAGTGCTAGTCTGTCGTGAATGGAGGTGGATTTCTGGAACCAGAAAACATGTATTCCATTATGGCCTGGCGACTTCCAGTTTGATATTTTTTTAGTATCGTTTTGAGTAAATCTATGTGTATTTCCGCTTTCGGGCCTTATTCGAGCCCTTCTAATTCTTTAGTCACATTGTTTATCCATTCGGCTTTTCTGTTATGCTTTTTTGGTTGCCACATTTTTTTCCAAAATCGCTCAGTTTCTTTTGCATCCGGTTGTTGATATGTTTTCACGTCATCTCTTCCCAGTTGTCGGTAGAATTTTCTTTCGTTATTTTGGGATGTCCTGCTTTGTCTGTATTGTTTTACCCTTTGTTAATATCTCTTTAATCTTCTGTCTTTCGCCGGTACTTTCTGGTTTATTTCCTCAAGTTGTACTGTTATTTTTCCTCGTGTTGCTTTTGTTCCAACATTTTCAAGCATTTTTCTTTTGTTTTATAATTTTGGCCCGTTTAGACTTTATTTCCAAAGACGCTGGTCATATTTTACTTGATATAAGGCTTCTGATGACTTTTTGGTTGAATTGAGGGCGATAACTACTTACTTGGCGTTTTTAGACTTGCAGGTGCGTATTATTCATCGATTGAGAAAAGTCATGAGCCATAAAGAGATTAGCGCAGTAAATTTAATCAAATCTTTCGTGATTTCGAAATAGTTTAACTGAAAATAAATAAATAAAAGACTCTTCATTTAAAATACAATAGTTCACCAACAGATTTTACAAGTAACGGAAAATCAATGTTTTTTTTTAAATTAGAGACATTTTACTGACCCGATTTTCTCCGAACACCACATAGTGAAGATTCGTTTAGCTGCCCTAGCGGTTCGATTCCTACTATCAAACTAGTGGGCGAACGGAATTTTTAAAAATATATTTTCTAAGAATTAGACGTCACATGATTTTCGAGAATTTTCCATTCTAAAGTTGTTTTTTTTCATTCTTCTAAAATTCTAAAAAAAAAAAAAAAATTCGAATAACAATAATAATAATAATAATAATAATAGGCGCTGAAATAAGCGGGAACAAAAAGAAACAGGCAGCACAAGAAAAAAATAACAGTACAACTTGAGGAAATAAACCAGAAAGTGCTGGCAAAAGAAGGAAGATTAACGATATATCGACAAAGGGTAAAACAATACAGACAAAACAGGACTTTCCAAAACAACGAAAGAAAATTCTATCCACAATTGGGAGGTAGTAACACGAAAACATACCAACAACCGGATGCCAAAGGAACCGAACGATTTTGGACGAAAGTATGGCAACCAAAAAACATAACGAAAATGCTGAATGGATAAACAATATTAAAAGAGAACTAGAGGGACTTGAAGAAGGCCCCAAAACGGAAATACACATCGACTTACTCAAAACAATACCAAAAAGAATATCAAACTGGAAAACGCCAGGCCATGATGGAATACATGGCTTCTAGTTCAAGAAATTCACCTCCATTTACGGCAGACTAGCACTAGAAATGAACAGAGGAAAGATTACATTAATCCAAAAGGATCCAAGCAAAGGAACTACTTCAAACAATTACAGACCGATAACCTGTCTACCAATGATGTGGAAAATACTAACAGCACAAATAAGGGAAAAGATTTACTACTCGCTGACGAACCGAAAGGATGCCGCAAAAGATCCAGAGGCACGCCAGAATTACTTTACATAGATCAACACATTCTAAATGAGAGCAAGACAAGACGGAAAAATCTAGCTATGGCCTGGATTGACTACAAAAAGGCATATGATATGGTTCCGCAAAGCTGGATAATACACTGTCTCAAAATGTACAAAATATCACATGAAGTCATAAACTTCATTGAAAAGACTATGCAAACCTGGAGAGTGGAGCTGACAGCAGGAGGAAGAAGCTTAGCTGAAACAAAGATCCAAAGAGGGATCTTCCAAGGAGATGCACTATCACTCTTACTATTCATAATTGCCATGATGCCACTTAACTACATACTTAGAAAATGCATAGCCGGATACAAACTTGATGGATCGCAAGAAAAGATCAATCACCTAATGTACATGGATGACATTAAAATATTTGCAAAAAATGAAAAAGAACTGGAAACTCTGATACACGCCGTTAGAGTATACAGTCAAGACATAGGAATAAAATTTGGCATAGAAAAATGTGCCATGCTCGTCATGAAAAGTGGCAAACGACATATGACTGACGGAATGGAACTACCAAATAACAACAAAATTAGAACGCTCGGAGAAAAGGAAACCTACAAATACTTGGGTATCTTGGAGGCTGACACCATCAAAAAAGTGGAAATGAAAGACAAGATTCGAAAAGAAAAACTAGAAAACTACTCGAGACAAAACTCGAGAGAAAACGAGAACTAGAAAACTACACGAGACAAAACTTTCCAGCAGAAACCTCATCACATAGCACTAATACCCTTGGGAAAGGTATGAATCCAATAATTCTCCCTCCAGCTATGGGTAAATAGTAGGACAGACTAGGTTCTTCAGCCATGGTTAGGCAACTAGTCTAAGAGAAGGAAAAACTCTGAATTCAAACCTGTTTAACTCCGCTTAAAAATTGACCTTGTGTCATATCCTGCACGAGCGGAGGGGTTGGTAAATAGTACCTCATCAAAGGAATAAATACTTGGGCTTTGCCACTCGTTAGATATTCGGCACCCTTTCTCAAGTGGACCAGAGATGAAATGAATCAAAGAATAAGAAAACTAATGACCATGCATAAGGCATTACACCCCAGAGACGACGTTGACAGACTATATATATCTAGAAAATGGAGAGGAAGAGGATTTAGTAGCATCGAAGATTGCGTTGACGCATCGATACAACGGCTCGAAGACTACATAGAAAAACACGGACGAGGACTGATTATAGCCATCAGAAACGACACGGAAAATACGATAGACGATAGAATGACAACTAGGAAACTAAAATGGGGAAAAAAAACTCTATGGCAGCTTTAAACGACTAATAAACAACATTTCACACCAGAAAACCTAGACCTGGCTAAGAAAAGGAAACCTTAAGAGAGAAACGGAATCTCTCCTAATAGCAGCACAGGACAACGCCATAAGGACCAATCATATCAAAGCGAGAATAGATAAGACGCAACAAAACAGTAAATGTAGGTTATGCAGTGACAGAGATGAAACGATCAATCACATAAGCGAATGCAGCAAATTAGCACAGAAGGAGTATAAGGCGAGACACGACTGGGTCGGCAAGGTGATCCACGGGGAAATGTGCAGGAAATTTAAATTTGATCATACTAACAAATGCCCAGTACAACCCAGCACCAGTCCTAGAAAATGACACACATAAACTCCTATGGGACTTTAACATACAAACGGATCACCTAATCCCGGCCAGAAAACCAGACCTTACAATAATCAACAAAAAAAAAAAAAAGAGAATCTGCAAAATTTTCGACTTTGCTGTCCCAGCGGACCACAGAATAAATCTGAAGGAATGAGAAAAGAAGGATAAGTACCTCGACCTTGCTAGAGAATTGAAAAACAGTGAAACATGAAAGTGACGATTGTACCAATTGTGATTGGTGCTTCTGGCACAATAACTTAAGGATTACACTGGTTTACAAAGAAATTGAGGCAAGCACAAAAATACCGGTTTTTACCTAATTTGAGGATGCTGAATTCAAATTTTTAATCCGTTTTTACTCATCATCTCTAGTTTTTTAGATATGCATAGTGTGCATTTTGTGCATATACGGTACATAAAGGCGTATATGAATTCAGGGTTAATTCTAATATTGTGAGACTTATGGCTTATTTTTTAGTTATTATGCACTAAATGTAAGTGATAGTATTACATTATATATATATATATAGTTATATATCAAGACGGATTTTGACAGTTAAGGCAGCAGGTCTCAATCCACACTCTGGCAGTCATTGGAAGAGGTTGTCTCGCAGGCGGCGCAGGAGGTTGGTGTCCCTCAACTATCGTGTTACACATCTTTTGGGTTACTAAATATTAGGATTACATTTTCAAATGCACATTTAGTTTTACTTTGTTATATTTTCAGATTCTCCAATGGCTTCAAGCACATCAAAATGTCGAGGATGCCTCAACAAGGCCAATTCTTTCTGCTACGTGTGTGGGGACTTCACAACAGTTGCATAACATCGAACCATCACTTCCCTCCTCAGAACCGCCTACTTTCACTATTTTGACTGTAAATCAGGACAAATCTTGGGCTCCACATATCTGTTGTAAACCCTGCTACAATGAACTAACTGCATGGTTTAATGGCAAGAAAGCAGCTTTCAACTTTGCAGTCCCGATAGTTTGGAGAGAGCCGCAAAACCACGCAGATGATTGTTATTTTTGTTTAATTAATATAACTGGTTTCAATGCATCTTCTAGGGAAAAGATCAAATATCCCAACTTTGGATCTGCTATGAGACCCGTTCCCCATTCAGATGATCTTCCTGTACCCACACCTCCAGTAAATAAGGATCTTCTTTCCTCATCAGATGAAGAAATGCCTTCAAAGGAGGATTCTGCCGAGTCAATATCTTTGGAAGATATTGAGTCTACATATTCAGGAACAAGTGGCAATGAGCCACAGTGGATCACGCTAGAAGACCTGAATGATCTTGCTCGTGATTTGTATCTGTCAAAACAGTAGTCAGAGCTCTTGTCTTCTCGGCTTAAACAGTGGAACCTAGTCCAGGAAGATGTAAGGATCACCAGTTTCAGGAATCGGAACAAATAAGGTCATTGGTCTTCTTATGGGTATGCAAGCGGGCTTCACAAAGTACTGTTGTTTTCTTTATCTCTGGGATAGTCGAGCTGTATCCCAGCATTACAAGCATAAAGACTGGGGGTCTAGAAGCACTTTTGTTCCTGGCGAACACAGCCTCAAGGAGAATCCTCTGGTGGACATAAACAAGGTGCTTCTTCCTCCTCTTCACATCAAGCTTGGTTTGATGAAGAATTTCGTGAAGGCGTTGCATAAAAATGGTCCTGCCTTCCAACACTTGTCTACTGTGTTGCCAGGTCTTAGTGCTGCTAAGCTCAAAGAGGGCATCTTTGTCGGACCTCAGATCCGAGAAGTGCTGAAGAATACTGATTTTGAGGAGCTTCTTAACTTAAAGGAACTCAGAGCATGGGAAACATTCAAGTCAGTATGTAGTGGCTTCCTTGGTAACACACGCGTACCAGATTACCAAGCCTGTATTGAGAAGTTGCTAAAGTCTTACGAGGATATGGGGTGCCGAATGTCACTCAAGATTCATTTTCTCCTTTCCCACCTCAACTTCTTCCTGTCAAACCTTGGAGCAGTGAGTGATGAGCATGGAGAAAGATTCCACCAAGACATTACGAAGATGGAGAGCAACTATCAAGGCAAATGGAACCCCGGCATGATGGGAGGCAAAAGACACCCGATCTTCTAAGAAAACATACTTTTGACTGTCTGTAGTATTATGAATTGTGTCATCCAAGTATATTGATTCAATCAGTGTTCTTTATCTATCCTGTTTTATCTGTTATAAGCTGCTGCAACTCTTGAAATATGCACATATATTCTCTGTTTATACTAAAATGAGACAATTTAAAAGCCAGAAAACTAGAGGTGATAGAGCAAAACTATTTATAAATTTGAATTCAGCACACCCAAATTAACAAAAAACACCTATCCCCATTCTTGCCTCAGACCAAAAATTTATTTTTGTAAACCAGTGTTATTAAAAGGCCTGGAAGACTTGGAAGTTGGCAGACGGGTAGAGACTATCCAAATGATAGCATTGCTGAGAACGGCCATAATCCTGAGACGAGTCCTGGAGACTTGAGGAGACTTGCTGTCACTCAAACTCCAGTGAAAAAGCATCAGCTAACACTGATGTGAAAAACTCTAAAGGAGTAAATAATAATAATAATAATATATTATTATTTGTCACACCAGTAGTAACTAGTGGTCATCACTGAAGATTTCTAGTTGATTTCAGCTTTACTTTGGTCTGGACAGTCTGAATTCTTCCTTGGATTTCCACTTCCTCCAATCTTTTTTACAGGTTCTTCAAGCTTTAAGTATGATTACTATTACTGTCATCTTCATGTTAATAATTTAAAAAATTATTATTACTCCTTACGAGTTTTTTTTACACCAGCGTTAGTTGATGGTCTTTCCGTGAAATCTGAGAGACAAGTCTCCTCAGGACTCCAGAACTCTCCTCAGTATTCTAGCCGATCTTAACAATGCTGTAACCTGGATGGTCTTGGCCCATCCCTTGATTTACAACTCTTCTAGCCTCCTTACGAAGCCTTTGGAGACCGTTCTATGCGTCGATCACGATAGGTAACACCGTCACCTCATGTTCCACAATTAGTTTTATTATTATTTTACTCCATGCAAGTTTTTCACACAAGCTAAAATTGATTGTTTTTCACTGGAATCCAAGTGACAACAAGTCTTCTCACGTCTACCAGATTCTTTTAAATATCTTGGTCGATTTTAATAGTGGTGTAGTTTTAATGGTTTCGATTCTTCCCTTGATCTTCACTTGATCGAGTTTCTTTTCCAGGTTCTTAGATATTGTTCCAAGGGTACCGACAATGGTATTATTGACACTTTCACGTTTCACAGCCTTTTAAGTTTTCTGACAATTCCAATGTAATTTTCCTGCCTTTTTCCTTTTTTCACCTTAATTCGGTAGCCTGTTGGCACAGTAAAATCCACTTTCTGACAAGTTCTTTTTTTCTTGTTAATTAAAAGTAGGTCTGCTCTTCTGGTCTGGATTTGGTGATCTGTTTGGATCTCAAAATCCCTGAAAATTATTATTATCATTATTATTATTATTATTTCACTCCATGCGAGTTTTTCACATCAATGTTTCCTGGTTGTCTTTTACTAGAGTCTGAATGACAGCAAGTCGACTCAGCTCTCCTAGACTATTCTCAGTATTCTAGCCGATCACTGCCATAATGTAGTCTGGATGGCTTTGATTATCGTACTGTTTTCCGATTCCTCCACACCCTTCTGCAACCCCTTGCAAATTGTTTCGAGCGCACAAACAACTGGTATTACCTTTCACGGTTCTCTCTGCTTTCTGGCAATATCCAAGTATTTATTTATCTTTTCACTTTTCATGATTTTCACTGTGTGGTTCGCCCGAATGGTAAAATTCACAAGACAGCAAATTCCCTCTCTCTTTTTTTTTTTTTTTTGTTAATGAACTATAGATTTGGTCTTCTGGCTATGATTAGGAGATCCATCTGTACTTCAAAATCCTTGAGAATCTTATAGATCTCTTTCTCTCGGACTGATTCTGGTTTGTGCATATGCCATTTAGGTGTATGATCAAATTTCAATCTCTTGCTCAATTCTCAGTAAATCACTTTCCCATCCAGTCATTTCAAGTCTTGAACTCCTTCTGTGCTAGTTTGCTGCATTCGCTTATTTTACGATTAAACGTTGGTCTTATGTTAACATTGCTGTAACTGGCCGCTTTAATTAGTGTTTCTTTGCTTTTTCTAACGTGGTCCTTGAATTCTTATATTGAGGCGTCTACGTAGTCCTTTTCCTTCTTTTTTCCCTGATACATATCGTCTGTTTATGTCATCTCTTGAATGTAAAGCATTGTGCATATTCATCAATTTCGTTGTTCTTAGGTTTACTTGTTTGAGTTCTTCCTTTGTTCATTTTATGAATGATTCTGAGTTTCTTACCAGGAAAACTGTCCAGGTGTTTAAGATGAGATTTCTGAAGAAGAGTTTGGTTTCCAGAAGCATTTTTTTCCAGAAGCTTTTTCGCTCTTTTGAGGTATCCTTTTCTTATTTTTTTTCTTTCGTTTCTGCTTGTTTGATGATGTCCGTTTCCAATATTCCCAAATACTTGGAATTTTTTCGTCTTTCCAAGCGTTCTGATTCTTTCCTGATTTGGCAGGTCAGTTCCTTCCGTTGTTTCTCTTTCCCCACTTTTCATTATAAGCATGGGATATTTTTTATGCCAAATTCTATTCCTATATCCTGGCTGTATATTCTTATTGCTTGTACCGAAGTCTCTAGTTCTTTTTCATTTTTTGGAAATTGTCTGATATCGTCCATAAGGGGATTAATCTTTTCTTGCGATTTAGAAAATTTGCTGCCCCAGGTGCACTTTTGATGCATGCAACTGACATCATGGCTATAACGAATTGCTGAAGCGAGAGGGAATCTTCTTTGGATTTTCACCTCTAGTGGACTTTGACCTCACGCTTTTCAAATTCTTTTTCTCATTGTTTCTTTCATAGCAACACTCTGTACATATACATTATTCAACCAATAAGGAAAATAGCGAAATCGAGTCGAAAATAAATACCGACAAAACTTGAACTCGTATCTCAGGTCTCAGCATCCCATCTTTTAAAGAGTAAAACTAGTTATAGAATATGGAAAAATATTATGGAAATACTTAATCTAAAAGAAAAAAATAGCCTTAAAGAATAGTTCAGTATACTCTTCCAATCCCAATACTTTCATCCCACATCAACATATGGCCTTGTGCCGTACTAATCTAAATTATGGCACGGTGACATCGAAAAGATGAACTGTGCAGTAGCTTTTGCATATTTCACAACGAGTAGCTCATGCCGATATATACTCAACCGACCGATCGAGTTTGTATAGTTCCCCCAACAGCGGTCGGTTGGATAAACTGCTGGTTAAGAAAGAATCGATGTTCTTACACACAGTAGAGTCAGGTTATTCAAGGTAGTGACTTTCCTCATTTCAGTCTGGTGGTAGTGGACACGAGCTGTTTTGTAGACGCAGAAAAAGAAAGAAGAAAAAAGAACCTGCCAGTTGTTAAACGACTACTCTGTACAATAGATTATATTAATTTATTACATATTGTAGCTGTGGTAAAAACTGCCCATTCAATCATTGACAGAAAAAATGTGTAGCTGTAGGAGGCGTAGTAATAACAACAATGAAATTACGATATAAAATAAATTATTCCTAAGATAATGTCTTCTTAAAGGTTAACTAAACGACTTCATTTAGTTAACGATAAACAGGCAAATATTTTAACACTAAACAATGGAAATCAATTGGAAACGCCTATTTTTCCTTGACTTCTCGACTGGATGACTAACGCTTAGGCCACGTGGTTTTTTTTATGAATGAACATGATTCCTGTTAAATAATTTTACTGAAAAAACTTGGATCGTGACTACAGTCAATCGTATTACTAAGAATTCTGCTCGTATTTAGCAAAGTAGACATTCTCGTAATCTGTGATATCATGGTTAGGACTTATAGAACATAAATGAAAACGTTTGTTTTACTCTAATGATACCACACCTGGTGTAATGATTGACTGATTTTAACCGCATGTCAACCCGTCTCGGTTATTTTATGCCTATAGTTTAGGGAATTAGATTCATTGTACATTTATTTTCACATTTTTTGTGTAGTTGTTTCTTAGAATTTTTTTTATACACATATGATATATGATATCAAGTATTCGAATCTAATATAAATAGTTTGAACACAGTTGTTCAGCTATTTCTATCTAATACTAATTATTATATGGTTTCAAGTAATTATTTCTATCTAATAAGAGTTATTGTTTGCACACAATTATATGGTTGCAAATAGCTAATAATGATAATCAGAATAAACGATAATAGTTTCAAGAAACTATTTTTATTATAAATAGTTTACAGTTATATGACATCAAATATTTCTATTGAATACAAATAATTTTCAGACAGATCTATTTAACCCATTGATGAAACCCTAACTGGGTCAGAGTGAGCTTGAGAGTAATAAGGGCTACTCCACACTCCCCAAATCTCCTGAACTGGAACCTGACCATCAGATGCAGTTTAGCGTCATACCTTGGGCACCTTTTTTGGAAGGTGTTACCATTCTGCGGAAGATACAGTCAGCGTGCTCTAGGAGTACTTGATATATGTCACGAGCTATACTTACAGTAATGTTGTGTTCAATACTCACTGGGTGCACCATACTTCTGATCTTGTGCAACAAATTAGATAACTACTCAAATAATTACATATTTTGCGATACAACTAATTTTTATGGTAAGGGGGAAATGAGACAGTTAATCATGGTTATTTTTGTTTTTTTTACGCAAATTGTAGATAAAGTTCCGGATTTTCGCATCACTACCCAGCGTCTTAACTGATACTCCACCCCCACCAAAATAGCATGTGTTCTTTTTAATTTTTTTTGTGTTTTGGTAGTAGGGGAAAATAATGTTGAGTGAATAAAAGGGATTGTCAGTAGTCAGGAATTAATAAAATTGTTATCGACAGCATGTAGGTATATGTATTATGCAAATACATTGCAATGGTTTAACTGAAGAAATGCATTACAAGTGAGTGAGAAAGGAATTGTCTGTGGTCAGTAATTAATACAAGTGTAAGAATGCAATGATTGTTTCCCCAATAGAATTGACAGTCTTTGCACCAGAAAAGAAACAATAAAGCTACACGGCTATATTACCAACTCTCATCAAGTAAGCCTTTGTCATTTTTGTATCCCTTCACATACAGCTTATTTATGGGATACCATGCGCGTAATTCTAGCTATTTGTACACATTCATGGATTCTTTCTTTTAATGTCATTGGTATGCATACTGTAAATATGAAATGTTAAATGTTCTAGTATGTGTAAATGAGTTTATTGTGTCTTTTCTTCCGTTGTGTTCAATGTTAGTATATCACAGATAAACTAATGCTAATAAGGGTCTTTGAAGAGTGGAGAGGGGGCTCTGCTAAATATCTTCCCGACCACCAATCATTCCAATACAAGCATTACAGACAGAAAGGTTATGCTTTGTATAATACAAATGGACTACTATAGATTTTACGATAGAAATGTATGGCTAATGACATGACTGTAGAAATATATCGTTAATGAATTTACTATAAGGTTGCATTGTAATTAATTTTGATATAGAAATAAATAAGTTTTCAATAGAAATTCATTATAAACAATTTCATCATCATAATCATCATTTCATCATCTAGATATACCGACAACCCGAATTCCCTCGACTCTCTCTCACCATCCGTCCCTATCGGCTATCACTCTTGGTAAGTCGTCTTGACAGTACCCAGTGTCCGCACAAACCTGATGAATATAAGTTTTTGCTGATAAACCAACACTGGTGTATCCATGTGTAGGAATCCATAGGGGAACATCGATTATGAGTTCGTGCTTACTTCTCTAGCAGTATCCAGTATGTCTTGCCCGCTTCATATGGGTGATTTGCGAGAAGGGAGGTATATGACCATACACTTGCAATTTTTTAGGGTGCTATTTTCAAGATCTTTTTAAAACGACACACAATATTCCTGTGTAGTTCTCATTTAACCTTTTCTCCAATCGATTCATTACAGTCCAAGTGGTACAACCATACCATAACACTGACACGGCTACAGCTTCAGCTTTTTTTTCAGACGTGTATAATCATATTTTTTCGTTCATTGCAGACAAAAACTGTCGGAGTAAATGAAATTAAAGAAAATGCATTTTCTTGGAATCGAAGCTACACATAAGAAAAAACAATTAAATGTTAATCAATAGAAGCCAACATATATTCAGTCAGCTTTTAAGATAGCACAGCTTATAAGAATAGTAAAACCATCTTTATTAACCAATCAAAAAACTTTAATTATCTTTCTAATCAAGCAGAAAAATAAAAAATATTATTCTCCAATCGGCAAGCAGTTCTAAACCATTTTCCGGATCGTCTCAATTCGGATTCAGTTTCATTTTTGGTTGGTTTTCTTTTGGTTTCGTTGGTCGCTTTTACGGCATGTCAACCCTTATTAATTAATTTATTTAATGCAGAAGCCAGTCAGTCTTTTTTTGTGTACTTAACCAACGTCTCCGCCACGAACAGGATGTGATACAAGATCATTTCAAGTAGGTTTAAATTCAGAGTTTACCGTCTCCTACACATGTTGCACAACCAAGGCTGAAGAACTCAGTCTGTCTTATCCCTTACCAATGATTGTTTAGGGAACAGACGGATTCATGCCTTTCTTAAAGGCATGAGCACGAAGGGAAACGCAAACAGCTACGTCCAGGATCTGAATTGAAGTCGTCTCTTTTTTTTTTTGACAGTTGATTTACTTATTGAACAAAGAACAAAAACTTCATCATCAAATACACTTTCGTATTATATCAAGTATACACGTTTCTCCCTCAGCTGGGGATACAGTCAGCATATTCTAAACCCCACCGATGAAGCGAGATAAAATACAGTGTTTAGCATAAATCTTTGCTATGAATTTCTATGAATAAAATTTTTTGTCAAAATATGCTAGAAACGTTTCTATCAACCTAATAATTCCCATCTCTCGAGTGTTTGGAATTTGGATTCGTTCTTTTCAGGAATTTGTGTTTTATGTGTTCGTTAGCCCATTTTTATGGCACATGCATCTTTGTATAAACTCACGTAAGCACTGCAGTTAATTTTTCCCTTGGGTAAAATAGTAAAATAAAAAAAAAAGACTCCTTAATATTACGGGAAACTCCGACAGCCTGGGCTGATTGGCCGATCCGCCGTCTAAATTGAAGGAAGTCCTTTTTTGTGTTAGATGTCTGTCACAAAATCAGCGCCAGATTTTGGAGTTCCAGTCAGAATAAATTCTGTAAAACTCATCAAAGGTTAAATGATATATTTGTGTAATTACTCAGTATTCATGTCAAGATATTAGGGGACGATCAAGGTTATTTTGTTTATAAGAGTTATAACGCAGCTTTATTCGAATCTCAGTCGTGTCTTTTGTTAGAAAACTGGAAATGACACGTTTTGCTGTCGACACTTCAAAACTGCATTAAAAAAAAAGAACAACAGCAATAAGAAACTGAGAAACTTATTGAAACTATTGTTACATAGGTAAATACGGCTATTTGCGAAATGTACATGGGACGTTCATTACATATATACATAACGTAGAACACATAAAGAACATAGGAATCTCGAAATTCGAAAATACGTAACCACTTCTTGTTCAGGTACGAAACCTTTTTATTAACTTTGAGTTAAAGGTTTCGACATAAGGAGGAGAGACTCAATCTTCTACGCTGTCTTATTCATTTGGCCCCCATCTCTATCGGCGTCCATAGGGCACAAGTTCGCCTCACGTCTGCGAGCTCCAAAAGTCGATCCTCCTCGTTTGGCGTCTAAATTTCAACTCTCTAACTTTCTTTCAATTCTCCACAAACCTCTGCGCGCTTCCGGTGCGTGACGTCACTCGCACTCCGTTACCCGTATCGTATTGTGACATCTCTGAGTGACACCTTCGTCCTAGTTAAAATAATGATAATAATAATAATAGACCACTAGATAAAGGTAGTGTGAAAAACTCCCCAGGAGTAAAATAATAATAATAATAATAATAATAATAATAATAATAATCTGAAAAAGAAGCTGGGTGAACTGGAAACCAAGAGAAGAATCGAGACAATAATAATTGAATGCAGCAAAATTACACAAAAAGAATAGAGAACTAGACACAACTGGGCGAGAAAAGTAATCCTCTGGGAAATTGTGCAAAAGATTAAAATTTGACCAGACAAACAAACGGTAAATGCTCAAGCCAGAATCCGTCTTAGAAAATGAGACCCATAAAATTATCTGTAACTTTGAGATAAAAACGGATCACTCAATTCAGGCCAGAAGATCAAACCCAATGTTAATTAACAAGAAAAAAAAAAAGAACTTGACATCGAGGCAAATTACCGCTCGAAATATTTATTTTAATAGTTTGCTCGTTGTAGGCAATAAGAACAATGACAGAAACAATAATTGTCTTTAGTTTGCTCTGGTTGAGAGGAAATTGCTTCAGTCTTTCATTCGTAGAATAAAAATGATTAGATTTCATAGTTAGGGATAGGTTCTTTACTTCACTCCGGCTCTCCCCAACTTTCTCAAAGGAATTCTAATGCTATAATTGTTCATGAAGGATTTTTATCAGTTTTGTGAAACCTTATGATTGTCTACAAACAAATGACTGTTATTGATTAGAAATAATTACTTGACACATTATAATTGTTAGAATTAGATAGGAATTCTTGAAACCATATAACTGTGCAAATTATTTGAATGAGTTAGAAATACTTGATAACATATAATTGTGTGCAAATAACGAAAAAGCAACTACATAAAAATGTAAATTCAAATGTACAATGAACAGGATTCCCTAACTTCTAAAATAAAGCTAGACTGGATGACATGCTATTAAAATCAGTCAATATAAATGAGCTGAATCACTCATGTTTTTAAAGACTCTTTTTATAAGGTTTATTTTTTGCCAAGAAAACAAAATAAGATAAGTTATTAAAGCTGACGAATGTCTGTCTCTTCTTAGAGAAATTAGATGGTTTAGTTTGGGTTGGTTTGATTGGCTGGTTTGTTAGTTTTCCGGCTATAAAAGGGCGCTGGCTTTGGTGAAGATCTGTCGGAAGCATGCATCTTACCCTTTTGTACTAAGAGTCAGACGGTGTTTTAATTTGACTAATTGTAGAATAATGTAAAGAAAGATCCTAAGAACCTTTATTGAATGATTAAGGGTTGAAAGAATCGAATTTATGTTTTAAAGTCTGATGGAATTCAGAAACCGAATTGTTAATATTTTCTCTCAAAAAATTTGTTTCAGATTCGGTTGAAATGGATCGTCATGGAGTACTCCAAAATTGACTGATGATAATTCAGATAAAGTCTTTGACATTTCGTTGATAATTATGTTGAGTTTATTGACCCTTTGTGGCACGAAATGCATATAACTATAATCGTGGGGACAGAGAATAAGTTTCGTCTGGATCTCAAAGAAGAGACCTCGCTCCTAAGAGTTAATTTCGTCTGGGTCAGCTAGAAGAAGAAATATCGCTCCCAAAGTTTTGCACTTGTGGTAAAAATGATCCACTCCGAAAGAAAAGATTGTCACACACACACACACACACACACACACACACACACACACACACACACACACACACACATAACAGCAGTGAGGTATATAGGAAGTGAATAAGTTATTTTCCCTTTCTATTGATGTCAATACAAAAAGCAATTACTCCAAAGTTGACACACGTATACATAATATAGAGTGAAGAAGGGTGACAAGTTACTCTTAATCGCCTTTGTAAAGATAACTTTAAAAAATTACTATTTCTATCATTAAATAAACTTTATCATATCTATAGAAGGAGTTTGTTCTCTTTTTAAGTAATACTTTTCAGATAAGGATGAACAATAGCCAGCAGAAAATTACTACAGCTATTTAAAGAAATGACTTCATTTCTTCGGATGGAAATACAACGTTTTAAGAGATACAAGATTATACCGATAATGTGGCCAAAGATGTATGGTCATATGGCGTATAAAAACTGGTTTTGTCATTTAATACCGAAATCTGAAGTTTTGCAAGCTATTTTGTGTAAACAATTCATCGTTTCAAGTAACTATTTTAATACAAATGATTTACACATATGATTGAGTGATTGATTTTAACGGCCTTTCAACCCGGCTGGAGTTATTCTATGCTTAGAATTTAGGGAATTGCGTACATTGTACGTTTATATTTACATTTTTTGTCTAGTTTCTTAAGAATTTTTGCAAAGGGTTACATAATATCAAATATGAATTATAACTTAAAGAAACTATTCTTAATACAAACACAGTTATATAGTATCAAGTATTCGCATCTAATACTAATAATTTGCAAACATTTCTATTTAACCCACAAATGGTACTGTAACAGATGCCATCACTCCGTATTAAAGTGGACCTAAGAATAATGGCAACGAACGGGTAATCCACAATCCCCGGAACTCTAGAACGGGAGCCTACCACCAGTTTAGTGTCATACTCAGGACAGCAATTTTTTTGTTTTTGGCGGGGAAGGATTACTCCTCTGCTAGGGAATACAGCCTTGCCCTGCCGACAAAGTGATAATTTGCACTCACTTGGGTTCTGGTTTCGAGCGCTTTAATGTCATATCAACCTTCGTGGGAGTTTGAACTAGCTTATTACGATGTCGTACTCTAGTGTGTTAGCCACTACGTGATGGAGAATCCCACATATATCTTTAAATTTTTACAAATAATTTTCAAACTGATCTGTTTGAGCCTAACAGGTACTACAATAACGGTTACTACCACTTTAGATCAAAATGGATCTAAGAGTAATGAAAATAAAGGGCTCTTCCACACCACCGGATGTAGTTTAGATATGAAGTTTGTTATAATTTTCTTAATGTGCTCAAAGGTGAATGTATGCGACTGAATGGAGGTTTGGTGGACGAAAGAAGGACTTGAAATTACAGCGCCGCCGGTAAATGAAAAATAGTGTACGTTCTCTTCTGTTTTCAGAACTGTACTTAAATAATACAATGAAAGTCCGTGTTAGCTACATTGTTGTTATTGCTGTTGTTGTTGTTGAAATGAATGAAAACAGAAAATAAAGGATGAAAGTAAAACTATTCCATGTTGCTCTATTTAATGAATGTTGGGTAAAAGAAAAAAAAAAAGATTTTCATCTCTACGTAGATTTTTTTCACATCAGCATTAGAACCAAATGAATGGTGTGATATATACCGTATGTTTGAAAGTAGAAATTCCGTAAAATGAAACTGCTGTGGACTAACTGGAACAACCCCACGAGATAGACTTGTCTAAACGCTGTTTAAAAAAAGTTCTCTCTCTAGAGCGACTTCCGCCGAACATAGGTCCGTTTCTGACATTTTTGTTATTCTCATGCTTTTGAATTGTTGTGTTTATTGTTGAATTTTTCTTCGGACTTTGTTTCTTTTTTATTCTTTTTTTTCCCCCCTTTTCATCTCCGAAGTGACCATTTCATTCCTTACCACCGACCACATACGGCTGGACGAGTGTACCTGTCTAGCGTTGTTTAACACAAAAAATAATACATTCACACACAAAAATATACACTTAACAGTTTATTTATTCATTCATCTATTTATTTATTTATTCATTTTAGGCATCTAGTGGGGAGGGACATTCCAAATGTGATCGGGCTAATGGCTCGGTAATTAAAATCCTTATTGCGACCCCCGATAAAAAAAAGTCAATCTAAAGAATCCAAAGATTCGAAAAAAGAAGAAAAATGAACAAGACAAAACACAAAATCAAAATGACAAAAAGGAAAGTCCCCCCACGCCCAACTCAAGATAAGAATCCTAGTGGGGATTCCTCTAATATTTGGAAAGCCCCTCCAACGTCGATGAGTTGCTCCAGCGGGCAAGGGTCATCTCCCAACAAGTTTTGGAGAAGGGCTCTTGTTTAATCAAGAGGAGCTCCGATCAGACCAAAAGAACAGTGTCAGTCTTTGAGGTAGATAAACTTATAAAGACGATTGTTAAGACAACAAAAGACTTGGAATCAAAATCCCTTTCCAGCCTGGGTGTAAAAGTACTAGCGTTGATAGCTGGTACCATTTACGCCATAGGGCGTAAGAGAGACCAGCTATAGATTATACCGTCGCCTTTACTGGAAAGACTCTTGAGTCTAAAGAGTATTTTTTAGAACAGAGTACCTTCGGTGGAGGAGGGCTACAGTATCAATATATGAGGTGCATAGCTACCTAATAGATGAAAAATTTGCCGCTTATATGTTGCAATTCGGCGATATAGTAAGGGTAGCACATGATGATATGCGGAGCGAATGGAGATTTGATATAATGCTGGACGACCTTCGACTGGTTGAATTTGGAAGGACGTAGTAATAGTCACTGGGAGAAAAATAACCAATAGGCACTGTGGGGAGATTAGTCACCATTCAAGTTTACCCTAGGAAGAAGGCGCCTGCAGAAAATGCCCGATCACCTTCGGAATGCACCTACACCAGCAAAATGGAGGCCCCCGTAGTATCACTAGTAGTCAGGACATCGGATCCAAGCACGGTCAGGGAACAAAAGTCATCCTCCATTCCTCCAGAGACATCTAATCCGGTCGACGGTGACCAGTCAACAGAGGAGTCTCAACATAGAAAAGAGTGGGAGGAAGACCCAACCTGCGGCTTTTTAGTCCCGGAAGGGTTCCTACTGTCAAGAGTCCCTACTCACATACATGACAACTGCATCACCTAAAACTTTCCCCCAACAAAAGTCAGGGGCATAGCCGAGAGAAGTTCGAAAATTTTCTTCAGTTCAAGAAGCAGCAAGGTGAAGTGAGAACATCAACACCACCTCCTTGACCTCCTCTTTCCTCCCCTTCTTCTCCGGAGCCAAAAGCCTCCTTCGACGCCCCAAGGCCGAATACTTTTCCAAAAGTGGACGGTCTTTATGCTATCAAAAGGAGCTCATCCTCTTTCGTTACCGTCGACAGATCATTCGACGCAATCACCACCACCACCACCACCAGCTACTTGCCGTGACAAAATCACCTATGCCAAAGCATTAGTGACAGCAGCAACGCTAGCAGTGACAAGAGTAGCTACCTGCCAAGCCAAAGCCACTCTTGCGGCTAAATCAGGAGCTTTTGTGGTAGCATCAGCAGTAACATAAACAACAACAGGACCTTCACAATCATCTGCAGCCACCTCGAAAAACAGCAGTGGAGTACATCGATTGACCGCTACGAGCATGCGCTCTCAAAACAAAAGAAGGGCCGTCCTCACTTCAAAAAGAGGGAAGACGTCTGCAGGGTGGATGCAGAAATCTTGGAGCAGCGGAATAAGATCCACTGCAACAAATGAAAGAACTAAGGGTCCTCCTCAACTTCAAAGAGGTATCCGGCAAGAGCGTTGACGAAGTTCTTAAACTTCATTGACGTAAGAATCCTCTTAGTCATCATCCAGACGGACCGAGAGTCAGAGAGCATCATGAGCATGCATTCATTATTACCGATCACGAAGAACTAGTAAAGAACGTTATTGGGAGGGTCCCCATCATTTTGCGCCCTTCCCTCTATAGGGCCATGAAATTAACCTTCCTGTGGGACATCGGGGGTCTCGCTCAGGACGGTTCCTTCAGTAAAGAGATGGGTTGTGGGTCCATGAGCCAGACCGTCGGTGTCCACACCCCAGCCATGTTTAGTCCAAGTATACATCATGTTCATCATGGATCTTAAGTTGGCTAGCGGTGTAGATATCTGTTCTATTCAGGAGACTCACTTTGATTCAAACTTCCGTGAAGGTATTCCATCTATGGTCTACCAGCTTTTCTCAGCATGCTTTGACAGTCGTTCCAGAGATGTCACCTGGTAAGTAAATGTCTAAATACGACGTGAACTCTTTTTCTTTAAAGTCCGGCCAGCAGGCTTTGTGTTCTAGATGCTATCATAAAGGACAAGGCTTTTTGGTTTATTGAGGTTTATTGGCACAATGCCCCCAATGAGGTTCACGGCTTTTTTTCGGCGTATCGAGCCGTTCGTGGGGTGATCAAGGCGGGTAGCTTTAATGGGAGATTGGGACGCCGTTCTTGATCGTATTTTAGATCGAGGGGAAACCAGTCAGACTACTAACAATTTGGATGCCAAGTACTTTGATGAATTTCCAAGAAAGGCATCCATCTAAGGTAGAATGAACTTGGACCGGTAGGGGGACCTCGGGTCAACTCTCTAACCATCTCGAGAGTCTACCTAGATTACAAAGGTAGTCCAAGTTTTGAGATTTATAAGAATTCTAACTACAAACTATTATGCGTGTCGATTGCCCCGCACCTAGATCCACCAAAATATTGACCTTGTGTCATACTCGCTCGTCTGGTAGGGTGTGTGACAAATGCCGTCGATTAGGCTAGGAATCGGATGTCTGGTTACAGGAAATTTAACACATCTTCATTAGATAAGAATTTCCAGGACCAGCTAGAACTAATGTTAAAGCGGGAATTGACGGGAGTCATTCTTGGAAATAGTTGGTGGGCTAAAATCAAGGATTGAATTAGACCCTTTGCTGCAGACTATAGTAAGAGGCTTAATTTAGAGAAGTGGCGCAAAGAGCATTAGAAACTAAGATAGAGAGGGCAGCTAAGGCGGGAGATAGTGTGGAAAATAATATAGCTAAGGCAAAGCTGGCTTTTCTCCCACAACAAAAAGTACCAAGCTCTCGTCGTTAGGGCAAAATTTAAAAGAATGTCTTACGAGGCGATGAACATGACCAAGGATTTGAGACATGCGACTCAGCGGCATATTGCAAGTGTCACATCACTGAACGGGCAACGTCTGATAACAAACGAAACACTCCAACACTTCACCAGGGGTATAGTGAAGTTACTACATAAGGACAAACATGGTAGGGATGAGATTAGTAACTTTCGATTTTTAACGAGGTTAAATACTGGCAAAGATCTAGGCAGACCGTTTGCAGACTGCCCTGCTCTGTCTAATTGTCTGCCGCTGGATTCGAGCTACACTTTCACAGCTGAATTCGTCTTCTTTATGCGTCCTCCGGAGTCGTGGTAGAAATGAACGGGGTCAGATCGAAGCTCTTAACTTTGTTTCGATTGATTCGTCAAAGTCATCCGCTCTCGCCCATGCTTTACATCCTTGTGCTGGAGTCGTTCTCGCGCTGGCTGAGGGCAAACCTGGTCCTACGCGGCCTCACATTACCTGGCATCTCTGTAGCGGTAGGTACACCGCATACGCTGATGATGTCAGCGAGCTTGTAGCGAGCAATGCCGAGTTGGTTGAGGTGAGCAAAGAAATCGGAAGGTATGAAGTCGTGACAGGGGCCAAAATTAACCACGAAAAGTCGGTAGGTTTGCGATTGGGTTCGTGGAAGAAATGCGCTCTTCCCGCCCCTTCAGTTGGACATGCAAGATACGTAGCGTCTGATTCGGTCCCGATCCCCAGCTAGAGAAGAATTGGTCGGAAGAACTGGAAAAGGTCGGAGCCGTTACCGACCAATGGCTACGAAGGAGGCTCTCATTTAATCGCAAGGCCGAGGTGTGCGGCTCGCACATCTACCCCCTGGTTCTTTATCGTCTTTCAGTACTTCCACTCCCGAACACCGTCCTATTAAACCTGGAAAGGGTCCTGTTCCAGTTAAGCTGGGGCAAATGGGAACCTATTGTGTTTCAGGAGATCTGTCGGCTTCATCCGTCCGAAGGCGGCCTACGAGTACCGAGCGTGAAGACGCGCCGCCATACTTTGCATCTCAGTTTCCTAGGTTGGATGTACACACAAGACGACGAGACGAGCGACTTCTGGAAGGAAGAAAGACGCCAGGAAAATCTTTGTGTCGTTGGGAAGCGTGTACTCGAGTGATGGGGAGGCCAGTCGTATGCTTAGAAACGAGTGTCCCTTCTATCGTGAATGTGTGCATGCTCTGACAGTTCTCTCTCTGTTGCAGACTGGTCTCTCTGACAGCCGTACGATGTAACGAATGGGAGCTGTGCGATGTAACGAAGGAAGGCTGTGGGCCCCTGGGATGAGGTGCCTCAATAACAGAGAGGCATTGCTCACCTGGTTAGTACTCCGAAACGCCCTCTGAGTCGCAAAAGGCCGTTTATAGCGTGCCTAGCAGTTTCGACAGAGTGCATCCTGTCCGATGACGTGGAAGAGTCAATCTTGCACACATTCTTTTACTGCTCGGTCGAGCGGCTGTCGTGCAAGCTTCTTAAAGGCACATGGTTCGCATACTGAATGGAAAGTTTTTTCTGTGTTTCTTTGCTTGGTCGGTATTATGATATGGACGACGTGACAGAAGGAATTCGTCGAAGGCGATTCTTTTTCCCATCAGACGTTAGTTGCTTTTTATAAGCACCAAATTAAAATTAAAATCCTGTCTGGAAGAAAAAGACTCTCTTCCCTTGGATTTGGCAAAAGATGGGTGAATGTTGCGCGAATGTGTCACATAATAAGAGCCAGCCTTATATTCCTTTTGGATATAACAGACTAAAAGAATTTTGCATCCTTGCAACAGCAGAGGCAACTCTTCCAAGGTTCGTTAGACTAGTTATTTTGTCTTGTTTTTGTAAAAACAGTTTAACTGAGTTAGAGTTCACTGACCCTTTTCTTTTTTAGTCCTCGTTTTTTGTTTTTCCCCCGTCCAATCCCCGTTATATGACAGGAACTCGTTTTCCGGATGTGCAGCAATTATCCCCCTTACACAGTTTTTCGACCGATGAATCAGCTTTTCTGCTATTTTAGTCTATGAGGCGGATACCTTATTACTAACTATCATCGTTTATTTTTCTAGATTGTAAATAGTTTTTCTTTTTTCTTTTCATTCGGACATTTTCGTGTAAAACTATTTTGATATATTTGTAAGTTTTAAATTTTCAAAATGTTCTCCTCTCCCTCACACTAATGTAAATATGGGATTAGGCTTGAAACACATAGAGCGACTGACTTGTTTTGGTGATTGTAGTATGAAAGTTTTTTTAATGAATAATTGTGTTATGGTGAATGATTACGGAAGAATGCACTGGGTTAGCGAATGGAACTAGTTAAGTTAAAGGTTAGCATTGTGAGGACTAGCCTCCCACCAATTTTGTGGTCTGGTGGAAAATTTGTTAATTAACGTTAGATATTAGCAAATTATAACTAACGGTTATTTACATTAGTCAGCATACTGAACCATGTACCGTATTCTCCTCAGAATAAAATACCTCTTACTTCTACATGTGTGTCGACCTTACGTATTTCACGACACTATGGAAGCAAAACAATAATATTGGTAATTAATGATTAATCGTTACGAACTAAAAGGCAACAGAATATCTATCTATCCAAGTTGTAAGAAAGTTGGGTGACCGTAGCAGAAGGCGACACAAAAGCTCGTTTTCAATAGCTACTACACCACGGTGTCGGGTAGGCCGTTACTCATTTCTGTGGATTGTTTCACTTACCCTTGATCCGAATCACATAATCATCATCATCATCATCATCATCATCATATCGCGCTGGTAGCACGGATATCCCTGACCCTCTCTCGCCACTCCTCCCTATCGTTCATCGCCCTAGGTAGGTCTTCAGGACAACATCCTGTATCCTCACATAGCTGCTGAATGTACGTTCGAGCTGGTCGTCCTGCTTTTGCGCGGCCATGTGTGGGGATCCATAAGAGTACATCTCTTATGAGTTCATCTCTGCTTCTCCAGCAGTGTCCTGCATGTCTGGTTCGTCTAACTTGGATAGTTTTCGTGATAGGGGGTAGGTGGCCGTACAGTTGGTGTCTTGTGGGGTGTTGCTGCCAGGACTTGTTCAGGATTGCACGCAGCATTCTTATGTAATTGCCATCTAGCTTCTTCTCGAGTTGTTTTGTTAGCGTCCATGTAGTGCATCCATATAGCAGTATCGATGTGACCGCTGCCTGGAAGAAACTGTGTTTCATTTTATCGGTTAGGTCTGATTTCCATATAATCGATAGCCTATTGATAGCTGTCCATGCTTTCGTTAACCTCGTTTCGATGTCCTTTTCGGTTGATTCGACGCTGCTTCCTAGGTACGTGAATTTGTCTACTAGTTTAAGTGGGGTTCCTTCTAGAGTGGAGATGTCCCCCGTTTGGTTATAGCACATATATTCTGTTTTGTGTGCATTAACATAGAGGCCTATGCTTGCTGCTGCTCGTTCCAAACTATGCAGAAGTGTTTCGGCTTGGTCAGGTGTATTTGCCAGTATCGCTATGTCATCGGCGTAGTCGGCATCGGTAATTGTTGTTGCGGGGTATCTTTTGCTTCTTTTCTTCATCAGTTCGAAGCCATTCTCTTTGATTTTGTCAATCGATGTTCTAAGTACATAGTCTAGACAAATGATAAAGAGGTATGGGGCCAGCGTGTCCCCTTGTAGTACTCCTGCTACAATGTCAAAGTATTCTGTGTCTCCATCCGGTGATCGTACTTTTACTTTAGTGTTTCTATAGAGAATCGTTATTGCCGCTACGGTTTCTTTAGGTATGTCGTACGCTAGTAAGATTTGTTCCATCTTTCCTCTGTGAATGGAGTCGAAAGCCTTGGTAAAGTCGACAAATATTAATGTCGCTTGTAGGTTCTTTGCCTGTACACCTTCGAGGATTCTGCGGATGGTTAATATTTGTGAGGTCGTGGATCTATTTTTTCGGAAGCCATTTTGGTTTTTTCTAAGTATGTTGTCGATTTTGGGTTCTATTCGGTTTCGTAGTAGGGCATTGTAGATTTTGGCAGCTATGGAAGTAAGTGTTATGCCTCGGTAGTTTTGGCTAATCCGAGGTCCCCCGTTTTAGGGAAGGGGAGTATGCATCCCTTCATCCATCTATCTATCGGATTTTGATTGTATACTGGGTTGCAGTGTCGGAGCAGTATGTCGTCGAATTGTCTGGTCTTCCATACTTCCGGGGGAATTTCGTCCAGCCCTGCAGCTTTCCTATTTTTAATTTTTCTGAGAACCGAATCGAGTTCTTCTTGTGTGAACGGTCCTAGTTTAATGTCTAATTGTTTGCTAATTATTCTGGTGATTGGTTCATGCGTTATTTTTGGTGGGTTTCCAAGTAAGTTTTCGAAGTGCTGTTTCCACAGTTTTATTCTTTCTTGTTGGTTTGCTGCTTTAAGTTTTGCTTTGGCTGTGTTCTTTCTTCTGCTCACTTCGTTTATTGTTTGCCAGGCTATTCTAGATTGTCTATCTTCCACCGAGTCTCTAATCTTATCTATCTGATTTTGAATGTATTCTGTCTGTTCCTTTATATATATGCCTGCTAATTGATATTGTGCCGTTTTTAGTTTTAAGGCATTTGTGTTTGTTGGGTTTTTTCGATAGTTTTTGGAGGCTGTTTTCACTAGTGCACGTTTTTCTCTCACCGCTAAAGTTTCCCATGGGACTCTATATTTAGTTTTAATTTTTGTTGGAATGTATTTTGCTGCTGCCTCGAGGTGTGCATTGACGAAATTTTCGTATTCGTCGTTTGGTGTACTTTTTTCCGTCTTTTCTTGTAGTGTTTCGAATCTGTTTCTTAATTCTAATACGTATTTATCTCTTATATCTTTGTTGTTTAATAGGGCCCAGTCATAGTGTTTGGTGGTCGCTGTTCGTTTGGCGTTTTTTCGTAGGCTTAACCGTATTTTCGCCGTGACTATTCGGGGATCGGTGGACACACCCTCAAAAGAGGAGTATGCCTCGCAATTCAGTGCACTATTTTTCCATTTCTTGTTCATAAGGACGTAGTCTATCTGAGCTTTAGTATTGTTTGCGTACGTGTATGTCCATAGTTTGCCCTCTCTTTTTTGGTAGTTTGTATTGAGGCATGCTAATCTATTTTCTATCATGAAATCTGTTAGATGTTGCCCATTCCTATTTGACGTGTTGTGGAGGCTGTATTTGTTGTTTCCGTTTTTCCCGATTTGGGCATTCATGTCTCCGCCAATGACTAACATGTTGTGTTTCGGGATGCTACGCACTAATGAGGATAACTCATCGTAGAAGGTGGCTAGTTCAGTTTCTTCCCTAACATTGGTGGGGCTGTAGCATGAGATAATTGTTGCTCTGGGGTTTCCGTTAAATGTAGCTGCCATCATTCTAGGTTGTATTTTCTCAACGCTATTAAGCGTTTTTAATGCTCTAGGTCCTATAAGTAATCCTACCCCTCCTACTGCGGCGTTGACCTGAGTGTTAAATATAGGGTTTCAAGTAAAAAAGCATTTCCGTATCTTAACTTTTTCATGGTATAAAATTTCCTGTCTAGGAATTGTAATAAAATCAGAAAAGATGATAGACCGACTGAAAAAAAACCTCAAGATTGTTGAGTAGGTGAAGTAAAACCTCCATACTCACATATTCCGAGTCGAGATATTTTTCTGCCTGCTTTTTGCCATATTTGGTCATGAGTTGTAATGCATGATTGCACCCTACCGTTTAATCATTCAACTTTTCTTTTTTAACAGTGTGGTGTATGCATTTACCCAACCCATCTGCCACAGAAAAGATGTGACAGCAGGTCAATTTTTAAGCAGAAAAAAGAGGGTTTGAATTCAATATTTTCCTTTTCCTGTATTGGTTGCAGTTCCAAAGTTAAAGAACCCAGTTTACCTTACTATTTACCCTCAGCTGGAGGAGAACCCATTAATTCATGATATTCTCAAGTGCATTTGTGCGAAGTGAAATGCAAACATCCTCGTCTGGGTATGAACTCTGGTCACCGATTCTATTTTCTACAATGATAGCAGTTACACTGAACGCGCTTACACCCTTCCAAAAATATTGGCGAGGGCCTTCCAGTTGAAAACAGTACCTCCAAGAATTGACTTTATAGTAGACAATACCCTTGATATCCCATTAAAGCAGATAATTACATTCTCTGCTTGTTACCCTAGTTTTGATAGACATAGACTTTTTTACTTTGGGGTGGTAATGAGTAGCTATTTGTGTATTTATTCGTATTAGATAGAAATACTTGAAACCATATAACTGTGTATGAATTATTAAGAATAGTTACAAGAAGTATTGATCTTTTACTAAGGATTATTATTAGTTACCTGAAACTATATAACTGTTTGCAAACAAATGATTATTATTAAATAGAAATAGTTATTTGAAACCATCGGGGTTCAATCTCAGGTTGAGTCATACCAAAGACTTAAAAAATGGTACTTGATGCCGCCTTACTTAACACTCAGCATTATAAGGTAAGGATCAAGGTTTGAGCAGCAATCCAGGGAAAGGAGTAGCGCCCTTCCTACACCTCTGTGTAGTAGTTATTGAAAAGGGAGCCTTCGGGTCAACCACGACTAATGTCCCCAACTCTACTTATATAATTGTATATAAATTATCATTACATAGAAATTCTTGAAACCGTACAACTGTGTGCAAATTATAGCTATTTTATAGAAATTTCACGATTCCCTAAACTCTCAGCATAAAATAAGCCTAACCTGTTGTTTAATTTCTCGTGTCAGAATTTTTAAAAAGCTACGTTAAAGAGAACTTGATTGTAGAATGAAGTCTGGCGTAGAGAACGAGTGGAAAAAACATTTGTTGTATAGCCATGACCACTATACATACACATATACATGCAGAAACATATTCAACACAATAAGGACGAGCGAAGACAGTTCTTTAGAAAAAATATACCTCTCACTTTATTTGAAAGGGTTCGAAAGGGTTACTAAAGGTTTTACTGTGTGAGAGATGAGTTGGAGACTGAACAGAACTGCAACATATTGACCCCTACTCTCATAGCCATAACAGCGTTTCTTTCCCGTTCTCCTAGGCTTCTCAACCGTGGGCCTGGGGGCCCAGCCTCTCTGGGACATGGATCTCATTCCAGCATCTTCTCTCCAACTGAGTGACTTCCTGTCTTCACCCGGGTTATATAATTTTTCGACGTACACCTTGTGAGTGTCACAAATCGCACTCAATTCAACCCGTCCACGGTCAAGGTTATATCCTGATATTCCTCGACCGGATACTATTTACCAACCCCTCCGCTCGGGCAGGATATGACATAAGGTCAATTTTTAAGCGGAGTTTAACAGGTTTGAGTTCAGAGTTTTCCTTCTCCTAGACTAGTTGCCTAACCAAGGCTGAAGAACCTAGTCTGTCCTACTATTTACCCATAGCTGGAGGGAGAATAATTGGATTCATACCTTCCCCAAGGATATTAGTGCTATGTGAAATGCAGTCAGTCTCGTCCAGGATTTGAACTCGTGTCGCCGTGTCCATTTCCTACGATGATAACGACTACACCATGGGCACCTCCATATTCCTCGACCTGATGCACCTGTTATTTACACTGGTGCATTTCCTATTTTGACAGCTTGGCCGGGTCGGAGGTCAATATACAACACATTGATGGAATTATATGACCGTTAAGACTATATTTTTAAAGACAGCGAAAATATTCATCTCTGCTTCTGAAGCTGATGAATACTTTTTGAACACGTTAAACATGCAATGTCTTAAATGAGTATCATCTACGTTTATTTTCATTGGTCATGTCACTTAAAAGCTTATCAACTTAATTTCAAATATTCCTGGAATGAAAGAGAAAAGATCAGATCACCAGAATATACACGGGAATTATTCTTGGCTTGTTGCACAGTATTTTATATAATTTGTGACTATTGACTATTTCGTTGAATATGATTATAAAGGACCTAGTTTTAATCATTGGAAACAATCCTTTAAAAAGATGTTTGGTAGTGTCTTGTTCTTAATGGCAACCAGAACTTGAATCTTTGGATAAGAACCGATCATTCCACGTGGAAACCACTCGCAAAGATTAGACATTATGAAATTTTATAATGATTGTTGTATGGGTTGCATTGAACCACTGTCGTTTCTCATGTCAATTCAGGATTTTCTTCAATTACGGTTAAGTCCATCGTCCAAGATGAGGAAAATATCTAAGGATAAAGAAATAAAACAATGTTAGTATTTCCTAACACTTTATACTTCGTTTCCATAGAAAATGAAAATATTCCTCGGCGCTTCAGAAGCTGATGAACCCTTTTTGAATATAATGTATCTCATCTTTATGGATTACATCAGTTCAGATATCTGTTTAATTTGGCATTGGATATTTCTGAAATAAAACAGAAAAGACTAGAACACAAAATTATAGGCATCACTATGACATCAGCAAAAAACAACTTTAAAGAGATTATAGCAAAGCAAGCAACAAGAGAAAGTTATTCACACATGTGTGTATAAGATACTAAAAAAAAAACACAGATTGATAGATAGATGTAAATATATTACATCCTTTAAATAGATTATATTTTCAAGGATACATAGAGAGATATGTTGTGATTGATCGATGTGAACAGTTCGATACGAACAGGAATAAAACAGACGGATTAGTCGATTAATGTTGGAAAGAATTAAAAGATGTAAAAAAAAGAGCTAAAAACTCGCCTGCGCCAAAGTCGAGTGTTGGAAGCCAAAAGGAGGAGGAGAAAAAACAGGAAGGAAATGAAAAGATAAAATTCGCAGTCGATTCGGCAGATGAGATTTCGGTCTAAAGTCGACAGCTAATGTCCCACCTGTTTGTATAAATTCACTTCTGAATAAGCCTGGAAATTCGGTATATGTGTGCCACCTTCTTTCTGCCTTTTTCTTACTCAATATATTTTTTTGTATCCCGTAATATGGATAAAAATAGCGATATAAAACACTCTGTTACACTTTGTGCATGTCAGTGTGCGTCTCTGATATGTATTGAAAGCTATATACAATTTTTTGTCAGTGTGCATATTGTCTATCTCAGAATATACACCCACTCAAAAGTTAAGCCCAACCCAATTTATCATCGAATATGCGTTTTATATCTTGAACAAAAACCCACAAATAAAAAAAACAACAACACTGGTTTGTTCTTCTGAATTACCAATTAAACGAATTCTGTTGAGCAATCCGAGTTCAAATTCAGAATGTGGCTGTTTGAGTTTCATTGAACAATAATGCTCTTGGAAAGGCCTTGATATAACGGTATATAAGACGCACATTTGTATTTTAATCAAGAAGGTACCATCTCCTTTTAAATTAGTAGACCAATTCATATACCTCGGTAACGTCTCGATTACAGAAAGTGATATTAACATATACGTAGAATGGGAATTATTCCAAGTTGTCGCCGTGTCAGTGCTATTGTATAGCTGTTCACTTTATATTTTAACGAAACAATAGAAGGTTAAACTACACAAGAATGTTCCATTCTGTTTTCAACAATTCCAGGAAGCAGCACGCTGCTAAATAACAATTCTATGGCCATTTACCTCCCATGTCGTAAATCAACTATGTAAGACGAACAAGTTATGCTGGGATCTACTATGAAAATAAAAACAAACTCATAAGCAACGTTCTCCTACGGATTCCTATACATGAACATGCCAAAGTTGGCTGACCAGGGACGGATAGCGAACGAAAGTCAAAGGAATTCGTGTTGTCGGCAGGTCTTAATGATGAAGATACTTACATTGCATCCAATACACAAACCTTGAAATCGAGTCATTAAACATGGATGAGTTGGAATGGGTAACAGTTCTTCCAAAATACTCCAGTAAACTGTAGATCTTATATATTGCAATATACGTTAGTTTGTTCTTATAGACTTCTGAATCACCATTTATACAAATTCTGTTTCTATTTTTAAGTTTCCTCTACGTAGTTGTACCCATATTGTTTATCTTCTCATTGTTGGCTTCTTGTTTTGGAGTTTTGAGATCCAAGATTTGTACTCATATAATCAAAACCAAGTTGTTTTCATTAGTAGCAGTGAATCACCTCTACAAATTAGTTATGTCTATTTTGTATAAGATTAACGGTCTCGTCTCCCCGCAGTCAATTTTATTATTTTGATATGTCCTTTTTATCTTGACTTTAATATTGTTGTAATAGAACTGTTGGGGATAATATTTGGTTTGGTTTGGTTTGTTGGGTTTTATGGCATATCAACCTTTGTAGGTTATTTAACACCAAATCCATTTTTATGTAAATAATCAGTTCTACGAGGATCATCAAATAAGTTTCCAGACTTTTTTTCGTATGCGCACTTTTATTGATAGTACACACATGAAACTCTAGTCCCCTTCAAGGTAATCTCTTCCGGCTGCAATGAACTTGTACCGTTCCAACAACTTCTGGAAGGACCCATGGAAGTCCTCTTGTGTGAGCGTGTCAATGACCTTCGTCATTGCCTCTTTCATCTCCTCATTTGTCTCATAACGATAGCCTCTGAGCTTAGGGAATAACCCAAAGTCACAGGGAGCAAGGTCTGGACTATAGGGAGTCTGAGCAACTGTCTTGATGCCCATCTTGGTCAAATAGTCTGTGACAAGGATGGAGTTGTGGACTGGTACATTGTTCTGCTGGAAATGCCACTGACCCGATTTGAACAGTGCCGGCCTCTTCCAACGGAATATCTTCCTGAACTCCCTTAAAACCTCAACATAGTAAACCCTAACCCTAACGCTTTGGTCAATCAACTCTGGTGTATTGACTTCCTTACTCCTCCCACACCTCTCATCATCCCTCACAGACTCCCTGCCTTCCTTGAATCTCTTATGCCACTCAAAAACTGATGCTCGGTCCATGCAAGATGGTCCTGAAGCATTTCATACGTTTCTGTGGCATTTTTTCCAACTATAAAACAGAATTTTATTGCATATCGTTCTTCTAAAGTGTCAGATTGGATTTTTGAAATTCACCAGCTGTGACAATCAGGCTTTAGTAGGGTGTATTCCAATTGCTGCTGTAGCTGTTCATTTGAGCCTGAAATCATAAAAATTGGTCAGTCATCTCATAAGATGTATAGCAATAAGATACTGAATTTTCAAGAGTCTACGACAATTTTAAATTCCATTACAAAAAAGCCAGGAAACTTATTGAATGCACCAAGTATTCAAAACAATTCAGTTTAGCATGAGTGCACAGTTTAATTGTCAAAAACATTTCTATTTGAAACTATTAAACAGTTATATATAACAATTCAGTTTAGTGTAAGTACAGTTTCAATGTCAAAAACAGTTGAATTTCAAATAATTTAGTTTAGCGTAAGCACGCAGTTTAAATGTAAGTACAGTTTAATTGTGAAAAACATTTCTATTTCGAACTACTCAGTTTAGTCAAGAAGTTCTAATTCTGCTAATTCAATTTAGTATAAGTACAGATTTTGTTTACACACAGTTACATGTCAAAACAGTTCTATATTAAACAACTCAGTTTAGTGTAAATACAGTTTCAATGTCAAAAACAGTTCTATTTCAAATAATTCAGTTTATCATAAGCTCACAGTATAAATGTGAGTACGGTTTAATTGTCAAAAACATTTCTATTTCAAGCTATTCAGTTTAATCAAATAATTCAGTTTAGCATAAGTATGTCGTTAGTTCTATTTAACCCATAGATAGGGCCCTATCAGGTGCTACCACTCTGGTCCAGAGTGGACCTGGGAGCAATGGCATTAAAGGGGTGCTCCGCATTGCCCAAAGCCCCAGCATTGCTGGGACCTTACCATCAGACTGTTTAGTGTCACATCCAGGACACTCATTGGGGGGAGGATTTACCCCTCTGCAGAGGTGCAGTCAGTGTATTCTACAGCCCCAGCCGACTGAGCAATGGGGATAATATTAACAAGGATTTAGTTTCATTTCAATTCCTTTTCTTTATCTCAGGAAATGTCAGCGTAGTTAAATCTTTTCTTTGTTGCCTTCTCGTTTTGAATTGATTCATTGACTTATTGATTTTAACGGTATGTCAACCCATTAAGAGTTATTTTATGTCAAGAGATTAGGAAATTGCGTTTATTCTGGGTTTCGGTTTCTTTGCTTAAGGGTGTATCAATCTTCGTGGGTTAATTAATGCCAAATCCATCCTTGTAGAAGAACAGCAGTGGTACTATTTAACCAATAGGTGCGGTGATAAGGGAATTCAAACTTTTCCCCATGACATTAGTCCTAAAATTAACATAGTAGCGTGACAAGAATTTACTACGATGTCGCAGTCCAGCACATTAGCCACAAAACCACGGGGACTCCTCCCGAATTAGGTTCCTTGCACGTTCATATTTACATTTTCTGAGCAACTGTTTCTTAAAAGTGTTTTTATTTGCACACAGTTCTATCAAATATGAATAGTTTTTAAACAGATCTGTTTGACTCATAGGAAGGACCCTAACAAGGACCCCCTCCCACCCATTCAGAGTGGACAAGCGACTAATGGCAATAAAGAAGTACGACACACTCTCAAGACGTTCCGCCCTACTCTCAGATGCAATTTAGTCTCGTATTAGGACACCCCTTTTTTGTTGTAGTGGGGACAGTTTCGCCCTTCTGCGGGGAGATACACTCTGCATATTATTATCCCCATTAACAGGGCTAAATGTTTTTGAGACTCGTTCAACGCAACTGACAATAAAGTGAGAGTGAATTTTTGTGAATCCGTGTTTGACTTTTCTTTTCTTGATATGAACAGCCCCATCTCGTCGTAATCACTTCATCTCGTCTTGGTCCCTTCAAGACGCCCACAACGCTATACTTGTTTAAGGCTTCTAAAATGGCCCAAAGCTCACAAGCAAGTTCAAAGAACTCAAGCAGGTTTAAAGCTTTCACTTTGACGCAACGCTTTTAAGTAGCTTCAAAGCTTTAAAGTATTTTGACGTCTTCATTACATTCCAAAAAATTCTTCGACATCTGTGAGAAAATTTAAAGCTTCAAAACTTGTTTAAATGATCCTGGAAGGCTCAAAACCTTCAAGCAGAGAAATATTTAAGTAACTTTGATAAAGACCAAAAGACTAAGTCAGACCATTTCCAAAAAGATACGTCAATGATCTGAGCAGGGAAAAATCAGTAACTATAGACAAAGTATTGGACTACCAAGATTTATTGATGATAGAACTTAATAGAAACCTTTCTGTCAATAAAGATTGTTTTGTGATACATATTATAGAGATCTGGAATCAATATTGTACTTCTCTTCCTTATACGTAATGTCGAATGAGGATATAATTTTCTGATTTTAAAACAAATTTCTATAAATCATTTGTCAGAATAATAACTGATTCAGTTTCTGACCGAATTTATCATATATATATGCATATATATAATTCAGGAGATACATCACATATTAAAATTTCCCTGATGATGGTTTAATATAAGAAGTGAAAAGTATAACGTTTCTAAATAATTTAAAATATAAATAAAATTATATATATATATATATATATATATATATATATATATATAGCAAACCATGGTTACAAATATCTGTTATACAAGAATTTCTTTTAAAGAACCAGTTTAATTACAGTTTGAAAAAATGTTTTTTTTACGCTGCAATGAGGTCATCGGTCTAGCTGTAATTTGAATATTGAGTATTGTAGGATACAGACAATGTAAGTTTTGGTTTATTTACTCTATCTCTTCGTCACGAGCAAAGTGCGACGCAAGGTCAGTTTTTAAAACGGAGTACATTTGCTTTGAATTCAGAGGTTAAACCCAAACAACTTCGTCCAGGATTTAAATTCAGGTCACTGATTTCATTTCCGACAGCGCTTTGAGTTTATTTACGCTGTAAATATAGAATTATGCTTTATTAATCTCTACAAAATTAAAAATCTGTTATTAAAAGTAAAATCACACACACATACACACACACAGAGACACACACATACATATATATTTTTGACTGTAACATATTTACTTTTGGCTTCTGTGAGTTTCGATTCAGTAGATTTTAGCAATAAATAATTCCTAGTAAAGATTGTTTGATTTTATAATATTCCATAAGAAATAATAAAATCCTTGTAACTTTGTTGAGAAGAAAACGGACTTTTTATATAAATTGTTAGGTATGTATTTATACGTGATACTGCATTTGCAAATATTGGTATCCAATATTGTCACTTATCTATGAGCGATACTAATATATATATATATGTATATAATCACCATTATTGTCACCGTTGTGATTAAAGTACATCATGGGGAGTATTTCCAGAAACGAATTTACTGCAACATTTTTAATCTATAGACACAGTAAAAAAATTTAAAGGACTTGTTCACTAAGAGAAGAGCAACGGTTTGCTATTCTAACTACAGAGTAGGGAATTGTAAAGTATTTTTGGTTCACCCACTTGGAGGGTGGCAGAGACGAACAGGGTTGTTCTTATTGCTATAAGTAAAATTACGTCCACTTTTCTCAACAACACCTTGCAAGGTGTAGATGACTCGTGCAAAAAGTTTATTTTGAATAGCCTATCAGAGAAACACGTAGTTTCAGTGAAATGTAGGCTGGGAGATTTTTGAGTTGCAGCTGCGAGATGAGTAATTCTCTGAAATGAGCGGACTAGAAGTTGCTAATTCGTTTATCAGCAATCTCGAACAAATAAAAAAAGGAATAATTTAGGTCTAAAGGACCTGTAGATTCCAAACAGAAAAAAAGACAG
The DNA here is from genome assembly GCA_963585895.1 of Sepioteuthis lessoniana. Taxonomy (NCBI): domain Eukaryota; kingdom Metazoa; phylum Mollusca; class Cephalopoda; order Myopsida; family Loliginidae; genus Sepioteuthis; species Sepioteuthis lessoniana. The sequence continues at coordinate 65,726,769 of OY757910.1, read as the reverse complement.
GGAAAGAAAGAAAGAAAGAAAAAGACAGTAAGAAAGGAAATAAAGAAAAGAGTAAAGAAACGAAAGAAGAATAAGACAAAGACAACTAAACTACAAACTCTCCCCACAGACAAATAAAGAAAAAAAGTGTAAAGAAACTAAAGAAAAGCAGAAGAGGTCATCGACTAAATAACAAACTCTTTCATCGCAGATAACATGAACAAAGAAGTTTTTGGCTTTCTCTTACTAGGAGAGAGAGAGAGAGAGAGAGAGAGAGAGAGAGAGAGAGAGAGAGAGAGAGAGAAAGAAAGAAAAAGAGGTGCCGGTTTCAACCGCTTACAGAGAAGTAAGATACATATAATTTTCGATATTATTATTAATGTTACCTTAGTTTATGTTTTGTTAATGAATATAAGAGATATGTAATTTTTGCTGTTTTTGATGTTGCTTTTGTTTTGTTAATGATTTAATTCTTGCGTAAGGACTGATATGCAACCCACAGGTAGTCTGTTTCTATCCACTTTAGAGAATAAAGCATTTGTAATTTGTGTAATAAATGTCTCGTTTGTTTTTAGATCCGACATATTTATTTTTAGCATTGGGACCTTTACGTTCAGTAGTTTTTTGTTTTGTTAATTTGTTTTAATGTCGGTTTTTGGTAACGATCCCCAAAATTTCGACAACATTCATGTTTTATACAGAATATTAAATGATGAAACAATAACAAACTTTTAAGAATAAGAACAAAATGGTTATAACATTGGTATCGAAAACCCTTTAAATTAGTTTTAAATAATCATCACATTTATCACATTTAGATCACCTATGATGAATTAGAAATTCAATTCACCTGGAATAATTGGTCACGCGTCTAGAAGTAGCAATTTCCTAAGATTATTTTAGTTGTGACACAAGGTCTGCTAATCCTGTTTTACTATATCCTAATCATTTTCTAAGTTTACACTAAAACAAAGTCAGAAGTATGGGGCACCAAGTGAGAATCAAACTCCTTACCAATGGTCTTCTAATTTAACTTGCACTGAATGAGATGCTTCACGACTAGAAGTAGTCAAAGAATGAACTCACTATTCAAAAGGCCACCTGTTATGCTTTGTTCCATTCTCCCAAAGGTACAAAGTAGAAGACAAGAAGTGATATTATCATAAGTTATTTAAAAAGTTCTAGGCCATCTCTAACGACATTGGAATCAACGTTTTTAAGAATACACTAAACATGCAAATGTCAAGAATTACCCTGGGGATGAGAGGAAGAGTAAAATTGATGAGAAATATCTTCGGAAGTTGAAAAAAAAACGTGAAAGTTCCTAAAGACTGAAGGCTGACTTAGAACAATATGGAGTCAATAGACCGTACACTTAACCAATAAGCGTTTTATAGGCAAAAGCCAAGAATGACCCCACTGCTGAAAAAAGAAAAATTTAATCATTGCCAAAGAAAATCAGGACAATCGTCAACAGACGAAATCAAAACAGAGATTTGTGTCAATGCACACAAGCAATTTGTTTATAGACGGTGAAATGAAGCTTATGATGAAAAGTAAACGTTACTTACAGTTCTGCATGGACAAGTTATAATGTTAAGGGGTTGCTTGGCTCTCTTTGAAAGTGAATTTCTTTATGATTTCAACGAATCATGAAATTGAATTACAATAGGATTTTAAAACAAAATCTGCTACCTAATATAATGTGACGCTATGAGCCATTCTCCTCCTGGGTGCATAGATGATTGGTTGATTTTAATGGCATATCAACTTATCTCGTGTTATTTATGCCTGAAGGTTTGGGGAACACGTTCGTTATATATTCATATTTACAACTGTTGTGTTGTTTTTTAAGAGTTTTTATTTGCGCATAGTCCTATCGAATAAGAATGATTATAAAACTGATCAATTTTTATAAGAGTCTGACAGATCAGATTGGAACTGAGAGTAATGGCAATAAATTCATTTTTGCTCTTTTTCTCTTGTAAGGTTGACTCGTAGTTTGTACGGTTTCAATCAACCGTGGTGGAAACAAACACCACGAGGAGGAATATCGGCTATCCGGCGAATTTGTGCGAAGAAAGATTTTGTCACAGTAAGTAAACTTAATAGGATTCGAATATCATTAGAGGTCTTCACCCCCAAATTCAAAGTACGCCAGAATAATTGAAAAGAAAAAAAAAATGGACTGTTTTCAACTGGTTTCAATTCCATTGAAAATCCTTGAATTCTGTGAAATTTCATTCTGCTGGAATCTTACATACTTTTAAGAGAAAAAACGGAAAAGGAAGAGGGAGGGAAACTCTGAGCAAGTTGTTTATAGATGGCAGCAAGAAATGTTTTGATGCAGTCATCATTGTCAAAGGTTGAGCCATGAAATACAATATGATTTTTAAAAAGAAGTAAGCAACTTTTGGAAGTACCTTTGATATAATTTCAGTTGTTCAACATCCCTATCAACACATTCATGGAATCTTTCACTGGTGATAAAAATATGTAAGTATTTCCATGGGAGAATCTTTATTAGAAAAGCAGAACTGATATTACGGAGACCACCAGGAAAATTCAAAATCATAAAGGAAATCACAGAAATGTAAACAATTTTTTCAACAAACTTTACTTTTAATGCGCCAATTTTCAATATTAGGCCACATAATTATTGATGCCTATACGTAAGCATCTCACTCTCTTTCTCTCTTTATCTCTCAATATATATATATATATATATATATAGTGATAGAGGTTTTGCAAATAAGAAATGTTTTAATAAAAAGAGATGTCGATACCATTATGGCAGAGCAGGTACAAGTTCTATGAATAGAATTATGAACAGTGGCTCTGTGTGGACACTGAATGTCGTGTAGAAGACCTAACTAAGGACAGAGAGAGAGAGAGAGAGAGAGAGAGAGAGAGAGAGAGAGAGAGAGAGAGAGAGAGACAGTCAGGGGAATCCGTGCTATCAGAATGACTTCGTGATAATAAATCCGTTTCAGGTGTTTTACACAATCTCCAAATAGAATATATATATATATATATATATATATATATATATATATAGGAAAAGCATGATGAAAGATATTCAACGGATATATAAATAATATGCCATCGTTCAATGTTGCATCATTTTTTTGTTAAACCATCTTCAGTGTGATGTTAAAATATGATATTATGTGATGAGACATCCAAAAATCATATTTAAGTGAAAAAATTAGCGTTTTGTTATCTTTAATAACGTTATATCTCAAAATGTATGTGAAGTAATTAGTGTTAAATTTTTTTTCTTTTCTTTCCTCTTCTTATTTTATCTTTTTTCATATTCTATATTTACATACCATCAGACTGATTTCCATATATATATATATATATATATATATATATTAAGTGATGTAATAAAAATATATATATTAAGTGATGTAATAAAAATAAAATTATATTATATTAAGTTAATTATATTATATTAAAATAAAATTATATATATATTAAGTGATGTAATAAAAAATATATATTAAGTGATGTAATAAAAATAAGATTTACAATTCGCTACTAAGCCGCTGACTGTTCCCTGAAAAACAGTGAGGATGCCATAAGGGAATAAAGAGGAATAAGAGATCTCTAATACATTGATCAACAAATCCTCAAAGAGAGCAAAACGAGACGCAAAAACTTATCTATGGCGTTGATTGACTACAAAAAGGCCTATCGCATGGTTCCGCATAGCAGGATAAAAGACTGTCTTAAAATGCACAGGATAACAGATGGAGTCATAAAGTTCATGGAGGAAACCTTGAAAAACTGGAGAGTGGAATTGACAACAGGAGGAAAAAGCTTAGCTGAGATGAAAATCCCGAGAGGTATATTCCAGGGAGATGCGCTATCACTATTACTATTACTTGGTAAATACACAGGCAGCTACAAACTGACTAAATTGCAAGAAAAGACTAACAACCTAATGTATATGGAGGACATCAAACTGTTTGCCAAAAAAGAAAAAGAATTAGAAACCCTAATACAGTTAGTGGGCGAGGTGGAAAACGACAAATGACAGAAGGAACAAGCGGAGATGAAAGGAAAAATTTGAAAAGAGTACCTCAGGAAAACGAGAGAACTACTCGAAACCAAACTATATTGCAGAAACTTTATTAAAGGGGATAAACTCCGGAGCTGTTTCCCTTATAAGTTATTCGGGACCATACTTAAAGTGGATGAAGGAAGAACTCCAACAAATTGACTAGAGAACAAAAAACTAATGACGATGCATAAGGCCATACATCCCAGAGATGATATAGACAGACTGTACGAGTCAAGAAAAGAAGGAGAAAGAGGACTCACAAGCAGATAACGTCGATACATCGATAAGACGACATAAGAAAAAACAAAGGAATGTTAATTAGAGTGACCAGAAATAACACAAACAATACATAACAACAATAACTAGAAAACAAAAATGTGAAGAAAAGCAATTGTATGGATATTTCAAATGATAGACAAGTCAAATATCCCACGAGAAGACTTGAACATGGTTAAGAAAGGAAAACCTTGAGAGAGAAACTGAATCTCTCCTGACAGCAGCTCAAAATAATGTCATAATGACAAACTACATTAAAACAACAATAGATGAGACGAAACAAAATAAACGATCTATATGATATGCAAATTCAGCAAATTAGCGCAAAAAGAGTATAAAACTAGACACGACTTGGTGGGCAATTCCTCTTGGAATTGTGCCAGAGATTGAAATTTGACCATACAAATAAGTGGTACATGCAGAACCCGGAATCCGTCCTGGAGAATGAGACGCACACACTTCTCTGGAATTTTGAGATATAAACGGATCACCTTATCTTGGCTAGACCTTGTGATAGTAAAAAAAAAAAAATATTGGACTTTGCCGTATCGGCAGACGACAGAGTAAAATTAAAAGTAAGTGAAAAGAGAGGTAAATATCTAGACCTTGCTAGAGAACTGAAGTCCTATGCAACATGATGGTGTCGTTGATAACAATTGAAATTGATGCACTTGGAACAATCCCAAAAGGATTGATAAAGGGACTAAAAGACTTAAAATCAAAGGTCAAATAGAGATCACTCAGACCATTGCATTACTAAGATCGGCCAGAATACTGAGAAAAGTCCTTTATGAGACTTGCTGTCACTCAAACTCCATTGAAAAACTATCAGCTAAGGCTGGTGTGAAAAACTCTCAAAAGAGTAAAATAATAATGATATATAGACAGATTTAGAAAGCTTTTTGTATCTATCTACACCTCCCAATATATATATATATATATATATATATATATATATATATATATATACATATATATATATATGTCTATTTATTAATGTGCAATGTTATAACAGTAATGGTATGCTCATTTATATTTGTCTATATATAAATAATATATAAGCTCGATGAGAATATCAAAATATGTAAGTATTCGCACGCGCGTATTCTATATATATATATATACGTGTGTGTGTGTGTGTGTGTGTGTGTGTGTGTGTGTATACACGAATACCAAGCTTTTGTAAATATATTTCCCATTATTATTTAAGAGTAAAATATCAGTCTTAATACCATAACTAAATCATCTGTATAAATGTGTGTGTGTGTGTGTGTGTGTGTGTGTGTGTGCGCGTGTGTGTGTGTGTGTGAGTGTGTTCACCACCTTGGTTATTCTCATCCCTCCCAAGTCAGAGCCCCATCTCTTCGTATCTCCCGTGTTTTTCGAGCCAAAAGTATGCTGTGTACTTTAAGGCCTGTCTAGTTGTCGACTGCCCGTTTCTATATTTGTGATGGCCTCTCTCATGGTGAATGAAATATTATGGGATGTGTTCACATCTTCTACTGCTCGGTGCTTGTATCGTTTTTTTCACATTGTACAATGTTTTCGGATATCTTTTTATGTATTAATTTTTGAATGTTTGTTCCAATATCTGCAGCTGTATTCATTGCTGTTGGTCTAGTCATAATCGTAATAAATTGGAATGAAGGTCTGCTAACAGAGTATTAATAGTGCCACTACTAACATGAAAATTGCATTACAACCTTTGACTTTTTAAGCTCTAATAATTTTTATATATGTAATGATTTTGCTTGTTATTCATTTTTAATATAATTCGGATTTAAAATAGTTTTTGTTTCCTCTTTCCTTTTTTTCTCTCCTTTACATTCATTCTTATTCTTCTTGATTTTGTTTTCACTCTCATTTTTTCTTTTTCTTTCCTCTGACTCATTCGTTTCTTTCGGATCCTTTTATTTTACCTTTTTATTTACCTTTTTTCTTTGTTTATTTTTGTAGTTTACTCATCATAATCATCAACAGCGTCGTGAATTTCTTTCTCATCATAATCATTTTTTTTCTATTTTATTCCATAATCATCACCATTATCATTAGACCCTTTCTTCTTTCTCTTTATCATCTTTCTAATCATTTTTCTTCTTCATCACCACCACCACCGCCACCATAACAATTTCATTACAAGTCATTATAAGCGATAATCTTTCTTTATCATTATAATGATGATGATCATCATCATCAATACCCTTCTTTATCATCATCAACATTAATTCCGTTCTTTGTCATTATCATTTTTAGTTCCCTTCATCATCATCATCATCATGATCGATTCTCTTCATCATCATCATTCGTTTCCGTCATCATTATCCTCCTCCTCATCATCATCATCGATTCTCTGCATCATCATCATCATTTACCTTCATCATTATCATCACGACAACACCCTTCTTTTTCGTTATCATAATAATCAGTTTCCTTCTTTAACTTCTTTTACACAAGGATTTCTTTTTTTTCTACTTGTTTTCTTAATTCATATTTTTACGCTCTGTAGTTAATCAAAAAATCTTAAAATCTCGAAGATCATTACGATTATAATGACTTCATATCTCACTACGTAACACACAGTTGTAGCCTTATATCAGACTAGAATAAGCTTTTTTTCTGGTTATCTGGCCGGAATTAGGTGATCCATTTGTATCTCAAAATCCCAGATAATTTTTAGGATGAATTCTGGTTTGTGCATATACTATTTGGTAGTATGCTCAATTTTAATCTAGTTACTTAATTCCCAATGGATCATCTTTCCTACACAGCCATGACTAGTCTTGTACTTCTTTTATACTAAACAAAGAAATTTACAATGTGATTAACTGTCTCCACTCTGTCTACACATAACATACACTTGCTATTCTATTACCAACTATTGATTTTAGCTTTTATATAATTTCTCCATTTTGCATAAAATATTATGCTGTTATCAAAAAAGATTCAGTTTCTCTTTTGAGGATTCTTTTTCGTAGCCATGTCTATGTCTTCTCATGTGCAATATCGCCAGTTTGTCGCCTGAAGTATTCATACAGTTGTTTTTCGGTTCATTTCTCTTTTATAGTTTTTGTTGTTTTCTATCTGTTCTTTAATTGCCATTTCTGTTACTGGCTGCTGTAATTAGAATTTCTTGACTCTTTTTCGTGTATTTCTCGAGTCCTTTTATTGGTGTATCTATGCTATCTTCAATGCTGACGAATCTTCTTCCACCTCCTTTTCTTGACACGCCAATGGCCCGGGAGACCTGGGTTCAATCCCAGGTCGAGTCATACCAAAGACTTTAAAAATGGTACTTGATACCACCTTGCTTAACACTCAGCATTATAAGGTACGGTTCAAGGGTAAAGTGGAGCAATCCTGGGAATGGAGTAGCGCCCTCCCCTACACCTTGGTGTAGTAGCTATCGAAAAGGGAGCCTTCGGGTCACCCTCGACTATGGTCGCTAACTTTACTTACTTTTATGTCATCTCTCGTATGTAAAGCCTTGTTCGAAGTCAATAATTTCCTTGTCCTTTGTTGTATTTGTCTGAGTTCCACCTTTGTCGATTTTAATAATGATCCAGATTATTATTATTATAAACAAATTAGTTAATTAATTAATCAATCAAAATTGTGAGCTGGAGTTGGCGCGTTTGAAACGGCTCTAAAAGACTTGGAAAAAGACTGGAAGAATTAGAAATCAGCGGAAGAATCGAGGCCATCCAGACCTCAGCATTATTACGATTAGCTAGAATACTGAGGAGAGTCATGGGGACATGAAGAGACTTGCTGTTACTCAGACTTCAGTGAAAGAACACTAGCTAACGTTTATGTGAAAAATTCACATCACTCATGATGAAAATGTTGAAACAAAATAAGACACAACGTGGGACCCAGGCAATAGTCTTGGGTGTCGTGATCGGCAGGTGCTCTCCTGACGGCCAACATGATAGACCAGTTGGTCATCCTGCAAATATTGGCTGTTCTTTTTTCAGGTACAGGAATGACAAGTTGAGGAACCATACCAACCAGAGATGTAACCAACTTGCACTACACCGCTATTTTAGGAGCAACCCTACTCAAAGAGGATATGGGAAAATAATGATAGAGATCTGGCAAGAATGTTCTAGTTTTCAGACAACAAGTCAAAGACTTGCTGATCAAGTCAGGATAATAATAAAGAAAAGTTGGTTTTCTGACCTTGAAATACTAGAAATACACCAGAAAATAAATAATCAACAAGGGAGTAATACAGTACCTTACACATAAAATATTAACAAACGAAATGAACCACCAACTTCGAAAAATGGAAACACCACACAACCAAACAACCCCGAACAAACACTAACACAAGAACAAAAGGTAAATCTTGAAAATTTAAAGGGAATTATGAACAATAAAAAGACTACTTTACCATCATTAAGAAACATAGAATGGAGAACAGTTAAGACGGAAACGAATAAAATAAATCAAGTGCTACCTTATATATCGACGAATAGTAAACCGAATTAAATGGACTAATCTATGCAAGAGCTAAATCAGTTTGTGAGAAAATTGAGACACCCTCAAAAAGCACGACGGAAAAATCAAAAACCTTTGTGAAGTGGACCAGAGAACTTAAGCAAATGGACCAAAGAACAAGAAAACTAATGACCATGCATAAGGCATTACATCCCATAGACGATGTTGACAGACGATATGTATCTAGAAATGCGGGAGGAAGAGGACTTGCAAGCATTGAAGATAGCGTTGATGCACTGATACAACGACTCGAGGACAACATAGAAAAATACGGGGGGGGCTGATTACAGTCATCAGAAACGATACTGACAACACAATGGACAACAGAATGACAATAACTTGGAAACAAAAATGGGAAGAAAAATAACTCTATGGGCGTTTTAAACGACTAATAAACAACATCTCACGCCAGAAAACCTGGATGTGGTTAAGAAAAGAAAACCTTAAGAGAGAAACAGAATCTCTCCTATTAGCAGCACAAAACAACGCCATAAGAACCAATCATTTCAAAGCGAGAATAGATAAGACGCAACAAAATAGCAAATGTAGGCAATGCGGTGACAGAGACGAAACGATCAATCACATAATAAGCGAATGCACCAAATTAGCACAGAAGGAGTATAAGACAAGATATGACTTGGTCGGCAAGGGGATCCACTGGGAGATGTGCAAGAAATTTAAATTTGACCACACCAACAAATGGTATATGCACAAACCAGCATCTGTCCTAGAAAATGACACACATAAACTCCTATGGGACTTTGACATACATACAGATCACTTAATCTCAGCCAGAATAGCAGACCTTACACAACAACATCAACAACAACAACAAAAAAGAGAATATGGAAAATTGTCGATTTTGCTGTCCCTGCTGACCACAGAATAAAGCTGGAAGAATGTGAAAAGAAGGATAAGTACCTCAAACTTGCAAGAGAATTGAAAAAATTATGGAACATGAAGGTGACGGTTATACCAATTGTGATTGATGCTTTTGGCACAGTAACTAAAGAATTATTATAGGGACTGGAGGACTTGGAAGTTGGCGGACGAGTGGAGACAATCCAAACGACAGCATTATTGAGAACAACCAGAATACTGAGAAGAGTCCTGGAGACTTGAGGAGACTTACTGTCACACAAACTCCAGTGAAAAACAATTAGCTAGTGCTGATGTGAAAAACTCTAAAGGAGTAAATAATAATAATCTTATGTTTTTAATGAACTGAGAAGGATGCAGAAGATATGAGGAGATTTGCTGTCACGCCAAATGTTCAGTTATGGCCACCAAATGTCGGGTATGAGAATAATAATAATAATAATAATAATAATAATAATAATAATAATAGCGCAAAAAGTATCTATTAGAATAATATCGGATTGCAAATTGTGAAAATGAAAGAAGATAAAACATTACTATTTTGATTATTTTAATTTCTATTTAATTATTTTAATTATTAATATTTAAAAATCCTAAGTAACTCATCAAACATTTCAGCGAATAGTCTTTTTTTTTTTTTTTTTGTAACTAATCATCAGATCAAAAATGTCAGCACATAGCAAAGAGAAGAAGCAAATACTTCATTTTCCTCAAAAAGAAGACTTGTTTATTAAAAGTATTTTTTGCCAATCGGGCTTTGTTGTTGCTGTTGTTGGCTTTTTAATACATTGCTGAATAATTACAGTTGGCGTGGGAGGGAGTCAGATAAGGGGATGGGGATGTTGAGGGAGGAAATTTATGGTAATTAATGGGACTGAAATATTTATCACAATTAATTCATTAAATTTCAAGAACAGTTAATTACTTATAATCAGGGGCTAGCTAACGTTCTGCAGCATCGTAAGGTTACGGCTTCGGTCCGAATTATATAATCAAGTATAATTATAGACTGATATGTATGCCCTGAGATATTTATGAATTAGAAAACACACACACACACACACACACACACACACACACACACACACATATATATATATATATATATATATATATATATATATATATAAGAAAGAGATAGAAAAGAAGGTATTGAAATAAGTAGTATGGAAGAAAATGGATGGATGGATGGATGAGGAAAAGACCGAGATATGTAGAAAGAAAGAAAGAAAAACAACTACCAACACCATTACGCATTGACACACTGATGAATAAATATTTGATTTCTTTATTTTAATGTCATATCTACCTTCGTGAATTACTCAATTCTAAAGCTATCCTTGTAGAAAAACAGCAGCGGTACTATTCAACTCATAGCTACAGGGATAAGAAGTTTATATCTTCCCCAAAAACACTAGTCCGAGTTCGAACTCACTTACTGCGATCTCACAGTTCAGCACATTAGCCACAAGGCTACGGGGACCTCCCTGAAAGAAATAGATTAAAATTGATAAATAGATCTAAACTGAACAGATAAATGCAAATAGACCAAACCCATGAATGAATTTACATATATGAACGGACAGGTTGATAGCTTAACAAGCATTAGATTCGTCAGAAGAAAGTAATCGAAAAACAAAATGAAACATATTTGTATACTAAAATTGTTCGCATTGTAGATAAAATGTTTTTTATTCTTCATTATAATTACTCTGATTATATTTCATTCATTTGCATTTTTATATGTGTCGGCAAGTATCTTAAAATCTTTAACGCCTTTCTCAGTAAACCCGCAGTCTGTTGTGGCCTGGACAGTCTTAGTCCTACCATAGTTATCTAATCCATTCAATCTCGATTTTAGTCCTTGTAGCATGATTCCATATTTATCAATAATAATAGAATGCCTCACTTTTCCGGCAAGGTTCTGGTATTTTCCCAGTCTTTTGCTTGCTTTCTTCTTCCCTCTGTAGACCGCCATGACATTCATGTCTCCGGTCCATTTATGCAACTATTAAGTAACTCTATATCGCAGAATATATTGTTTCATGATCTTCCAGAATAACTTTTGTTGTGACACGAATGGCGTAACGATTGTGGACTTAGAAAACCGAGTTCAAATTTAGGATTAGGCTCTTGGAAGCATTACTATATACTTTATCGCTCTGTCGGCTAGGGTTAGGGTAAAATACACAGACAACACCTCTGCAAAGGGGTAAGATTCATTCCCGCCCAACGAGACCACTTTTTGGCTGTGTGTAGCGACTAGTAATGCTTAAGGACGTGATCCTGGTAGCTGAACAATCAGTGACTTAGCCACTCAAGGGATCACGTGACCTGCAACACTCCACTTTGAACCTTACTTGGAGAGACAGGTGGTCAAGAGAGGCCCGATCTGATCAATCGACTGATTATTCTTATGATTGTCCCAACCGTATTCTTCAAATTGCTCTTGTGGCAAAGTACCCGACCCAATTTTATCTTAAAGGTGCTTGAAGGCAGTGGCTGAAGGTCAACTACGCTGAGATAGCAACATTTGAAACAATTTAAACTGTGTGCAAACAAATGATTATTATTAAATAGAATTATTACTACTAGATTGTAATACTTGAAACCATTTAACCCTGTGCAAACAAGTGATTAATATTGAATATTATTTGTGTTGGATAGCAATACTCGAAACCATTTCACTATCTGAAAGCAAACAAGCTCAAGCTCATTTAAAAATAATGCTACCAACAAACTACTCCCTTTTAGTTTATATATATTGGTTTCAAAAACCATCCAAGTAAAATGAACAAGACATACGGGACAATGCTGGAGAAGCAAGGACAAACTCATAAGTGACGTTCTTCTATGGATCCCTCCACATGGACGTACCAGTGTTGGCCGACAAATAAGAACTTATTTACATCAGCTCTGTACAGACACAAGATGTAATTTGGAAGATATGCCAGAGAGAGGGAGAGAGAGAGAGAGAGAGAGAGAGAGAGTCTGGAAAATCTGCGCTGTTAGTGCGACTTGATGATATATATATATATATATATATATATATATATATATATATATATATATATATCTGTCTGTCTGTCTCGCTATCCTTCCCTATTAACAATCGCTTCTAACAGGTTTTCTGGGCTGCATCTTGTATCTACACAGAACTGATGTAATGAGTTCTGTGTGGACACAAGATGCAGCTGGTCGGCCAACACTGACTCATCCATGTGCAGGAGTCCATCAGAGAACATTTCTTGCGAGTTCGTTCTTTTTTCTTGTAGTGTCCCGTATGTCTTGCTTGTCTTCCGTGAATGGTTTGTGAGATGAGAGGTTTGAGATGATTCGAGTTTCTGCATATGCCATTTATCAGCACGGTCAAGTTTTAATCCTCTACACTCTTTTTTGTGTGTATTCATCCAACCCCTCCGCACGAGAAGGATGTGACACAAGGTCAATTTTTAAGCAGAGTTTAATAGGTTTGAGTTCAGAGTTTTCCTTCGCCTACCTTGGTTGCCTTAACTAAAGCAAAGGAACCAATCTGCCCTACTATTTACCCATAGCTGGAGGGAGTAAAAGAAGATTCATACCTTTCCCAAGGGTATTAGTGCTTTGTGAAATGGAATCGGCCTCGTCCAGGATTTGAATTCGTGTCACCATGTCCATTGCCTACGACGATAACCGGACACCTGCACACTTTCTAGTGGATCACTTTTCTCACTCTGTCGTGGATAATCTTGTACTTCTTTTGTGCTAATTTGCAACATTCACTTATGTGATTAACTATCTTCTCTCCGTCTTTACTTGCTATTTAGTTGCATATAATCAATTTTTGCTTTTATATAATTTGTACTTGCATTATTTTGTGCTGCTATCAAAAGAGATTCAATTTCGCTCTGCAAGCTTTCTCTTTTTAACCATCTCCAGGTCATTTCCTGTGAGTCTCCTTCGTTTTTCGCTTGAAGAATCCATGCAACCTTTTTATTCCTATTTTATTTATTTATTCATTCATTTATTTATTTATTTTTGCTATTTGTACTTATCTTAATTCTGTTGATACTGCTGTTACAGGCTGTAATTAGTCTTTGTTTGTTTGTTTGTTTGTTTGTTTGTGTTTAATGGCTTATCTACCTTTGTAGGTTGTTTAGTGCCAAATCCATTTTTATACAATTGAACAGTTCTATTTCAAACAATTCAGTTTAGCATAAGTACACAGTTTAATTGTTAAAGCATATCTATTTCAAGCTATTCAGTTTAGACAAGCAGTTCTAATTCAAACAATTCAGTTTAACGTTAGTACAGTTTCAAAGTCAAAAACAGTTCTATTTCAACAATTCAGTTTAGCATAAGTATGCAGTTTACATGTCAAAACGGTTCTATTTCAAGTAATTCAGTTTTGCATAAGTACGCATTTTAGTTCTATTTGACCCATAGATTGGACCCTATCAGGTGCTATCATTCCAAGCCAGAGTGGAGCTGGGAGCGATGGCAATGAATGAGTAGTCCCCAAAGCTCCAGCATTGCTGGAACCTCACCATCAGATTGTTTAGAGTCATCCAGGACATTCGTTGGGGAGTGTTATCCTTCTGCAGAGATGCAGTCGGTGTATTCTACAGCTCCAGCCGACTGAGCAAGGTCTTTCCTTGAACTTTTTAGATATTCCTGGTGCCCCTGAATTGCGACATCCATGCAATCCTCAATGCTGATGTTTCACCTTTCTTCCTTTTTTTTTTGATACACAGAGTCATCCATCGAGTGTAAGGCTTTGTGCGCCGCCGTCAATTTTTTTGTTCTTTGGTCAATTTGTCGGTGTTCCTCTCCGGTTCATTTTAAGAATGAGTATCTTACAAGGAACACTGCCTTTGTATTTATTACTTTGATGAGATTTCTGCTGATGAGTTTTGTTTCGAAAAGTTTCCTTGTTCTTCAGAAGTAGCCCTTTTTCTTTCATTTCTGCTTAATCGATACCTTGAAATATTCCCAGGTACTTGTGATTTTCTTTTACTCTAGGTCTTCTGATGCTTTTCTTATTTTGTAGTTCTCTTCCATTCTTTCTCTTTTACCCTTTTCCATTACAAGCATAACGCATTTTTCGCGGTCAAATTCTATCACTATATCCTCAGCTTCATATCCCATAGCTTTTCTAGTTCTCTTGCGAGGTTCAAGAACTTCTCCCTCTTTTCGTTTTTTTTGATTTTCACTCTGTGGTCCGCCAGGACGGCAAAATCCACAAGACGGCAGGTTTTCTGGGGTTTTTTTGTTAATTTTAACGCGGTATGGTCTTCTGGCCGGGATTAAATGATCAGTCTGTATCTCAAAATCCCAGAGAATGAGACGCATAAAATTCTTCGGGATTCTGGTTTGTGCATGTACCATTTGATAGTATAGTCGAATTTCAATTACAAAGGGATCAATTTTCCCACTCAGTCATGTCTAGTTTTATATTCTTTTTGCTACACTCATTTATTATGTGATTTATAGTTTCGTCTTTGTCACTTCATAACCCACACGTGCTATTCTGTTGTGTCTTATCTATTTTGACTTTTATATAGTTGGTCCTTATGGCGTTGTTTAGTGCTGATATTTGTAGAGATTTAGTTCCTCTCTTAAAGTTGCCTTTCTAATTTTTGTTTCTTAGCTATTATAGTTCTGTTTGTTCTCATGTCAGTGCTGCTACTGGCCATTGCAATTAAGTCTTTCTTTGCTCTTTTTAATGTGGTGTACGAATCCCTATATTGATGCATCTGCGCTATCTTCAATGTTGGTAAGTTCTCATCCTCCTTCTTTTCTTGACACATGTTTGTCTATCTCATCTTTTGGATGTAATGCTTGTGCATCATTATCAGCTTTCTTGTTGTCTGGTTTATTATAATTATTATTATTATACTCCATGCATTTTAAAACCAGCACTACGAGTGGACTTTTGCTTGAATTTGAGTGATATCAAGTTTCCTCATGTACCCAAGACTCTTCTGAGTATTCGAACCGATCCTAACAATGCTATGGTCAAGATGGTCTCGATTCATCCACTAATTTTCAACTGCTTCTCTCTCCTTTCCAAGCCTTTAAGGATTGTTCTAAGCGAGACAATTACTATTGGTATCACCGTCACCTTCATATTCTACAGCTTTTTCTGCACTCTGATAAGATCCAAGTATTTGTCTGTCTTTTCGATTTCTTTCTTTTTCACTTTATGGTGTTCGCTGTTTTCCATGTTAATTAATTTTAGGCCTGACTTCCTGACCTGGATTAAGTGATTCGCTTGTATCTCAAAGTTCGAGAGAATTTTTTACATCTCATTCTCTAGGACTTATTCTGGTTTGTGCAACTACCATTTCGTAGTAGGGTCAAATTTTGATCTCTTGCACAAGTTCCAGTCGATTATCTTTCTCACCCTATAATTTTTATTATTAGTATTAGTAATATGAGTATTATTTCGATTTCCAGGTGTTTGTTTCTGGATTATAAATTATGAGGTTTGTATGGTTGTCTCTTTCTTCGTAAATTCTATATTTTGTTCTGTCAATCATCACTTACACATGTGATATCTGCTTCTTAAATAGAAATACTCGACTGCACATGGCTTGTCATTTATACGAATAGATCAAATAAATCAATCATAAAGGTCATTTTATTCTTTTCAGCAAAATAAAAAGTTTAGCTTCCTCTTTCATTTTTCTTTTCTTTTCTTTTTTTTTTTGCCAAATCTTATCAGTCCGTTTCTTGGAAGGAAATGGCAGAAATTTTACATTAGATCTAAGATCTGAATTTTTAACTCGATGTATAAAGGTTACTTTGGACTAATTTTTTTTTTGTTTTTGTAGTTTTGTTTATTGCCTCTGGTCTTATTTTAGTGTTTGTTGTCTTATATCGAATATTGGATTTGTGAAGGCACGCATTTCTCTTCTCAGTAGTTAATAAAAAGACGTAAGTAAAATAGTTTTTCAGTCCAACCAAACTCTATAAATCTGTGCTGCCTTTGGCAATTCACACTTCAGAATATGATCTATTTTATTTAGATACCGGTGATCCGTTCACTTAAACAATACCTCTTCCTTGATATTTAAAGGGTCGGAAAAAGCAGGATATAAGCATTTTTTTAATTAAAGACCATAGTAGAAACGGGCTTTCATTTTGAGGGGGAAAATGTTAAAAACGGTTTCTGCTGTTATCACTAAAACTATCTCGCCACTCTATCTCTCTCTCTCTCTCTCTATATATATATATATAGTGTTTATAAGAAATTTTCCCAATCCATTTTTGAATAGCTACTCTCAAAATGCTGTCCTTGCGTCAGAGGATTATATATATACTCACACATACACACATATATAACCATATCGTCATAAAAACCTTTTTCTAAAATCAAGAAAGTACCCGTGTACTGGCCAGCGGGACAGGATAAAACCTAAAATGAATGCATTGTTTTCTCGCTTCATAACAAATTTCTTCAATTTCATAACCAAATGTTTCATACGCTGTTTTCGAAATACATGAAACTTTCAGTTCTGAAACTGACATGAAAAGGTAAGCTAATTGGTTCGTTGGTATATATATATATATATATATATATATATATATATATATATATATATATATATATATATATAATTTGTAAACGAATAATTTGTGGGTAACATTTTAAACAATCCTGAGCTCATTTGTTTGCACACAGTTAAATTTTTTCAAGTATGGCTATCTCATAGTAATACGTTTAAATGTAAACAGTTAAATAGTATAACTATTTAACGCTAATAATTCTATTCAACATTTCTCATCCGTTTACATACAGTTGAATGGTTTCACTATTGCTATATAATATTTACAATCCAATTTAACATCAGTTATTTGTTTACACACAGTTAAATAGTTAAGCAGTTCTATTTAATCTATAGATCCTAATAGGTATAACAATTTCGAGTCAGAGTGGACCTGGGAGTAACGGCAATGAAGAGCTCCAGGATTGAAGCTTCACCATCAGATGCAGTTTACTGTTATACTCAGAACATTAGTTCTATTCGAACCATAGATGGGACCCTAACAGGTACTTCCACTCTGTTTTTGAGTGGACCTTGGAGTAATGGCAATGAAGGGGTACTCCATATTCCTCAAAGCTCTAGGACACACCATCTGGTCTAGTTTTGAGTTTTGAAGAAGAAGAAGAAGAAGAAGAAGAAGAAGAAGAAGAAGAAGAAGAAGAAGAAGAAGAAGAAGAAGAAGAAGAAGAAGTGCAAAAATCACAGCCCACAAATACCCGTGACAGTAAAAACTAAAGGTGATTACTCTCTCAGTAGCTTACAGGATATTTTTTACTGATCAAAAATCCATTTGTCTATTTTATATCTACCTTATACTTTCAAAAATATAGTGCTGTAAACATCTGTTGACATCCAATACATATATATTAGATGTTTGCAAAAGTTACCAGTATCATTTTATAAAAGTATGAATTGAATATGATAATTAAAAAATGCTGAAAACTTTCGCACACACTTAACGTTCATTGTCTGTCTTGAAATATTTTCAGTTTTAATGAGAAAATTGCTGATGTTGGGCAATATGTCATCCACATCAGCGTCCCTTTCACTTTTCAAAAAAGTCTGCAAAATACTCTTTAAAGATTACTATCATCAGACTCATCACGTTTCCTTAATTACACCTCCAGCCAGGAATCAACGTTTGACAAAAAGTTTGGAATAACACAAAGTAGCAAGGGGCCAAATTCGGACTGTACAGTAATGACATACCCAGGCGATGAGACGTGGAAATACGCAGGGTTTGTCATGATGAATGCAACGCTTAGACAGAATACAAACTCACTCAATGGCGTCTCACAGTCGACTGAGGGATCAAAGGATAGAATGTTAGTTCATGCAGACGCATTAAGATCCTCTCTGATTGATTACTAAAAGACATCAAGGCTATGCAAATATTCAAAATAGCTGAATACTATTCAGACAGATTTCGTATCGGACTTACAAATTTTCTACATAAAGCGAAGTATTTCATTTAGTTCTTGATAGTTTATATAATCCCTTAAAACTAAAATATGCAATAAAAACAATTTGAAACACATTTTTTTACGAATTGAAACTTTTTCAAAAGTCAGATATTTTATTCTTATTTCTTTATTATTATTATTATCATTATCTAACTCCTTTAGAGTTTTTCACATCAGTGTTAGCTGATGGTTTTTCACTGGAGTTTGAGTGATAGCAAGTCTCCTCAAGTCTCCAGGTCTCGTCTCAGGATTATGGCCGTTCTTAGCAATGCTGTCGTTTGGATAGTCTCTAACCGTCCGCCAACTTCCAAGTCCTCCAGGCCTTTTAATAATCCTTTAGTTATTGTGCCTAACGCACCAATCACAATAGGCACAATCGTTACTTTCATGTTCCACAGCTTTTTCAATTCTCTAGCAAGGTCAAGGTACTTATCCTTCTTTTCACTTTCCTTCAGATTTATTCTGTTGTCCGCCGGGACAGAAAAGTCTGCAATTTTGCAGATTCTCTTTTTTTTTGTTGATTATTATGAGGTCTGGTCTTCTGGCCGGGATTAGGTGATCAGTTTGTAGATTAAAGTCCCATAGGAGTTTATGCGAGTCATTTTGTAGGACAGGTGCTGGGTTGTGCATATACCATTTGTTTCTTATCTATTTTTGTTTTGATGTAGTTGGTTCTTATGGCGTTATCAGGAGAGATTCAGTTTCTATCTTAAGGTTTCCCTTTTTTAGCCATATCCAAATTTTCTCGTGTGAGATTTCGTTTGTTTGTCGCTTGAACTGTCCATACAGTTTTCCTCCCCAAATTTGTTTTCTGGTTATTTCTGTTCTGTTGATGATTGTGTTGTTTGTATTGTTTTTGATCGCTGTAATTCTTCCTCCACTTTAGTGTATGTAGTCTTTGTCGTTATTATTAATATTATTATTATTATTTGCAAGTTTTTCACATCAATGTTAGATGATGGTCTTTCACTGGGGTATTCTGACCGATCTTAATAATGGTCTCGTTCTTCCTTCGAATTCCAACTTTTCTAGCCCCTGGGAATAGCTCCAAGCGCACCGATTAGTGTCACCGTTTCTCTCATGCTCCATAGCTTTTTAGTTCTCTGGCAAGGTCCGAGTATTTGTCTCTCTTTTTTTATTTTTTTTTTATTTTGCTTTCTTTGTTTTTCACTCAGTGGTCCACCGGGACGGCAAAATCCACAAGACGGCAGGTTTTCTGTTTTTGTTAATCATCACTAAGTCTGGTCTTCTGGTCGGGATCAGGTGATCCGTTTGTATTACGAAATCCCAGAGAATTTTACGCATCTCATTCTCTAATACCGATTCTGGTTTGTGCATATACCATTTAACAGTTTGGTGAAATTTCAATCTTTTGCTCAATTCCTCGTGGATCACTTTCCCCACCCAGTCGTGTCATGTCTTATACTCCTTTGGTACAAGTTTGTTACATTCACTTACAATGTGATTTATCGTTCCGTCTCTATCACCACATAAACTACGGTTGCTGTTCTCTTGAACATTATCGATTTTGTTCTTAATATAATTTATGCTGATGGCGTTGTTTTGTGCTGCTGTCAGGAGAGAATCACTTTTTCTCTTAAGGTCTCCCTTTCATAGCCATATCCAGGTTTTCTCGAGTGAATTTTAACTTTTGTTTTTTTTACTTGTCTGAATGAAAGCAAGTCCCCTCAGATTTCCAGGACTCATAGTATTTTAACTGATCTTAAAAGTGTTGTGGTCCTTATGGTCTCGATTCTTCCTCTGATCTCCAATTCCTCCAGTCCTTTTTCGAGATTCTTGAGGACCATTCCAAGGGCAACAACTACAATTGGTATCGCCATTACCTTCATATTCCATCACTTTTTTTTTAGCTCTCCGGCAAGATCCAGGTATTTTTTATCTTTTCGATTTCTTTTGTTTTCACTCTATAATCCGCTAAAACGGCAACGCTCATCAGCTGACAGTTCTTTCTTTCTTGTTACTTCCTAGTAGGTGCAGTCTTCTGGCCGGGATTTGGTGATCCGTTTGTATCTCAAAATCCCCAGAGAGTTTTATATCTCATTTTTTAGGATAGATTCTGATTTGTGCATATACCATTCGTCAATATGGTAAAATTTTTGTCTCTTGCATAATTCCCAGTGAGTCACTTTTCCCTCCTAGCCATGCCTACTATTATATTCCTTTTGTGACAGTTTGTTGTATACACTTATATTATGATTGATTGTTTAATCTCTGTCACCACATAACCTATACTGGATATTTTTTGTAGATCGTCAATTTTTCTTTGGCATCATTTGTCTTTGTATGACACAGGAATTTAGAGGAAAGGAATTAATCATTGAAAGTAACCAAAGGGAATTTTAATTGCTTAAACATTATTTAGACAAAAAATATTTGAAAACCTAAAAGATAGATGACCTATGTGACACAGTGGCTTGAAAAGGGGGTTAATCAATTGAGAACAAGCAGACTAAGTTAAAAAGAGTATGGTCATGCTCCTTAGAAAACTTAGATACCGGACAAAGAGAACATCGAAAACTAAAAGACAGACATCTAGGATATGGCAGAGGCCATGTGGTTGTTTATGAAAATTATCAGAGAGGGAACAAGTTATTTGCATCATAAGGTGTTTGGGGTGGAGGATCTGATAGGAAAATCTGAATTGCTTAATATTTCCTGAACAAAGAAAATACTTAGAGACTAAAATTAAGAAAAATCATCTGAAAGACAGGAGAGGCTATCGGGCCGTCTCTGAGATTATCAGAAAAGACAAAATTGGTTCCATAAGGAACGTTTTGATGGTCGACCTGATAAGAAGATTCGATTGTTTGATAAATTTGGAAACGCCTTCGCCAATGCATTTTGGAAATTAGATTCGACACATAAAGGTGTTTGTGCCTGCTTAGAGAGGAGGGTCAAGTTGAATATAGAGAGTGGGAGGAATGAAGGAACTCTAAGGCTTAGCTGATACCAGGTATGAGTGAGGGATACAAAGTAGAGTAAGTTGGAGGTGAGAAGCTTTATCCAGCCCTCTAACTGCTAAAAAGGTGTTGGGAAATTCCCCAAATTTGGAAAGCTGTTTTAAAGAAAATTAGGAAAATGAAAAATTGACATTAAGGATGAATAAATACTATAATCAACCCACCTCTATGCTAGTTAGACACCGAATTCATTATAAGTAAGAGTTTTTGACATCTCAGACTGAGAGTGAGAAAAAGGGCCCAAAGAGAGTCAGGAGAAAAGTCAGAGTCGAGAGAGCAGTTAACGAAGTCTGCCTATCTCACTCCTGAACCGTGGCCTTGTGCCAGACTTCGAATACTTAAGAGCTGACCTTCTTTCCGGACCGTTTACATCGGTGTGGTACATTTCAATGTTACTTGACTAAGATCGAATGGGAAAAGTTAAAACTTCTGTATACAACAAATGATGTAAACAAAAAGGGTTTCTAACCCTTGTTGACTTTATTCATTTATTCATTTTTTAATTTTGGTGGGATAATTATTTTGATGTAACCGCTGGCCCTCAACCTGTTCATCACTCCAGTGTTTGACCCCAGCCGTTTCTTCTTCTTCTTCTTCTTCTTCTTCTTCTTCTTCTTCTTCTTCTTCTTCTTCTTCTTCTTCTTCTTTATTTCACAATTTACTTTATAGAATTCGCTTCTAGTATTTCAAGGCAGTTTTCTTTTTATCTCAAAGTATTCTTCTGCTTTTATTTTACTCTTTTGAGAGTATTTCACATCAGAGTTTTAGTGACAGTGAGTCTCCTCAAGTTTCCAGGACTTTTCTCAGAATTCTTGTCGACCTTAATAATGCTGTTGTCAACTGGTCCCCTGATTTTTAAGTCTTCTTGTCCATTTACCAGTCATTTAGGGATTGTTCCTAGTGCACCAATTACAATTGGTATCACCGTCACTTTCATGTTCCATAGGTTTGTTTTTTGTTCTCTAATAAGATCTAAATATTTATCTCTCTTTTCGCTTTCTTTTACTTTTACTCTGTGGTCGGCAGGGACGTCAAAGCCCACAATTCTGTAGGTTCTCTTTTTTTTGTTGACTATCACAAGGTCTGGTCGTCTGGCCGAGATTAGGTGATCCGTTTGTATCTCAAAATCCCAGAGAATTTTGTACGCCTAATTCTCTAGGACGGCCTCCGGGTTGTGCATTATTATTATTATTATTATTATTATTATTATTATTATAGCGAATTATTCACACCAGTAGTAGTTGGGGGGCTTTTACCAGAGTGTGGGTAACAGCAAGTGTCCTCAGGTCTACAGGACTCTTTTGAGAATTTTAGCCGATGTCAACAATGCTGTAGTTTGAGTGGACTTGATTCTTTCTCTGATTTCCGACTGTTCCATTCCAATCCTCCCACTGCAGACAATCCCTACAAGGAAGACAACTCCCTCTATACTAAAAGAAAATCCTACAAGGAACAAATCTCCCACCGTAGATTTTCCCTAAAAGAAAAACCTACAAGGAACGCATATCCTATACTAGACCCTCCCTACCAAAAAATCCTTCCACACTCCAATTGTAGACATTTGGTAAGTATACTGGATTCCCACAACAACAATTTCATAATAGAAAATCCGTCTCTAGATATCCACAAATAGAAAATCCAACAAGAAACATATATCCCATTGTAATAGAAAATATTACTGCACTCTTATTTGAGAAATACCGAATTGAAAATCCTACAAGGAACATATCTCTGTAGCCATTCCCAAATTGAACACCCTTCAGCACTCCTGTTGTAAACGTTCCTGTATAGAAAATGTACCTGCACTTGTACTATTGACATTCCCTGATAGAAAATCTTTCTCTGCAGATATCCCCGAACTAAAAATCGATCTGCACTTGCGCTAAAGACAATCCCTAATAGAAAATACTACAAGAAACACATTGTCCACTTATAGAAAATCCTAGAAGGAAGTCTTCTCTCACTGTGAGCATTCCCTCATAGAAAATCCTACTACACTCTTACTGCAGACATTTCCCAATCGAAAATCCAACAAGGATCGCATCTCCCACTGTAGATATTCCCTTGAAGAAAATCCTATAGGTAATACATTGCCCATTTCATCCATTCCCAAACAGAAAATCCCTACTGCATTCCCACTGCATACATCTCTCAATGTCTCCTTTAAAAAATATAATTCTAATGTATTATAGAGTGGAATAATTGTAAATTTTATTTTGTCCTGTAAAAATCTTGTAAAAAAATTCATTATCTATTGTTTATGAGCTTCACGGTTTATTTCTTGTATTTTTATTTTTTTTACTTTCTTTATCGTATTCAGTAATTTCCTTTGATTTCCAGCTGAAAATGAAACCAATATACCGTTTGTCAAGTTGTGTATTGTGTATTAATAATTTTTAAAACCAGTGCAAGGAATCATAACTAAAACAGGCATTTTGTTATCTGCATTATTATTGTTAATATACGTTTAACAGATTCTTTCAATTCTTGGAAGAATTCCATGTTGTGCAGAACGTTGAAATAGAAAACTCTTTTTTAAAATTAAATACCCGGATGCAAGATGGACTGTTGCTGAAATTGCATCCGGTGGGAATATTTTACAAATGCCAGGGCGTCATCAACACAATTTAGATGAAGTCAAATAAAACAAGCTGCCTCACTCGAATTCGTAATCAACGCGAATGATAAGGAGTCGCAATACCGCTTGCTACGTCTTGATACGGGGACCAAAGTAGGAAATGAACAAAATTAAATGACAAATATCTACACAAGCTGCAACATTCAATACAAAAGTCTCTGCTGTGTCGCATATATTTCTGGTGACATGAACAAAAATTATTGATAATACCTTGAAATTTGCATGTTTAAAAAAATTGTTTGATTAGTTTTGACTTTTATTCTTTTTTTAAAAGGGTTTATCATTGAAGGGAAAAATCATTGACTGAATCGGAATATAATCCGTGTAGTCTAAAATAACCGCTAATGCTTTTACTATAGTATAGCAAATACTTTTACTGGAACATTAAAAACAATAAAAACATTATACAATAAAAACAGATATTATTATGCATTATTTATTGCCAATCTCTACAGAACTGAAACTTTGTAACTAAAGATAAAATTACCTTTTTTGAATAGCTATAGAAATCGATAATGAATGATACCAAACGGTTTGATTGTAAACTGTTCCACAAGAAATGATACAATATTGGTATCTTTGGTTTAGAAGAAAATTAACTTTTATGAAAGATTTGTAGGGTTTGTGTGCTTATCTCTTGGCCGTACTTATTTATAGGCAACACTTATTAATAATTTATATTCTATAATAGCCTAATGCTACCAATATTGCTTCAGTTAACTTTTGATGCACGACAATTACTTTTCGATTTTCAATGCATTCATCATCATCATCATCCTGGCGTACCAATAGCACAGATTCTCTAAACTCTCTATTGCTGTCCGTACCTATCTATCATAGCTTTTGGGTAAGTGTTCTAGACAGCATCCAGTATCCACACAGAGCTAATGAATATAATTTTATGCTGGTCGTCCAATATTGTTCTTCGACAAGGATGGCGTTGGTATTAAATAACGCATGAAGGTTAATATACCATAAAAACAAAGAAACCAAATCAAACCAACATCAAATTATATTAAATGCAAATTACTTTTATATATGACAAAATTATTAAATTCAATCCTCGCTTTCTCCATCTGAAAAAAGATTCTTACGTTTCATCTACGAACGAAACCTTAAAAAATGTGAAAGCATTTCAACTTGAAAATAAAATGAGTCATAAATTGAGCTATAAATAAATCGACTTGCTGTTCTTCATGCAGAAATAGCTAATCTATTTATAGTACCAAGTGCATACGTACTAAGACTGTATCAATATTCAACATAAATACATAGAAATGATTGCAAACATCTATGTTAAAAATTTTTAGCTTAAAGAAACCATTTACATAAGAAAGAAGATCTCACCATAGTGTAATAGTTAGCAAGCAAGACCAGCAGACTATTACGACTGAATTGAGTTCGATCCTCACTGGGTAAATCATATATGTAATCCTGTGACATAATTGCAAATGTCTATGCATTGGGAATAGCGCTTTAGCGTAACGGTTATTGTCGTAAGAAATGGAATCAGTGACCCGAGTTTAAATCCTGAATAAGGCCAACTGCCCTTGGGAAAGGCATGAATCCATCTGTTCTCCCACCAGTTATGGGTAAATAGTAAGGTAGAGTGATTTCTTTAGCCTTGGTTTGGCAACTAGTCTAGGAGAAGGAAAATTCTGAATTCAAGCCAGTTTTACCCCACTTAAAATTGATCTTGTTTTACATACTACCTGTAGCGGAGGGGTTGGGTAAATAAATATACATAAGGAGACTCAACATAAAGTAATGATTATCTAGCTAGTTTTTCATATCATAACTGTAGTGGGTTCACTCCACACTGAGTGCCTCGTTTAGTTGACTTTGTGCCGATCGAGAACACCCACATTATTTGTATGTAAATCTGTTGTGTCTTAGTGTTTTAGGTCTAAATATTATAAATCAAACATCTTCTTTCTCTCTCTCTCTCTCTCTCTCTCTCTCTCTCTCACACACACACACACACACACACCCAAATACACACACACACACGTTAGTCTCATAAGCTGGTTTGGTGGGCAAGAAATGGCCTGACGGAGTTTGAATTCAGAGTTTTCCTTCTTCTGGACCAGTTGCCATACCAAAATTAAAGAGCCTAGTCTTCTCTACTATTTACCATAGCTGGGGTGACTTAGTTGGATTCATGTCTTTCCCATGTGAAATACAGCCTTGTTCAGGATTTGAACTCGGGTATACGAATCCACTTCCTACGATGAGAAATTATGCCACGAGCGCCTCCTATTGAACACACGAACATCGTATTTAAGAAAAAGGACAATTCATTACCCACATATATGAATACCGCAGACACTGTCTTGGTTTTTATAAGTTTGCAATCGTTATTTATAATATCTGCACTAGAATGTGCTTTTAACTTTTTAGAAAACACTCTATATTATTTTTTGATTGTTCTTATGCGCACGTGTGCCCCATTAGATAATTAATAAAATCTATTATCAGCCATAGTGGTAGCTATGATTGTGTGCTATTTACATTCAAAAAATTGTCTGTATTCGTGGGAATACGCATTCATATTTTACAATACACTTATGCGTATTTTTGTATATACGAAAGATGCTCCGAAAGTAATACCTCCAAAAACTACAAAAGATACGAGAGCAGATCTTTTTGCCTTATACTAAACTCAGCTAAATGCCCACCGAGAGCACAATAATAGATGGTGCAAGTTTTCACTTACTATTAGAACTATTAGGACTATTAGAACTATTAGGACTATTAGAACTAGTCGTTATTGGTAGCCACTAACTAGAGTCTGCATGGCGCCTACGTAAAAATGTACTAAACTCTATAATTTCTCTTGATATTGATGTTACTGGCTAATGCAATCAGTCTTTTTTTTACCGCACTTTTCTGTATATTCTTTGAGTCCCTGAATTGTTACATCTACAGAATTTTCAATGCTGGTGAGTTCTCTTCCTCCTTTTTTGATACATAGTCTGTCAATGTAATTCCTGGGGTGTAAGACCTTGTGTATCGTTATCGGTTTCCTTGTTCTTTGTGACATCTGTCTAAGCTCTCTTGTTCTTTTGAAGAAGTGTCCAGAGTATCTTATAAGAGGGACTATCCAGGTAGTTATTCCTTTAATTAGATTTCTGCTACAGAGTTTAATTTCAAGAAGTTTTTTTGTTCTTTTGAAGACTCATTTCTTACTTTTTCTTTCACCTCTGTTTGCTTGGTGATATCAGCTTCTAATATTCCCAGATATTTGTAGTTTTCCAGAACAGGAGTCTCACAATCAGATGCAATTCAGTGTAATACTCAAGACATACCCTTTTTTGGCAGGGTTCTTATTCCTCTGCAGTGGGGGGGATACAGTTAACGTATTCAAAGCCTCGTCGACAGGCCAGCCAAGGCATTTACATCTGACACATTTTAAATCTTTCAAGCTGAAAACAGTTTTGGTACAATTATTTTTTTTCCTTTACAGACATGTATATCCAGATACGTACAGTGAATCAAATACACCGTCTTTCTGGAGAGAGAATCTTGACTGACGGAACACCATCCCCTCACTTATTAAAAAATTTGGGAATTGTTGAAATGTTCACAACTATGCGACAACATACAGTGAGAAAAATTGTGATAATTGAAGCTGTTGTTAACATGTTGATCGACTGTCCTCAATGTAACAACTCAAACAAGGCTATTTTGATATTTTTAAGGAATAAGAAATAAAAACGTAAAAAGACTAAGAATTGTGCTTTCTAGCCGTGTACCCGATACAGTCATAATGTACTGTGAATGCCAAGTATATTTCTTTCACAAACATTTAATGAGTCCTAATAATGAAAAATATAACAATAAATTGTGTGAGGAAAGAGTAAAAAAAAAGTGCTCTATGCTACAACTTTATTTGTTCCGTTATGTCGAATTTTATGTGTCATCAGACAGAAAATTTTTGTCTGATGATTGTGGCGACACGTGAAACTCAATGTAGCGGAAATCGGTAAATGATTATTTAACTCAAACATCTTGAAATTCAGGCTTTTCTGTGCAAACGGATATTTTAACAGTTTTTCTTGGGAAGAAAATCGATCTGTCGGCGAGGTTTAGAATATGTTGACAGCAGAAGGGTAAGACCTCTCCTCCCAAAATAGTGTCCTGATCATGACATTAAACAGCATCTGATGATGAGGCTCCAGTTCTGGATCTCTAGGAGTATAGAGTATACCTTTCTTGTCATTACTACCAGGTGTAAGACCACGTGTTAAGATAAAAGAACACGTCACACTCACATGTGGAAAAAATCGCACACACAAATATTTATTCATATTTTAAATGAATAGGTCTGCAAATGAATCTGAATTTGGTATTTAGGTTTTTATTATTTCATATATTTTTGCTTTACACGAGTTTCAAGCTTTATGGTCTTCTTCAGGAGATTGATAATATTTAAGATCTTCTTTGATTCTAGCTTATAGAGTGAAGATTGTTTTGAGAGAGGATTTGATTCCAGGATTTGTGTCTGTGAATATCCTACTAGAGTTAATTGTCTATGTAAACCTCTGGTTTCTGTAAATGTTTTTATGTATATAAAAGTTTGCGCTCTCTGTGTGTGTGTGTGCGTGCGCGCGCGCGTGCACATTCACTTACATAGACTTAAATCCAGTTTTTGTTTTTTTCGCTCTGAGTTGAATGTGTGTGAAACGTGTCACGAACCATTCACAAACATAAACAGATCGGATTACTCATACCCCTACAAACACAACATCCAGCTACGACCGGAAATGACGAAGCTTTTTACGACCCTGACCTGTGGTTACAGCAACGAAAAGGCAATAAATTTCATTTTATAACATTTACAGAACGCATCTGCCAAAAGTAACTCTATTAAAATGGAATTAATTATCTTCGGTAGTCTTTTTCAGGCTAAAGAAGGACTTTACTTTCACGACTAATTTTAATAGACGAACTTTCTATTTACGTTGCCCAACAGCGTGACATAGCGTTCCCTTAATATCAACAAGCCTTTTTTCAACGGTCTGCAGCGTGCTGTTTTTCTAGCGAAGCCCATTCAAGGCTGAATCCTACATCTCGTGGTCGCATTCGCCTTACTTCCCAGGCTGAATCCCACTCGTGGTTGCATTCGCCTTTCCACCACCTAGATATGCAAAAAGGTCCTTTTAAGGACCACTAGAGGTGCCTTTCTGCGGGTTGGAATATCTCTGACGATCCTTACAGATTCGTCGATGCAGACGGCCAGACGGCACACACGAAGAGGACTCTAAGACCACTCTGTCTTAACCGTTCGGTCGGTTCCGTTGTCAGTTCGTCCGCTCACCTGCGCAGCGCTAAAGCACGGGTTAGCTTTAGCCATCGGTTCCCTTGTGCTTTTGCCCGGCTGCGCAGCGCTAAAGCAAAGGTTACCTTTAGCTGTCGATTTACTCGTCCGTTCGAGTGCCTTAGCACAGCAAAGGCATGACCATTTTGGTACATACCAACCTCAACGTCGACCAGCATCAGCTACCCGCACCAAACGTCCAGCTGCACCTATCTACGACTCGACCAACATCAACTACCCGCAACGATCGTCTAGCTGTTTCTCTTCGACCTCAAACAAACCAGCTACCGACACCAACCAACTAGCTGAACACAACAACTACCACGAACTTTACATACGCACCTGTAGATACGACAAATAAATAGTCCTCTTTGTTACATTGTTACCTCGCCTTTGTTTCATTCGTTGTATTTTGGCTGTCATTACTCACACGCTTAATTATTTACAGGGTCGACGTGTTTATCGGCCCCGCAACAAACGTATTTGATTCAAAAGACATATTTTGTATATACATTATATATGTATGTGTGTATATACATTAGCATTATGTATGTGTGTGTGAAGTTCGGTTCTCTTTGTGTGTGTGGGCTACAAAGTTAGGCTCTATTTAATGTAAATTTAAATTTTTCTATGAAGTTTTTTTTTTTTTCTGGAGTTACAGTATTGGCATTATTTTAACGTTTCCATGGCTGCATTAATAAAGGTGTTTTGATACATGGACTTTTCTATTTTCGGCCAAAAAACTACCAAGTTATTTTTTAATTTTTTTTTTGTTCCTCATTTTTTAAATACAGAATCTTGAACTGATGGTTCTTACCCTTCAGGCTGAGTGAGTTTGTCACCTCTATCGTCCTCAGTGCTGCCTACTGAACTTTTGCTCTCTCCATGTATTTCCATCAATTTATCCAATTTACTTGAAAACTTTTACTTTCCTGACGAAGACATCGTTCAGGGGGTAGATACCTTGGCACGCTTTTTCAATATCCTTGTCATATCGTCAGGAATGAATTTGTTGACAATTTTTTTATATCATCAGAGGCAACTTCTCTTTTTATGATGTTCAACATCGGATCAGTTTCATCTCGGCATTCTGGGCATAACGTCTTTTTACTTTGGTTGGGCTTCTTTGTCGATGAAGAACATTCAGAGGAGGTAATCATCTGTAGTTCGGACGTCAACATATGCTTCGATCATGTGTCATTTACCGCCTGACTAATTCCATATTTTTCTTTTCTGTTTAGACAGCCGTATATGGAAACATTATTGTACCTAAATGCATATACATTATTGCATCTGTGTCCATCCAGGAGCAGAAGAGCTTATAATATCACACAATGACCATTTTTAAAACTCATATATTATATAAAGGTAAGAAAAGTTCGTAATCATTGATTATGGAGAGTTTGATTAAAGGCAATATTGAATTAGTATTTATTTGACCAAGTTGATTCGTTAAATTCATTAATCCATTAAAGTTTTGAAATCCTTGCTGCCGGTAAATCGATATTGTAGTCGGATGTTTGAATCGACAGATCTAATAATCCGTCCATGTATTTTAAAAGTTGTACAACAAAGATGGCGCCGTGTAAATATTTGCTTATACAGGCACGTTTATTAAGTCACTTCATCGATTTTATTTCCTGGAAAACTTTGTGTAAGTTCCAAGAATGAATAAAAATAATTACAATAAAAAAATGGTGTTAAAAGTTCGGCTCAATCAATAATTCTTTTGCAACTGTATTAGCCAAGAAGTGAATTGGCAGCAGTTTTACAAAAAGAAATGCTAAGTTGAAAAATGAATCAGGCTGCATTCAACGTAGTCTTTTAGAAGATACAGGGATTGATAAGAAGTGGTAAATGAGACTTATTTTTTGGAAAATAATTTTTAGCGTGTCATGAGGATATGAAAATTTTATTTTCGGTTGGTGAATTTTATCCAAAAAAAAAAAAAATTTTAAACTTGACTCTTATAACCTCTGCAACAGAATCAGTTATAATCGGTTTGAGGTTTTATAAAGACAAAGCAGAGGTATTGATTGATTTTAACAGAATGTCAACCCAACTAGGTTTATTTTATACCTAGAGATTAGGGAATGACGTTAATTTTAAGTTCATATCTATATTTTTGTGGAGTTGTTTCTTGAAAGATGTTTTCATATCAAATACGAATATTTTTAAGCATCTATTTGATGCTTAGATGGGGCCCTGACAAATACTTCTACTCTGGATCAGAGTGGATTTGGGAGGAATGGTAGTGAAGGTGTACCCTACCACACATTTTTTGTGTATTTGCTTTTTGAAAGGTTTCTCACACAATTATATGATATCAAGAATTACTATCTAAAACAAATAAATTGTACATAGTTGTATTGTTTCAAGTATTCCTATCTAATCTTAATAATTACAGGTTTACAGTAATTATTTCTATTTCATAATAATCATTTGTTTGCACACAGTTATAGGTAATGACAACCTTTAGTAAACAATTGTAGCTTTAAGTAAGTATTCCTCATCATTATCATCATGCCGTGCTATCAGCATGGATACCCCTGACCCCGAAGTGCGTCATTTATGAGTTCGTCCTTACTTCTCCAGCTGTGTCCCGCAAGTCTGGTTCGTCTAACTTGGATAGTTTTAGTGATGGGTGGTAAGTGGCTGTACAGCTGCTGCTTTGTAGGGTGCTGCCTCCAGGACTTGTTCAATATTGCTCACAGCTTGTGTAGTTGCCGTCAAGCTTTTCCTACATACGTTTAGTTAGCGACCATGTTGTGCATCCAGCAGTATCGACGCGGCCGTTGCTTGGAAAAAAACTGCATTTCATTTTATCGGTCCGGTCTGACTTTCATATGACCGATAGTCTATCTATAGCTGTCCATGCCTTTGCTAGTCACGTGTTGATGTCTGTCTCGGTTGATGAGACACTACTTCCTAGGTAGGTGAACTTGTCTACTACTTTCAGAGAGCTACCGTTTAATGTGTAGATGTCGCCTGTTTGATTAAAGCACATATATTCCGTGTGCATTGACATGGAGGCCTATGCCAGCTGCTCTTTCCAAACTATGTTGCAGGGTTTCGGCTTGGGCGGGTGTATTTGCCAAAAGCGCTATGTCATCGGCGTAATCTGCGTCCGTAATTGTTTACGCGTGGTTCCTTCTGCTTATTTCCTGTGTTAGCTGGAAACCGTTTTCCTTCATTTTCACAACAGACGTTCTAAGCACGTAGTCTAGACAGATGATAAAGAGGTATGGGGCTAATGTGTCTCCTTGCAGCACACCTGCTACAATGTCGAAGTAGTCTGTGTCTCCATCCGAGGGGCGGACTTTTACTTTCGTGTTTCTATATAGCATCATTATGGCTGCGACAGTTTCTTTGGGTAAGCCGTAGGCGAATAGTATTTGCTCCATCTTTCCTCTGTGTATGGAGTCGAAGGCTTTGGCGAAGTCGACAAATAATTTTGGGTTTTGGCGTTAAATTACCTACAAAAGTTGATATGCCATAAAACACAACCAACCAACCAACCAAATGATATTGTTGCCTCTAGTTTTTTTGCACGTACACCTTTAAGAATTCGATGGATTGTCAAAATTTGTGACGTCGTGGATCTATTTCTCCGAAAGCCATTTTAGTTCTTCCTAAGTATGTTCTCAATTTTGGTTTCTATGCAGTTGCATAGTAGAGCATTTTATATCTTGGCCGCTATGGATGTAAGGGTTATACCTCGGTAGTTCTTGGCTAATCCAAGGTCCCATTCTTAGGGAAAGGGAGGATGTATCCCTTTGTGCAGCTGTCTATTGTGTTTTGATTATATACGGCATTGCAGTATCGGAGGGGTATGTCCTCAAATTGCCTGATGTTCCATACTTCTGGGGGTATTTCATCAAACTCTGCTGCTTTTCTATTTTATAGTTTTACAATTATATAGCATCAAATATTCTTATCAAATGCAATTAATTTTCAAACAGATGTATTTGATCAATAGATGGAACCCTAACAAGTACGTCACACTCTCCAGATCTTCATAACTGGAGCCTGACCATCGAATACAGTCTAATGTCATACTCAGCACCCCCACTTTTGGTGTGGTGGGCTTATTCTAAGCTCCACCAACAGGGCTAAGAAGAAGCATTGTGAACCAATGGAACTGGGTCGCGAATAGATCATCATTATCATCAAGTTGCTCTGATAGCATGGATTTTCTTAACTCTCTCTCTCTCTCTCTTTCCCTCTCTCTCTCTCCCTCCTTCCCCTCTCTCCCCATTCACCTCAATCATCCATTGCTTCTGGCAGGTCTTCCAAACTGAATCCAGTGTCCGCACTGAACTGGTGTAAGTTCTTATTAATCGGCCAGCACTGGCACGTCCATGTTTTGGGGTTCATAGAAGAACGTCCGTTAAGAGTTTGTCCTTGCTTCTCTATCAATATCACACGTGTCTTGTTTGTCTTACTTAGATAATTTTTGAGATGAGAGGTAAGTGGTCATACAGCTGTTGTTTTGGAGGGCGTTATTTCCAGGATTTATTCAAAATAGCTCGTAGCATCCTTATGTAGTTCCCATCTAGCTCTTTCTCTCTGTGTTTTGTTAGCGTTCATGTGGTGCATTCATATAGAAGTATTGACACAGCCACAGCTTGGAAGAAATCCTATTTTATTTTATTGGATAGATCAAACTTCTATTTGATCGATAACTTTTTTATAGCAGTCAACGCTAGGCGTATGTTGACATCACTTTCCGAAGATTAGATATTGCTGCCGAAGTATATGAACTTGTCAATTAATTTTAAAGGCCTGCCATTCAGAGTGGAGATATCTCCTCGTTTAAAACACATGTATTCTCTTTTATTTACGCTCTTGCGGAGGCCAATGCCTCCGGTTACCTGCTCCAGGCTATGCAGTCGGGTCCGGCTTGGGTAGGTGTATTTGCAAGAAGCGCTAAATAATCTGCCATTTTCTTTTATTAGATCTAGCGATGTTCTAAGTATGTAGTCTACGCAGATTATAAACAAATATGGTATCGCTTTGCAAAACTTCAGTGACAATGTTGAAGAAGTCTGTGTCTCCATCAGGTGAGCGAATAGATAAGTTATCAAAAATAAAAATCAAGCAGCTGAAAAAAGATGACGAGTTGTAACAAGATATGCTTGATCTAAGGCCCCGGTCCGGACGCTATCTACTACCTGAGGAGGAAGTAATGTGACATAGCATAAATCGGTGACTACACAACATAATATATTTTGATATGAAGATCACTCAGAAAATAATGCATCCTATATCTAAGAAGCTTAATAACGTCTTCAGGCAGAGTATTTTTTCAACCACAAAATACTATTCCTCACATAGTCATTAACTTTGACGATAGAATTTCGCCATCCTGACTGTCTTACTCGTAAAAATTTGCGCCAACAGAGGGGACCTACTTGTTCACAACATCACTGATGACATCGTTAACAGAAAAAAATATTGTCCACGTAGTCCATCTTCCTTCGACCCGATTCGCGCAAAGAAGTGTTCTTTATTTCGTAAATTGACTGTTGTGTTGAACGTAGCTTGTAACTCGCATCGCTGTCGCCAGTGCTGCAACGCATAATTCCCCACCCTACTGTTTGGTCACTTTAAAATTTAACAATCGTCGATGAAGAGAGGTATTTTTTCCTGCACGGAGAGATTCAGCATCACAGCTCTGTTTTCATGTTAGACGCCATTTTACCACGTGTATACCCTTGTTCATCGCTGGCAAAAATATATAGTAAATGATGGATACAATGTGTACAAATAGTATTTTGTATCCATTGGTGTTATTGTGTACCATCGTAGTTTCCATTGAAATAATTCAGAGGCATTACTTTCGGAGCCTGTGTCATAAAACTAGTAACTAATAATAATCCTTAGTAAACAATTATACCCTCAATACAAATAATTTAGTTATATGACAACAATTATTCCTATCTCATACTAATCATTTTTAAACATATGCATTTGATGCATAGATGGGAACCTAAGAGTTGACCTAGGAGTAAAGGTAATCGAGGGAAATACCACACTCCCCAGGTATTCAGAACTGGAACTTCACCATCGCATACAGTTTAGTGTCTGTTCTGGTGCCGATGGCGAGCGATAATGAATAACGCGTGAACACGCAAGCTATCTAATAAGGAAGTATCTTTATTTACATGCAAGGGAGCTAAACCTACAGAGCCGGCCTCACTTTCATGGGGCCGTTTCGTACCCGTGTTTTACGGAGCTATGTACATCATAACATCCCTCTTATCAAGTGATGTTTACACTGAGTTCAAGGTGATGTGTGATGCTGTAAAAGTCCATACTTTGTAATTGTGTGTGAGTTCATTTTTGAATGAAGCTAGTAAAATTCCGAGTAATCAAAGTAAGGTCCCTATGTGCTTTTTTCTTTTCTTTTTCTTTTTCTTTCCTTTCTTCCCCTTTCTCCTCAATTTTTGCTTTGTGCGTCTACCTTTCGATAGGTCGTGGTCCTTTAATCGTGCTGGCACTTGGACAGGACGACTAGATCTACAGGTTTGGATTTCATGAGTCTGTGATGTGCATGTTTGTATGGGAGTGTATTGGGGGTCAGCTGGTGTTTGGTCGGGTAATGTATCTAGTTGCCGGGGGCGAATATTCAGGGGCTTAGTGGGTGCCCGGTCAGGAAATGTGGCCTGTTGGCGTAGGTGGATCCTGTTTCGCCTGTACTGTTGTCCATCTACCTGGACCATGTAGCTGCGTGGTGCTGCTTTGCTAGGGACTATACCAGGCGTCCAGTCGCTGTTAGGGTTTTGTGGATGACACTTCACCCTGATAGGTTGTCCTATGGCGAGGTCTTCCTTCTCAATTTGAACATAGTTTCGCTCCGTTTTAGTAAGTGCTCTGGACGCATACACGATGGGGTGTCCACCCTGTTTTATTAAAGCTCCAAGACCAACCTCCGAACTATCGCATTCCAGTGAGACTTCCTTGTTAACATCATAATATTGGAGGACTGGAGCTTGGGTGATGAGTTCTTTCATCCTACTGAAAGTCGTTTCGTGTGGTGGCAACCAGTCAAATACAGAGTCCTTGTCCAGTAGGCGTCGCAGCGGTTCACATACAGTGCTTAGTTTGGGTGTAAACTTAGCAAGGTAGTTTGCGACTCCTAGGACTCTCTGAACACCTTGGACGTCTGTGGGGTATTGCATCTGCGAAACTTCCTTAACTTCCTCCGGGTCTGCTGCTAAGCCCTGTGCACTGAAGATGTGTCCCATGTAACTGACAGAAGTTTGTTTGAAGTTTAACTTTTTGGGGTTGCGTTTTAAACCCTTTTCCCGGCATCTTTCGATAAGTGCTCTGAATGCTGTGTCGTGACTTTTGTCGGCCTCCGCATCATTCTCACCAGAACCATATATTATGGTGTCATCTGCGATAACTTGAGTATTGTCCAGTCCCTCGAAACAGTGGTCGAGTCGTCGTTGCTATTTCTCTGGGACTGAGCTAATTCCAAGTGGCATTCTAAGCCACCGTATCCTGCCAAATAGAGTCCAACACGTTGTCAAGTATGAAGACGACTCATCCAGTGCAACCTGAAGAAACCCATCCTTAGTGTCTACGACCGAGAAGAGCCTGGCCTTGCTCATCTTTGTCGCTATTTCCTCGACTGTTGGAGTTGGGTAGTGGTTACGCTGGATTGCCTTATTCAAATGGTATGGGTCAATACAGATCCTCAATTTGTGGGGTTTCCGAATGACAACTATGCTGCTGATCCAGGGTGTCGGTTCTGTTGTTTCAGCTCCATTTTGAGTGGTAGTGGAACTCTGCGGGGGTTGTTCTGAACTGGTTTGATGTTTTTATCAATCTGTATTTTGCATTCTCCTGGTAGTCTTCCCAGCCCGGAAAATACATCTTTACAGTTGTCGAGAACACCCTCCTTGGTGAGTGATTTAACTTCGTCCAGGTGTCTGACGCATTCAACGTTGAAGGCTATAAGCTGGAGTGCAGAGCTGGCCCGTCCAGATCATAAGGATGGCGAATTATTGTCCACTACTTGAAAATGGACTTTTTTCTTGATGTTGTTTGCTTCGCACCACAGTGTTACAGCTCCCAGAGGTTGGAGAATGGAATTGTCGTACAGCTTCAGCTTTATATGGGAGGGCTGTAAGGGTGTTGTGGTGAGGCGTTTGTAGTCCACAAGAGCAAGAGTGCTGCAGCTTGCCCCAGTGTCAATTTGGAACTTGAGGGTTAGAGCTTTCTGGCCTCCTAAGAGGGATACGTGGATGTTTGCGTAGTAGTGTTTGCGGTCTGACAAAGGGTCCAAGGCATATATGCTTTCATCACTGCTGGCAGGTTCGTCATTGACATAACGGACCCTTGCATGTGCTGGCAGTTTATTTGACCGTGGTGGATGCGCTTGGGATTGGCACATCCTTGCAACATGGTTACGCTTTAAGCAGATTGCGCAGGTTAATCCATAGGCCTGACATTTGCCTTTGTCATGGCTTAGTCCGCAGAATTTACAGTCCTTGATATGCTCCCGTCTCTGTTTTCTTTTTTCTGCTTTTTGGGTATAATGCACTGTTTCTGTTGTTTTTC
The DNA here is from genome assembly GCA_963585895.1 of Sepioteuthis lessoniana. Taxonomy (NCBI): domain Eukaryota; kingdom Metazoa; phylum Mollusca; class Cephalopoda; order Myopsida; family Loliginidae; genus Sepioteuthis; species Sepioteuthis lessoniana. The sequence continues at coordinate 65,688,564 of OY757910.1, read as the reverse complement.
TGCTGCCTATCACGTCAACTTGTCTGTCCCTTTGTTCAGTGCTCCGACATATATCTATTGTCCGGTCTAGTGTTAGGTCTGGTTCACTGAGGAGTCTGGTCCAAATTTCTTTTTTATTTGTTCCCATCACTATCCGGTCGCAGAGTAATTCATCTTCCAGCGTGCTGTATCTGCACGTTTTTATTAGTTTTCTCAGCTTGTTCAAATATGCATCGAAACGTTCGCCTATTTCCTGGTCGCATGAATTAAATACGTAGCGTTCGTATGTCGTATTTAATTTAGGTTCGAAATAGTCCGATAATTTTTTTATGGTGGAGTTGATGTCCGCACGTTCCTCCTCTGTCATGGGCAGATTTTTTATAATTTTTTGGCATTCCTTGCCAACGATAGAGAGAAATGTTCCTACCTGGACTTTAGCCGGTTTGGTATCAATGCGCGTAGCGTCGGCGTAGTTCGTCCATGAGAGTTTAAATAGGGACCAGTTCTCTCTCAAATCGCCGTCCATGTCCATTTTTTCCGGTGGTGGGATGGGGTAAGCCATTATTCCGAAGTATTAGTCTTATCTCCGAGGTATTGTATCCGATTTGTGCCGTGTAATGATCCGGTCCGACTTCGGTGTTTTATGTGTTCACGTGGTGTCCAAAGAGTAGTTGGATTAGTTTGCCGGTGCGTATACACTATTTTAGTTATTTTCCGATGTAATGTGTGTTTATCCGAGGTGTGAAGAGATGACTTTGCCGAATGTAGAAAAAAAATCCCACTTTGATACCATGTTCTGGTGCCGATGGCGCGCGATAATGAATAACGCGTGAACACGCAAGCTATCTAATAAGGAAGTATCTTTATTTACATGCAAGGGAGCTAAACCTACAGAGCCGGCCTCACTTTCATGGGGCCGTTTCGTACCCGTGTTTTACGGAGCTATGTACATCATAACAGTGTCATACTCAGGATACTACTTTTTGTGTCGGGGGTCTTACTTTTTTTTACAGAGGACATAGCCAGGGACCTGTTGATAATCAACTTCATTGACATACCTAAGGTACCTTTGTACAATATTATTCACATCAACATTACAGAGTAAAGGGGTACGGCAATAAGAAGCAGTTTAGAGAGGCTGTGTGTTATTAAATATTGATTAACGTAAGCATATTATAATCAACTAGATTACGACATCTAACTCCAGGCCTTTTAATAATCCTTTAGTTATTGTGCCAAAAGTACCAATCACAATTGGTACAATCGTTACTTTCATGTTCCACAGCTTTTTCAATTCTCTAGCAAGGTCGAGGTACTTATCCTTCTTTTCTCATTCCTTCAGATTTATTCTGTGGTCCGCTGGGACAGCAAATTCGACAATTTTGCAGATTCTCTTTTTTTTTTTGTTTTGTTGATTATTATTAGGTCTGGTCTTCTGGCCGGTATTAGGTGATCCTTTTGTATGTTAAAGTCCCATAGGAGTTTATGTGTGTCATTTTCTAGGACAGTTGCTGGGTTGTGCATATACCACTTGTTAGTATGGTCAATTTAAATTTCCTGCACATTTCCCAGTGGATCACCTTGCCGACCCAGTCGTATCTTGTGTTCTGTGCTAATTTGCAGCATTCGCTTATTATGTGATTGATCGTTTCGTCTCTGTCACCGCATAGCCTACATTTGTTTTTTTGTTTTTTGCGTCTTATCTATTCTCTCTTTGATATTATTGGTTCTTATGGCGTTGTCCTGTGCTGCTGTTAGGAGGGATTCTGTTTCTCTCTTAAGGTTTCCTTTTCTTACCCAGGTCCAGGTTTTCTGGTGTGAAATGTTTATTAGTTGTTTAAAGCGGCCATAGAGTTAGTTTTTTTTCCATTTTTGTTTCCTAGTTATTGCCATTCTATTGTTTGTCGTGTTGTTGGTATCGTTTCTGATGGCTGTAATTAGTCCTCGTTCGCGTTTTTCTATGTAGTCTTCGAGTCGTTGTATCGATGTGTCAACACTGTCTTTGATGCCGGCAAGTCCACTTCCACCCTCTTTTCTAGCTACATATAGTCTGTCAATGTCGTCTCTGGGATGTGATGCCTTATGCGTAGTCATTAGTTTTCTTGTTCTTTGATCCATTTGTTTAAGTTCATCTATAGTCCACTCGAGAAAAGGTCCCGAATATCTTACGAGTGGCTCCGCCCAAGTATTTATTCATTTGATGAGGTTTCTGCGGGAGAGTTTTGTCTCATGTAGTTTTCTAGTTCTCCAGAGATATTCCCTTTGAATTTTTTCTTTAATTTCCACTTGTTTGATGGTGTCAGCCTCCAAGATACCCAAGTATTTGTAGGTTTCCTTTTCTCCGAGCGTTCTAATTTTGTCGTGATTTGGTAGTTCCATTCCGTCAGTCATATGTCGTTTGCCACTTTTCATGACGAGCATGGCACATTTTTCTATGCCAAATTCCATCCCTATGTCCTGACTGTATATTCTAACGGCGTGTATCAGAGTTTCCGGCTCTTTTTCATTTTTTGCAAATAGTTTAATGTCATCCATGTACATTAGGTGATTGATCTTCTCTTGCGATCCGTTAAGTTTGTATCCGGCTGTGCATTTTCTGAGTTTGTGGTTAAGTGGCATCATGGCTGTTATGAATTGTAAGGGTGATAGTGCATCTCCTTGGAAGATCCCTCTTTGGATATTTGTTTCAGCTAAGGTTCTTCCTCCTGCTGTCAGCTCCACTCTTCAGGTTTGCATGGTCTTTTCAATTAAGTTTATGACTTCATGTGATATTTTGTACATTTTGAGACAGTGTATTATCCAGCTTTATGAAACCATATTATATGCCTTTTTGTAGTCAATCCAGACCATAGCTAGATTTTTCCGTCTTGTCTTGCTCTCATTTAGAATGTGTTGATCTATGTAAAGTAATTCTGGGGTGCCTCTGGATCTTTTGCGGCATCCTTTCGGTTCGTCAGGGAACAATCCACGGCTCGTTAGCGAGTAGTAAATCTTTTCCCTTATTTTTGTTGTTAGTATTTTCCACGCCATTGGTAGGCAGGTTATCGGTCTGTAGTTGTTTGGAGCAGTTCTTTTGCTTGGGCCCTTTTGGATTAATGTAGTCTCTCCTCTGTTCATTTCTAGTGCTAGTCGGCCGTAAATGGAGGTGAATTTCTTGAACCAGAAGCCACGTATTCCATCATGGCATGGCGTTTTCCAGTTTGATATTCTTTTTAGTGTTGTTTTGCGTAAGTCGATGTGTATTTCCGTTTTGGGGCCTTCTTCAAGTCCCCCTAGTTCGCTTGTAATATTGTTTATCCATTCAGCATTTTCGTTATGTTTTTTGGTTGCCATATTTTCGTGCACAACCGTTCGGTTTCTTTGGCATCTGGTTGTTGGTATGTTTTCGTGTCACTCCCTCCCAATTGTTGATAGAATTTTCTTTCGTTGTTTTGGAAAGTTCTGTTTTGTCTGTATTGTTTTACCCTTTGTCGATATCTCTTTAATCTTCATTCTTTCGCCAGCACTTTCTAGTTTATTCCCTCAAGTTGTACTGTTATTTTTTCTTGTGCTGCCAGCTCCTTTTTTTCCTGCTTATTTCAGCGCCCCACTTTTTTAAAAAATCATTCTGGCTTGTTTTCGTGGTGTTTTTAATTTGCGTTTCCAGTCGAATTTCCCATCCCAGTTTTGACTGTTTCTTCATGCTTTTTGAGGGGATCCCAATTTTCTCACAAACTAATTTTGCACCTACATAAATTAGTTCATTTAACTCGGATATATTATTCGTTGGTATGTAAGGTAGTATTTGATTTGTTTTATTCGTTTCTACCTTAAGTGTTTTCCATTCTATGTTTCTTAATGATGGTAGAGTAGCCTTTTCACTTCTCATGATTCTCTTTAAATTTTCTAAATTTATCTTTTGTTCTTGTGATAGTGTTTCTTTATGGTTGCTTTATCGTTTGTAATAGTGTTTAGTTGCTTAGTGTTTCTTTATGGTTGCTTTATCGTTTGTGATAGTGTATCTTTATGGTTGCTTTATCGTTTGGAAGTGTGGTGCTTTCATTTTCCGAAGTTGACAGTTCTTTTTCGTTAGATTGTTTTAGTTTGACTCCACTTGATGTGTCTATTATAGTTTTGTTTATGTGTTTTTTGATGGATTTCTAGTATTTCAAAGTCAGTAAACTAACCCTTCTTAATTATTGTTCTAACTTGATCGGCAAACCTTTTGCTAATTGTCTGAAATTTCGCACATTCTTACCAGATCTCTATCATTCTATTCCTGTATCCTCTTTGTGAAGGGTTGCTTCTAAAGTAACCTTGTAGTGCAAGTTGATTATCTTCCCTAGTGTGACGTGGTATGGCCCTGAGAGGGGAAAAGTAAGATTTAATTTCCCTTACCCTTCTGTGTTTGAACTAACAAGCCCCGAGGACTGACCGCTAAGGCGGTCAGAATAAGGCCAAACAAAGCTATCTGCACTCCATAACCCCAAATTGGTTGGACAAAGAAGGGAATGTAGGTCATTGTAGTAGCCCGAATGAAATAGCATGACCGGATAAGGTGGAGGAGGAGGAAGGGACCAAAATGATTAACCGAAGCCTTTAGCGCCGAAAGTAGTACCTTTTCGTCAGAGGAAACTTGGAAAAGGCTCTTTAGTTTTTTAGGACATAAGTCGGCGTGAAAGACGTGCTGATTTATTAGCCAAAACTCCAGGGAAATAGTGGAACAGAATCTTTGGACAGAAGATAACAGTGCCTTCCGCCAGATTCAAGAGAAATGCCGCCCGCCCGTTAAAGAAAGGAACCTAAGAAGTAAACCCTTCGAAAAGCTAAGTACAACTTAAAACTGTTTTTCCTTCTACTCTTCCTAAATATTGGAATTATATGCACTCTGAAAAGAAAAGAAAGAAAGTAAAGAAAAAAGAAGAAAGAGAGACATTTGTGTTTCACACTGCCTACCTGGCTTAACAAAGCCGATAGTTTAAAAGAAAAGAAAGAAAGACGAAAGAAAGAAATGAAGAGAAGAAGAAAGAGAGACATTTGTGTTTAAGACTGTCTGCTGGTTTAATATAGCCGGCACCTTAAAAAGAAAGAAAGAAAAGAGGAAGGAATTGTTTCTTAAATCTCATAAATATTTGTTTGGTCCTCACCTATTAAAACTTTATTACAGTTTAAATGTTCCCTGATGTTGAAATCTATTCGTTATGTTGTTTGTCTATCGAGTTGCCTTCTTTTGCACATTATCTTTTTCAGCTTCGTATCGCTTTAATTTAATGTCTTATTCGCCTTAAAGACATTACAAGGGAATTTTGGAAATTTGACGACAGTGAAATATATTTTGTTTTAACCTAGAAGTCCATGCTTTTCCTTATCCGAGGGGGTAGGAAAACGAAGGACTTGGTGGGGTATGTGAACGTGAAATTGAAATCCCCCTTCCAGCATCGAGATGGGTCTAGTCTCAAATTAACCCCCACATTATTTGCTAGTTACCTTATGCCCGAAACAGGAGTCTTAATATGGACTTATTTTGCGAGGGGTCAAGTGCCAGACTGCCCTGACGTCACACGTGCGTAAAATAAACTCTCCTTCATGAGATAAATATTCTATGCACCGTCACACTTAGTCTATGTTTTGCGTTTAGGTCTCTGATCGTTGTGGTTTCTTAAGTCGTCGTTTATGTACCTGAAAAAAGAGCTGCTAACATTCGTAGGATGACGATCGGGTCTCCCATGTTGGCTATCAGGAGAGCACCTGCCGATCAGGACACCCAGGCCTGTTGCTTGGGTCCTACGTTGTGTAATATTGTGATAAGACATTTTAACCATGGGTGGTATATTGTGGCTATACCAGACCCTGGGGTTGTTTATGATCTGCGCGCCTGACACAGACGTGAACAAGAACAGCTATGATGGCTGTACATAAACAGTGGGTCACAAAAAAAAAACAAAAAAAAACCAGCTAAGTTTTAACTTTGTTAAAGTCCGTTATTCTCTTTTTCGCTTTTGGGCCTAAGGCCCTGAACTAGTTTCTAGTTTTCCTATATCGCCATCATAGTTTATGTCAATGATCCTATTTTTAGTTAATTCCTTAAGGGGCTGATTACTTTTATACATTGAAGTTTCTGATGACTGCAGTGAAATTAGGGCAGAACTGTGAGAATTACTGATGTTTGCGCGCTAAATTTAAATAAATCTTACATATTTCATCATTGTTTAGCTGGGAAAAGAAAAGCCGATTAGAAAAGATTCTTCATTTTAAAAAAATACAGATAGTACACCACAACATTTTATAGATATTCGAACAAAGTCAATGTTGTCTCTTTTTTTTTTAAAGAAAGTCTACACTAACCTCCTGTATGGAATATGTAGAATTATCTAGATTCACGGCTTTATCCTTCGAATTCTGATACCTAACAGCTAAGTAAAAGACTCCTTTTTTTATAGCTTTTCAAGAAATTTCTATTTTAAAGTTAGTGGGGGGGTGGAGCCTGTAAACTTTACTAGTTCTGCTTTATCCATTAGTTTAGAAAGCCTGTCTTTCATTTGTGGAATTACTGATTTTTGCGCGCTAAATTTAAATAAATCTTACATATTTCATCATTGTTTAACTGGGAAAGAAGAGCCGATTAGAAAGATTCTTCATTTAAAAAAGATTACAGATAGTACACCGCAACATTTTACAAATATTCGAAATTTATCATAGTGAAAAAAATTATAACATCAAGTTAAATGATTTAATCTAGTTTGTCTAAGGAGTATTTTAGGAAGCCAGAATGTTCGGCCATTTAATAAAAAATATTCTGTCTTATATGCTGTTAGTTTATTTACTGCTAAAAAAAAACAAAAAACAAAAAAACAAAAAAAAACAAGTTGAACATGCTTAAAGTGACTTAATTCTATGATTTCTGCCAAGGTTAGTATTACTACTGAAATAGTGGTTGTTTAAATGGTACATTATTATAATCTTACTCAGCGAGTTTTTCACATCAGTTTTAATAGCAAGTCTACTTAGGTGTTTAGAACTCTGAGTATTCTTGCTAATTTTAACTGTCCCACTGTCTACACAGTCTTGATTCTTCCTCTGATCTCCCTCCGTTTGACTTTGAGGAGCGTTCCAAGTGCTCCAACTGCAAATAATATCACAGTCACCTTATAATAATGAGATTGCCTGTTTGAAACAATATTATTGTTCTCTTTATTTTCAAGAAGAGCTTCATTTGTTTTTATTGTAAAGTCGAGTTTGCTTGCATCGTTCCCGGTTAATCAGTGTTCGTACTACTTTTAAATTCCTTTGGCTCCAGCTTGTGGCGTTCACTGTAATTCTTTTGAAAGTATATCGTGAAATATTAAAACAAAAGTTCTTTATTTCTTTCAAATACAAATAGTTGCACATGGTTGAGCACCACTTGAAAATATCGCTGTGAATGTAAATTCAGTATATATATATATATATGTCTTTGATGTTAGCCGATTGTTGATGATGAGATCCGTCTGTTTTTTTTATATCATAAAAAACAGCTCACACTAAATCATTACTCCTAAATTTAGAGTTGGATTGGTGAGTTCACGTATCTGTCATACAGGATATCTCAGAATTGATGCCCCCCATTAATATGTTAATGATTTATTACTGAACCAAGCGCAATAGCAGTCATTTGGAACACGTCCTGTAAAATGCATCCTTTGATCTAGAGACAATAAATTAATGTTTTGTATAATTGTTATTCTATTAGCTTCAAGGAAATGCAATCTTTTTTTAGTTTCTTGTATTAAATCATTATCATATTAATGGGTTGCATCTATTTTGAGACAGTTTTGAATGATTTTGTCTCCAAATAAGTTGTGACGCAAAATATTTTTCCTTTCTTACCTAAGGCATCGTGACCGAGGATTAATAGTTGTTACAGTAAACTATTTTCAAATTTGAAACAAAAAAGAACACAGTATTTTCATTAGTAGAGTTATTTGCTGTCACATGGGTCTCGTGTATATTGAGACACCCTATACAAAGTCCTCTGCGAAAATAATGCCTCCTATTTATTTCCATGGAACCTACAACAGATATAGTTGAAGTACCGTTGGATAGAACAAGTTTTCAGCAACAAAATATTTTCTGTATAATCGGCACCATTTGCTATGAATTTTTGACGGTGATGAAAAGGAGTCTGCGTGCTGTGCACGTGAGAGGACCGCTCTGAAAATAATACCCTCTTTGCTGACCTCTGATGCCAGTGTGATCTTACAAAAATGGAATACAGCTTCTTGTTCATCACGAACAAAAATGCATACCTACTGGTATTGTTTTATCAAACAATGTTATTTACGATTTTTTTAAAAATATATATTGTCACGTGGTCTACCACTGAGAGGAGAGAAACAAGAAATTTCCCCTACCCCTCCGTGTTTGAATTGACAGGCCCCAAAGGTTGACCGTTAAAAGAAGAAATTAGAATGTAGGTCAAGCTATCTGTACGCCATAACCTCACCCGGGTGGATAGAGATAGTAGTCCGAATGAATCGCCTGACAGGGTGAGGAAGGAAAAATGATTGGCCAGAACCCTAAAAACGGAAGTAGCTTTTTTCGTCAGGGGAAATAGGAAAAAAGAATTCAGTTTTCAGGACGGAGGTCGCCGTGGAAGGACATGCAAATCTAACATGCCGAAACTCCGGGCGAAGAAACAGAAATAGAGTTCTTGGATAGGAGATAACAGATGCCTTCAAGCTAAGCTGTACAGAATCCCGCTTGCCCGTAAAAGAGAAAATACTCTCAGAAGAAACTCGAAGACGAAAAGCTAAGTAAACCTTAAAACCGTTTTCTCCCTCCACCCTTCCTAAGTACTGCAATTGTATGCTCCCTCCCTCTCAATTTAAAGAAAGAAGCATATATAGAATTATATGCATTAAGAAAAGAAGAGAAATGAAATGAAAAGATTAATTTCACAAACTCTAAACATATGAATGGACTTTGCCACCTTTTCAAGGTTCAAGAGAAAAGACAGAAAGAAGATTAAAGAAAAAAGAAGAGATATTTATGTCGGAGGCTGTTTACTGGGAAACATAGCCGACCCCTATAAATATTTGTTTGGATCTTGGCTATTAAAACCTTGTTATATTTTAGATGTCCCCTCGTGTCTAAATTTATTCATTGTGTTGTTTGCCATTCAAATCGCCTTCTTTTGTATGTTCCTTTACACCTTCATTTTCGCCTCAATTTATTCTCGCTAAATGTCTTATTCGCATTTAAAAATATTACACGGGAAATTGGAATTGTCGACTACGATAAATAATAATATTATACCTAAACCTAGAGGCCCATATCTTCCATTATCCTAGGGGTAGGAAGACGAAGGGGTCTGGCGGGTGTGTGTAACGTGAAAAATGGAAACCCCTTGTTAGCGGCGGTCAGTCTAGTCCCAAATTAACCCCCACATTATCTGCCAGTTCCCATATGCCCGAGAAAGGACTCTTAACTAGGACTTATTCTGCGAGGGATCAAGTGCCAGACTACCTTGACTTCACACGTGCGAAAAATAAACTCCCGTTCTGGGATAAATATTTATTCCACGTCACAATATATATATATATATAGAGAGAGAGAGAGAGAGACAGAAACAAAGACAGATAGACATTAAACACATACTTTAGGATGTGTTTACAAAGTAATTACAAGTTCCTTACCAGAAGCATGTTATTTATTGATCTAGTTCAACAGATCTTTCTTCTCTCTCCCTCTCTCTCCCTCTCTCTCTATCTCTCTCTCTCTCTCTCTCTGTGTGTGTGTGTGTGTGTGTGTGTGTGTGTGTGTGTGTGTGTGTGTGTGTGTGTTTTAGAGGGATGGAGGGAGAAGAAAAAGAAGTTAAAACCAAGAGTATAGAAGAAATGAAGGAAGAAGAGTGAGAACTGGTATTAAGAAGAAGAAAAAGAATAATCCATATATACGAAGATCATTAAATAAGTTTCCCGACTTTTTTCGTATGGACACTTTTATTGATAGTACACACATGAAACTTTAGTCCCCTTCTAAGTAATCTCCTCTGCCTGCAATGCACTTGTACCGTTACAACAACTTCTGGAACGCCCCATGGAAGTCCTCTTGTGTGAGCGTGTCAATGACTTTCGTCACTGCCTCTTTCATCTCCTCAATTGTCTCATAACGACAGCCTCTGAGCTTAGGGAATAACCAAAAGTCACAGGGAGCAAGGTCTCGACTATAGAGAGGCTGAGGAACTGTCTTGATGTCCATCTTGGTCAAATAGTCTTTGACAAGGATGGAGTTGTGGACTGGTGCATTATCCTGCTGGAAATGCCACTGACCCAATTTGAAGTGCTGGCCTCTTCCGACGGAATCTCTTCCTGAACTCCCTTAAAACCTCAACATAGTAACCCTAACCCTAACCCTTTGGCCAATCAACTCTGGTGTCATCATCCCTTACAGACTCCCTGCCTTCCTTGAATCTCTTATGCCACTCAAAAACTGATGCTCGATTCATGCAACATGGTTCAAAATCAGTCTGAAATATTCCATACGTTTCTGTGGCATTTTTTCCAAGTTTAAAACAGACTTTTATTGCATATCGTTCTTCCTCACGTCCAGATTAGGTTTTTGAAATTCACTAGCTGTGACAATAGTAGGGTGTATTCCAATTGCTGCTGTAGCTGTTCATTTGAACGTGAAATCATAAAAACTTGTCAGTCATCTTATAAGATGTATAGCAATAACATAGTGAATTTCCAAGAGTCTACGACAATTTTAAATGCCTATACAAAAAAGGCTAGAAACTTATTGAAGACACCACGTATATATATATATATATGTGTGTGTGTTTGTGTGTGTGTGTGTGTGTGTGTGTGTGTGTGTCTATGTTTGTGTGTCTGTGTGAATATGAGTATCATTCAATAAATAATGAAATTCCTTTGAAAAACTCAAAATACATCTTTTCAGAATTTTTTCCAGAAATGTAAAATTAGTATTATTTTGAATGAATTTATAACAAAAAATATTTTAATCTCACAAAAATCGAACAGAGCGCTTTAGGTTTAAACAGAGGTCTGTCATCAAATCTTTGGTGGTTGAGGAGTGTAAATCACGGAATAATGTGAGATGTATACGAGAAGTGTTTTAGTCAAAAAATATTTATGAAACGGCTAAAGATGGGTTGATCAGTACGAGTCTTAATCGAAAGCAGTTCTTAGAGTGGAAATATACTGAATTTTTAGTAAAGAAAAGGTTCTTGACGCAGTGGTCAGCAAAAAGATCATGCTGGTACTCTTCTGGAACATGAAAGGAGCAATCACTATAGATTTCATCTGAAAAAGTTGCAATTGTAAACAGTGCTTCATATTGTCCTTAGGTAAAATTTACATAATGTATTGAAGGACTCTCGTACTTCACTTTAAGAACGTTTTTCGAAATATCTACAGAATTGAAACCCAAAGATTCTTAAATTTGATGAAAACAAATAACGATAAGAGGAAGAGGATATTAGACAAGAATTACATATGAAAGTGATTCATTCAAATAAACTAATATATATATATATATATATATATATACATATATATTTTCATCATACAACGTGTGAAAGCACGTGCGATACCATGTCCTCATCAACCGCCAACCAGGGGTGATAACACAGTTTCGGTAGCTCAAGGCGGTACTGCCACTCCTGGCGCTACCAAGCAGCTTTTTCCACCGGACAGGGTATTAAGAGAATTATATATATATATATATATATATACACGCCAGATCAATTAAGAGCAGAGACTACATTGGACATTAATCTTCATTTTCAGAGTGCAATTTGCGATTTAAAAAACAAAAAAAAACGCGTTTACTTTCGGCGGTTTGATGTTATTACGCGTTTATAGTAACCGTTTCTTACGTAATCACACGGGAAAGGTGGTTCCGCGTGTATTTCCTTCATGCTGAAAACTTCTCGCTTTCGACCAAATCCAACTTGATGCATATCGCGCCGCGGTCTGAAGACGATTCGAGGCAAATTTCAAACTGCGGCCAGTGATTCCTATTTTTGAAAGAAACGAAATGACTGAGTGTCCTATAAAACCACGACAACCAACCTCAATAGGAATCACATGGCATATCCAACCCTTTTCCATGCAGTCGGCACGCAGTGTCTCGTAGCGGTTTTTCTTATCGTCTGTTATATATATATATATATATATATGTATATATGGAAGAAAATAATGGATAATATATATATATAAATATATATATATATATATATATATATAACAGACTGTAATTATCAGATAGATAATTTGCTTGGTTTATTTTTTTGACAGCATATTAACTTCTTATGGATTCTCTAATATCGAAATTTGATACAAAAAATTCATACAAAGCTTTATAGTTTCATGTATTCCTATCTCATACTAATAATATATACTCAATTATAAAGTTTCAATTAATTATTCCTTCTTAATAATAATCTTTTGTTTTTGGCACATAGTTATATGGCTTAGGTATTTTTAATGCTAATAATTTACATAGAGTTGTATGGTTTCATGATTTCCTCTTTAATAATTTTCTCACAGTTCTGTTTGACACATAAATGTGACCCTAAAAATAAGTACTACCATTCCGGTTTCGAGTGAACCTGGGAGTTATGGCATCGAAGAGGAGCAGAATAGTCCCAAGGGTTCCCGGACTGAAGCTTCTCTGCCACAGGATACAGTTTGTTTTTTTTTATATCCAGGACACCCTTTTTGAGGGAGTGCCTTACACCTTTCCAGAGGATACAATTGGCGTATTCCAAACAAAAATATTCTAAATAAAAATATGAAGATTTATCAGTCCAAAAATGAATGTACCACTTTAACTACACTTAATAAAAATTATAAATTGACACACTTCGACGACGTTCATTTAAGTGTTTTATTTAGCAGTAAAAAAACTTATACAGATAAGACGCAAAACATTTTCTTTAATAGCTGAACATTCTGGCTTTATGAAATAAACAAACTAGATAAAATTATCTAAATTAATAGTATAATTTTTTTCCAAGCTATGCAGATAAAATATCATGGAATGATCTTTTTAATTTACATTCCAAAAACAAATATCAGAAAAAGCCAAGATATGCAAATGAGTCAACAGTTATGAGTCCTTGCATATATCAGAAAACGGTTGGACATATCTAATTGATAGGCAACTGAGTTCTAATAAAAGAACTGTTTATTGAAACAATAGAAAAGGTCGTAAAAATGAACGAGGTTTGCATTTCATTTCGGCTAATGTGCTTTGGAAAGGTATAAGTACATCTATCCCACTCCCCAACTGTGGGCAAATATTAGGGAAGACTAAGGTCTTGAGTGGGCAACTGATCTAGAAGGGAAGCTCTGAAATAAAACCAACTTTATTCTGCTTAAAAATTGACCTTGCGTTGCATTTTTCTTGCCATGGATGGGAGGGAGTAAATGTATACGTACATATATGCTATGCCTATACGCATACATAGACATGCTCGCACCGACACACATATGCATTATTACACCAAAATATGTGATCCCAGAGAGAGAAGAGCTTATAGTGTCATATCTATCTATCTATCTATCTATCTTATCTTTATCCTACACAATTCATATCCTTATAAATCTCTCCAGCTCGTTCTCCTCTGAGGTTAGCATATCAACTCAACCGGTTGCCTGTTGTCTTCATTCGTCTTTATTTCGAAGATACCAATCAGCAGATTCTTCAGATTACGATTCGCGTATCGTCTGCTCCTCTGAGTAATCCTATGTGTCACGTGACACGTCTTGTTAACCCTTTTCGTCTCTGTCTTAGTCTGGGTTCTGCCTGGGCGACGATGAACTGTCTGTCCATATAATTTTTTTTTTTGCATGGGGTAGAGGGAATCAAGGGTAAAGCAGATACTGATAAGCCATTAATTGCTGACATTTGTCTATCCGTTAATCATCGTTATTCACTTGGGTCAGTCGCCATTTCTGGTCACTTGGGACTTTTGCCTAGCTTGACTTTCTTTTTCCGGAAATGACGACAGGACGGAAGCAGTGACAGAGTTGAAAAATGGAGGAAAAGAAAAAAAAAAAGAAAGACATTCGAAAGAGAGATTCAAAGAGTAAAAAAGAAGAAAGGTGTAAAAAAAGAGGGTAAAAAAAGGTGCGTAAAAAAAGAGGGTGAAAACGATAAGAACGAAGAAAGGAGAAAGAAGATATAGCAGAGAAAAATGTAAAAGAAAGGAATAAAAAAAGAAAAGGAAAGAAAGTAGAAGAAAAGAAAGCAAGTTAAAACCTGGGGCGTTGAAGGAAGACAAGAGCTTAGAAGAAGAAGAAGAAGAAGAAGAAGAAGAAGAAGAAGAAGAAGAAGAAGAAGAAGAAGAAGAAGAAGAAGAAGAAGAAGAGGGAAGAAACAGAACAGATAAAGAGGATGAAGAAAACGAGAAGTAGATTGGTTAAATTTTGTTTTGTTTGGTTGTGCTTTATGGTATATCAACCCTTGTGAATTATTTAATGTCAAATCCTGTTTATATGGACTTACACATACGCGAACAATAATAAAGCACAGATAGACTACGTCTTTATTAACAAGAAATGGAAAAATTGCGCAATGAATTGTGAGGCAAACTCCTCTTTCGAGGGTGCGTCCTCCGATCACCGAATAGTCACGGCAAAAATACGACAAGCCTACGAAAAAACGCCACACGAAAAGCGACCACCAAACACTATGACTGGTTCCTTCTTAACAACAGAGATATTAGAGATAAAGATATATTAGAATTGAAAAACAGATTCGAGACACTACAGAAGAAGACAGAAAAAGGTACCCCAAATGACGAATATGAGAATTTCGTCAACGCGCACCCCGAGGCAGCAGCGAATTGTATCCCAACAAAACCTAGAACTAAATATAGAGTCCCATGGCAAACGTTAGCGGTTAGAGAAAAACGTGCAGACGTGAAAACTGCCTCCAAATGCTATAGGAAGAACCCAATAAATACAAATGCCCTAAAACTAAAAAAATTCACAAAATGAATTAGCAAGCATATATCTAAAAGAAGAGACAGAATACGTACAAAATTAGATAGATTAGATTAGAGACTCGGTGAAATATAGGCAATCTAGGATAGCCTGGCAAGCAATAAACGAAGTGAGTATAAGGAGGAGCACAGCCAAAGCTAAATTGAAAGCTACAAACCAACAAGAAAGAATAAAACTGTGGAAACAGCATTTCGAAAATCTACTAGGAAACCCGCTGAAAGTTACACATGAACTAATCACCAGAATTATTAGTAAGCAATTGGACATTAAATTAGGACTATTCACTCAAGAACTCGACTCTGTTCTTAGAAAAATTAAAAACAGGAAAGCTGCAGGGCTGGACGAGATTCCCACAGAAGACCAGACAATTCAACGACATACTACTCTGACACTGCAACGCAGTCTATAATCAAAATCCAATTGACAGATGGATGAAGGGATGCATTCTCTCCTTCCCTAAAATGGGTGACCTCGGATTAGCCAAGAACTACCGAGGTATAACACTTACATCCATAGCAGCAAAAAATTACAATGCCCTACTACGAAAACGCATAGAACCCAAAATTGACAACATTCTTAGGAAAAACACAAATGGCTTCCGAAGAAATAGATCCACGACCTCACAAATATTGACCATCCGTAGAATCCTTGAAGGCGTACGGGTAAAAAACCTACAGGCGACATTACTATTTGTCGACTTTATCAAGGCCTTTGATTCCATTCACAGAGGGAAGATGGAACGAATCCTACTAGCATACGGCCTACCAAAAGAGACCGTTGCAGCAATAACGATTCTCTATAGAAACACCAAAGTGAAAGTACGTTCACCGGACAGAGACACAGAATACTTCGGCATTGTAGCAGGAGTACTGCAAGGGGATACACTAGCCCCATACCTCTTTATCATCTCTCTAGACTACGTGCTTAGAACATCGATTGATAAAATCAAAGAAAACATCGAGCTGATAAAGAAAAGAAGCAGAAGGTACCCCGCAAAAACAATTACCCACACCGACTACCCCGATGACATAGCGATTCTGGCAAATACACCCAACCAACAACTACATAGTTTGGAACAAGCCGCCGCAGGCATTGGCCTCTATGTCAATGCACACAAAACTGAATATTTGTGCTCTAATCAAATAGGTGACATTTCCACACTAGACGGAACCTATCTGAAACTGGTAGACAAGATCACCTTCCTAGGAAGCAGTGTCTCATCAACCGAAAAAGACATCGAGACGCGGCTAACGAAGGCATAGACAGGTATCGATAAGCTATCGATCATATGGAAGTCAGACCTGACCGATAAAATGAAACGCAGTTTCTTCCAAGCAGCGGTCGTGTCGATACTGCTATATGGATAAAATACGTGGAAGCTAACAAAACGGCTGGAGAAGAAGCTAGACGGCAATTACACAAGAATGCTGCGAGCAATATTGAACAAGTCCTGGAGGCAACACGCCACAGAGCACCAGCTATACGGCCACCTACCTCCCATCACGAAAAGTTAGACGAACCAGACATGCAGGACACTGCTGGAGAAGCAGGGACGAGCTCATAAGTGATGTACACCTATGGACCCCACATATGGCCGAGCAAAAGCAGGACGATCAGCTCGAACATACATACAGCAGCTCTGTGAAGATACGGGATGTAGCCCTGAAGACCTGCTAGAGCCGATGAACGATAGGAAGAAGTGGCGAGAGAGGATCAGAGATATCCGTGCCGGTGGCACGACATGATGATGATGATGATATATAAACACGTGTATAGACTGTAAGTAATATTATTTTTAAACGAGCCTGAGCTCATTTTTTTCTCTTGGTTATATGGCTTCAAGTATTGCTATTTAACATTAGTAATTCTATTTATCTAATTTAGTATCAATCATTTGTTTGCTCTCAGTTACATAGTTTTAAGTATACCTACCTAACACTAATAATTCAATTTAACATTTAAGATTTTAAAAAAGTGTTGGGTACTTGTTTGCCACGGCAATAATTTGATGAATACTGTCGGGACAATCGTATTGGTGCTAGGGCTTGACAGGACTAACCGATTGATCGGATCGGGCCTCTCCAACTGCCCGTCTCGACTAGTAAAGAATAAAGTGAACTGTTGCAAGTCACGTGATCATTTCGGTTGTCGAGTCAAAAACTGTTCAGTCCCCAGTATTACAGGTCACTACCCAAGGCTACAGGTGGCGTCGGCCTATTTTACAGCCCTTGTTGACAAGAAAAAGAAGATTAAAGAAAACGAAAAAAATGGAAGAGGTGAAGAAAGGAGATGAAATAGGAAGAACAAGAAGAACTAGAAGAAGAAAGAGAGGGGGCAAAAAAGAAAAGATTTTTGAAACAAGAAAAAAGAGATGTTGAGTTTGAGAGAATAGATGAAGAAGAAAGACGAAGATAAACGAAAAGGAAAGGACATGGAAAAAGAAAGTGTGTCGTTAGTAAGTCTTAAAGGATTGAAAAGAATTAAAAAAAACCTTGCAGGTGAAGAGGAATAAAAAATTAAAAGGGAGAGTAGAAAGTAGTCAACTGACTTGGGCACAATGAGATCTCGTGATAGATGCCGAGATTTGATCGAATACATTGGCCTTCCGCGGTGCATTATCGACCAGTAGAATAGCAAACGGAGCCGACGTTGGAAATCGGAGAGGGAGTCAGTGAGAGAGACAGACAGACAGAGAATATGGAAGGTCATTGGTGAATCATAAGTGGAATTCTACGCTTTTTAGTTGTCCGTGGCTTTCTATACTTTGTAGTTCTCCTTATAGCCGATTCGCTGCTATCTTCACAGCGGACGGGACATGCTTGGCGGTTAATTTGATCGTATCCCTGTGACTACTTCTCGCCCTTTCCCGCGCAAACCGCCGGCCCATATTATCTGTCTGCTTTCTCGCACATCTGTCTTTGCCATTCGATTGTCAGCACATGTCACTATGACTTTTTACTGTTATTTCTTCTTTCTTTGTGAACGTGACATTTTTTCTTTTCATTAGTTTTTCAGTCAGTTATTTTTTTTTCTTTTTTCTGTTGTTTTTTTAATCTATCTTGCATCTCGAATTTTTCCCCGATTTAAAAAAATATTTTCTTTTTCGAGACAATTTACTATTAGTTTATCTCTTCTCTTCTTGCTTTATCATTATTTTGTTCTTTTTTAGCTTATATTTTTACGTTAATTTTTGTTGCCATGGTATAATAATTTGTTTCATTTCAGCCTTGTAGTTTCTTCCTCATATGAACCCATTCTCGACTTTCTCTTTTTTTTTTTTGTTATATTTTTATTTCTCTTTTTTTTTTTTTTTAACTCTTTTTTAAAAATCTTTCTGGTTAGAATTTTCTTTCTTTCTTTCTTTCTTTCTTTCTTTCTATTTAATTTTTTCTAATTTTAATTACTTTTGGAAGCCGATCGGGAAAGTACCTTTTAAGGTAAGATAACACTCTAGTGAATATAGTTAAATTTTTTATTTCATTTTTATAGTGAAGGCGTTTTTCTTTTCTTTATTTTTCTTTTATTCATTTTTCTATTTATTACTATTTTTTATTTGTGTCTTTACTCTCGTTCATATTTGCAGAGCTTAATACTACACAAAGTCAAATAAGGAAAACTATGTTGGACTGGTGTCCCAAACAGTTCAAAAGTCAGCCTTCAAAATCTGATATATTCATAAAATTAACTTGGCTGAAATACTGTCTACCGGCATCAGTATTAAATATGTGACTATATCACAGCCATTTCTTTCTTTCTTTTTTTCTTTCTTTCTATGTATCATAATTTTCCTTCTTTCTTACTCTCTACGTTTGCTTTCATTCTCTTTATATTTCTTTCGTTTCTCTTTTTTTATTTCATTCTTTTACTGCTTTCTTTTTCTTATTCTATTTTTCCTTCTTTTAAGCTTCTTCGTTTATTTCTTCCTTTGACTGGTGCGATTATTCCACCCAGCCTATTTTTTCTTCATTTTTTTATAACAATTATCTATAGTTTTCATCAATATTTCATTAATTCATAATTTTTTTATTCAATTATAAGAGAGATAGATAGAGAGAGAGAGAGAGAGAGAGAGAGAGAGAGAGAGAGAGAGAGAGAGAGAGAGAGAGAGAGAGAGAATTGAGTTCGCCTGTCCGTCACACAACAGTCTAAGAATGGCAATAAAATAACTATTTTTATTTAATGCAGAAAGTATATAGAAAGTCTTATATTGTTTGAATTTCTTCAATGAAACATTTTTATCTTTATTCATTTCAGACGAGTTTATCTTTCATCTTATTTTTCTGCTTTTATTGCAAATCTCAGGTTTTGACTGTTAAGCAGCATGAATCAATTTTTTTTAGAAATATCGCAGGAAAATCTCAATTAGTTGATATTTATTCTTGTTTATGGGATTCTGTCAATTTTTGATTAATGAAATTCAGTAAATTTTCAAAGAGGTTTTCATTTTTCACTCAACTATTGGAATTGAAAAAGGTTTTTACAGAATTTTTTGATCTTCAGTAAGGTTTAATTTTTATGGGTGTACCTAACCAACTTTAGTAATTACCTCTCACCCCGAAAAAATCAGTTTGCCACGAAAATATTTCAAAATAAAGAAGAATGGTAAAGATAATTTATAGGTTTTCAGAAAAAATCATAAGATCTGAAATCGATTCAATTACCGTAAACGAAAAATGTCGGAATTGTCAAGTGAACGATAACTTTGTGGTGTCTATTCATTTTTTAATCATTCAAATTCTTTACCTATTAGAGTCCTTCACGTCTACTTATATAGAAGTATTAATAGCATAATGAACTGCTGGTTTAAGAGTCATATACTACGCATAAATAGTTAAAGGTAAAAGGATAACATCTCACGATCTGCAACCATTTAGTTTTAGTCACGCTTTAGATATCTGCCGTTGAGATGAAAGCCTTGTTGAATGTGGCGTGCGAAAATAAATCTTCTCAGTACCCTATGATTTTTACAAGTGTCATGTGCTTCAAAGTTCTTGAATAATATGACTCCTGTTAGGAAATGTCTGAAAACCGAACTTCCTTCTATATCTTGCTTGAACAATCTTGAAAGAATGAGTTTCGTAATATTTCTTCACACAAAATCTTCTGCTCGATCACCCAAGGCCTGATTTCGTTATATTTGGTTAAATATATAAAAATGTTAACTATTTTCTAGCGACAATCTAAAAAGAGAAAGAGAATCAAGTTAACAGGGAAGATCTAAGAAGCTGCTGCCTTGCTTCAGCAATTGTGAAACACCATGTATATACATGTATATATAATAATAATAATTCACGGTTTCTGGTTCAAGAAGTTCACCTCCATTCACGACAGACTAGCACTAGAAATGAATAAATGCCTATAAACAGCACACGTACCCGAGTGGATGCCCAAAGGAAGGACCACATTGATACAAAAGGGCCCAAACAAAGGAACCGCCCCAAACAATTACAGACCTATAAGTTGCCTACGAATGATGTGGAAAATATTAACAGCACAAATAAGGGAAGATATTTACTACTCGCTAACAAGCCGCGGATTGTCCCCTGATGAATAGAAAGGATGCTGCAAAAGATCCAGAGGCACAACAGAATTACTTTACATTGATCAACACATTCTAAATGGGAGCAAAACCAGACGGAAAACCCTAACTATGGCCTGGATTGACTACAAAAAGGCATATGATATGATTTCGCATAGCTGGATAATAAACAGCCTCAAAATGTACAAAATATCAGAGGAAATCATAAACTTCATCGACAAAACCATGACACTTTTAGTAATAAAACTGACACGAAGATGATTTGGTTTCTTTGTTTAAAGTCATATCAACCTTCGTGGCTTATTTAATGCCATAGCCATTCTTGTTGAAGAATAGCAATAATGATATTTAACCATAGCTGACAGGGGATAAGAGGATTCATACCTTTCCCAAAGGTATTAACCCAGAAGTGAACGTAATTGTGTAACTGGAGTTCGAACTCGCTTTCTTCGAGACCGCAGTCTAGCATTTTAGCCATTACACTACGGGATCTTCTTGACACGAAGAAGCCAGATAACAGTTTCCGCTCAATTGGCTAGTACTTGAGCACTTTATGGATTTAAGTAAAACGTTTTTAAATCGATTTGTTCACACACACACACACACACACACACACATACAGACAGACACACAGACTTCTCTCCGGATCCAAGAGATGACACTGACAGACTGTATGTGTAAAGAAAAGAATGAGGAAGAGGATTTGCCAGCATTGAGGATTGCGTAGATTCAACAAAAAAAGTACTCGAGGACTACATTAAAAGAGCATAGAAAGTCTAATTAACAGCATTGGCAATAACAGCATTGGCAATAACAGCATTGGCAATATAAGTACAGACAGAAAAGTAACAAAAACAAGAAAATAGAAATGAGTAGAAAAACAAGTGTACAGGTATTCCGAGCGACAGACTAGCAAGATTACAAATGAAAAGATGGCTACATGGCTACGAAAGGTAAATCTCAAGAGGTAATCTCAAAATCCCAGAGAATTATTATTATTATTATTATTGCAAAGGTTCTTAAGAAACTAGACAAAAAATATAAATATAAACGTACAATGTACGCAATTCCCTAAATTCTAAGCATAAAATAACACCAGCCGGGTTGAAAGGCCGTTAAAATCAATCACTCAATCATATGTGTAAATTATTTGTATTAAAATAGTTACTTGAAACGATGAATTGTTTACACAAAATAGCTTGCAAAACTTCAGATTTCGGTATTAAATGACAAAACCAGTTTTTATACGCCATATGACCATACATTATCGGTATAATCTTGTATCTCTTAAAACGTTGTATTTCCATCCGAAGAAATGAAGTCATTTCTTTAAATAGCTGTAGTAATTTTCTGCTGGCTATTGTTCATCCTTATCTGAAAAGTATTACTTAAAAAGAGAACAAACTCCTTCTATAGATATGATAAAGTTTATTTAATGATAGAAATAGTAATTTTTTAAAGTTATCTTTACAAAGGCGATTAAGAGTAACTTGTCACCCTTCTTCACTCTATATTATGTATACGTGTGTCAACTTTGGAGTAATTGCTTTTTGTATTGACATCAATAGAAAGGGAAAATAACTTATTCACTTCCTATATACCTCACTGCTGTTATGTGTGTGTGTGTGTGTGACAATCTTTTCTTTCGGAGTGGGTCATTTTTTCCACAAGGGCAAAACCTTTGGAGCGAGATTTCTTCTCGCAAGGAGTGAAATAAT
Source organism: Sepioteuthis lessoniana (assembly GCA_963585895.1). Taxonomy (NCBI): domain Eukaryota; kingdom Metazoa; phylum Mollusca; class Cephalopoda; order Myopsida; family Loliginidae; genus Sepioteuthis; species Sepioteuthis lessoniana. The sequence goes on along the minus strand of OY757910.1, from coordinate 65,666,335 downwards.
ATTCAACAAGTACATTGCAGCTGGGAGAGATTACTCCGAAGGGGACTAGAGTTTCATGCGTGTACTCTCAATAAAAGTGCCCATACGAAAAAAGTCTGGAAACTTATCGTATGCACCTCGTATATATATATATATATATATATATAACAATAGCCATACATCGACCACTCCCATAGATTTATTGGAAATCCCTCATATATTCTATATACGAATAATCTACATCCATAGTCTTTGGACGCCGACTGGATATTACTGATATATATATATATATATATATATATATATATATATATATAAAATCAAACTAAGATTATTACAAAACAGGGCTGCTAGAGCCCTAAGGAGATAATCACAAGGGCGGACGAATCTTCTTCTGGTTCAACAGCCATCTAGCTCTTACATATAAAGTAGGACAAACCATTGACAAAATGCCAAACGTGTAACAACCTTTGAGGGGAGGTGTGCATTCGGCAATTCACTGCGATTACTGAGATGCTGATCTTGTCTTGGGCTATCCTTGCCATATCAGTATCTTCTTAGAGGAGGCGAGAAACGCACAAGGAACTAGCAAACTCTTTATTTTAAAAAAATTGCCAGCTGACCCTGCGAAACTGTTGTGGCCCAGGAAATGCAAATACGGATATTAGATAACAGATTGTATTACACAAGAAAGATAGAGTGACATAGAAAAGGTAAGAAGTCTCGTACTGTTTGTATAACACCGATAGTGATCTAACCTTCTGGCAGCGAAATCTCTGTACTAATAACGGTGAGAAGAGTTCATTATAGTAAGATGGGTAAGGTTCCCACAACACCCCCAAGCCTTTTACTTCAAAAAAGTGCTGTAAATATTTTTTTCTTTTTGGGTCGATCATCAACGGGTCGGTGAATTTTCTTTTCCTCCCTGACCTACATATTTCAGGTGTTGGTTGGGGAGGATCTAAATCGAACATGTCGAAAATGGTGTCTATTGGCTCTTCTTCTGTTTGTGGTACGTCGTTGGAGTCGTTCAAACGACGTTTCTGTAACTGGTTCTGGTGTCTCTTATGTGTGTATTTGGGTCCTTCTACAATGTACGCCATATCACCAATTCTTTTTTTTAATTATTCCACGTTCCCAACAGGACGTGTTATTTTGATATTTTTTTTAAAAATTTTTTCTCCCGGGTTGAACCTTTTATTAGGCGCTAATGTGGGCTTTCGTAGCTTATTATGTTTCGGGAGTAGCTTATCGAAGACGGATCTTATCTTTCTAGTAAACATCGTCTCGGTTGGGGAGACTGCCAGTGGTGTATTGGGATTGGGTGTGATCCTGTATACCTGCAGAAATTGCTGTAGTGCCTTGTCCGTCGGGGTACCTGATGCTTTTTTGAGTGCTCGCTTTAACGTGTCTACAAAACGTTCAGCCTGGCCGTTTGATCTTGGGTGATATCGCGGTGTGGTTAAGTGCTTTATTTGGGAGATTTCGTAGAACTCCTTGAATTCGACTGATGTGAATTGGCTTCCGTTGTCGCTGACCACACAATCTACTACACCGAACCGCGGAAACAGTTCATATAGGAACCCAATAGTTGTCCCCGTAGTAGGTCTTCTGCATCTGAGAACCTCAGGCCATTTGGAGTAAGTATCCACTACAATCAGGTAGTAGAAATCTTCCAGGGGACCAGCAAAATCAACATGTATCCTCGACCAAGGTTGTTCTGTTTTTGGCCAAGGTTTGAAAGTAATGGGGATGCTTTTGCCGCTAAGGCACAGACTTTACATTTTTCGATCATATCCCTAATGTTGTTATCCATCTTCGGCCAATAAACATAGCTTCTCATGAGACTCTTCATTCTATTTATTCCCGGGTGTCCCGTATGGAAATCACTTAAAATTCTGTTTTGCAATTTCTTTGGTATTACGACCCTTTCACTATATAGGAGGACGTTGACACATAGTGAAAATACTTCTGGTACTTTTTCGTTTTTTGCTGATTTTCTGTTTAATATTGGAAATAAAGTCGACGTTTATTACTTCGCTTTTTATCTCGAGTAGCGTCACAGGCAGTTCTTTGAGGGTGTTGGCTATCATGTTTTTAATTTCACAGTCTGTTCGTAAGGCTGCTATTATTGTGTCTTCGAAGGGTTCACTATACTTCGGTACCAACCTTGATAGTCCATCTACGTGGCTAATCTGTTTGGACGGGAGGTATTCGATTCTAAAATTGTAGTACAGTAAAATCATTCCCCATCTTAGTAGCCTATTGGCAGTATAAATTGGTAGACCCTTTTTTGATCTAAAAATGGTTATTAGGGGCTTGTGATCTGTTTGTAGAGTAAAGAATCTGCCATGCAAGTATCGGTGAAATTTTGTCACTCCAAATATTATTGCCAAGGCCTCCTTTTCAATCTGGGAATAATGCTTTTCGGCTGGAAGAAGGGTTCTAGATGCGTGGGCTATTGGCTTTTTTTTGTCCCATCGGGCATTTTATGTAGGATACACGCACCAACCCCATATGAACTGGCATCGCTTGCGACAATAATCTCCAGTTTTGGATCATAGTACGTGAGAAAACAGATTTTAATGCCTTTTTAATTTTTTAATTTTTGATTTTTCATTTTGTCAAATTAAATTATCTTTATTTAGTAGTTCGTTTAGCGGGGCGCGGAGATCGTGCTTCTACTGGAGTCTGGAGGTAGGCCTCACTTAAGTCAATTTTTGAAAAGACTTTTCCTCCGTTTGATTTATTAAAAACCTCTTCTGGGCTGGGGAGTGGATAGTGGTAATCCTTGAGTGCAGCGTTCAATCCTGTAGAAAAATCTGCGCATACCCGGATTTCCTTAGATTTTTTTTATATATACCGTTGGGGCAGCCCATTCGCTGAATTCCACTTTCGATAATATGCCCATATTCACTAATCGGTCAAGCTCTTTATTTATTTTTTCAGTCGCGGCGAACGGTACGTTTCGCTTCTTTCTAAAAATGGGGCATGTATTTTCCTTCAGTTCAAATGTTGCCTTAATTTTAGTACATTTGCCAAGACCCGCTGAAAATACTTTGGGGAAACTACCTTTTGGTTCCATCTTGATTTTTTCAGCTTCGGCCGTAATGCATTCTACTTTTTGCAAAACGTATCAATTGGTTGATCCCAGAGATTAAATTTCTGAAACCAATCCGACCCAAACAAATTTTCTGTGTTCTTCAGTACAAAGCCTTTTAATTTTTTGGTTATACCATTTAGTGATACTGGGATAATTATTTTGCCTTCAAATTTTATTTTGTCTCCTGTTACCGTTTGCGCTATCTTACTTGTCATCTTTATTATTGGCCTATTTAATTTTCTCCATTTTGTAAGTTTATTATTGATAAATCAGAGCCAGAGTCTAACTGAAATCTTACCGACTTATTTAGTACTTTGACTGTTATGTATTTACGAACGACTTTATCTGACTTGTCCTCGCTTTTTGTATATCTGACTCTGTTTTTAATTATTTTTCTGTTTCTACACTGTGAGCCCTTATATCCGAATTTATCGCAGTTTGGACTTTTTTTCGTACGATAGGGACAGTGCTTGGCCCAACGTAATTTTCCACAGCGGTAGCAAGTGCTGGGTGGTTTTTCTGGTTGTTACTAGTCTGCCTGTATTGAAATTTTGGGAAATCATATTTTTTCTCTCTTTTACTGGAGAGTATAATTGGGATCTATGCTTGACTTTCCTTACGTAAGCAGATATTTTTTAGTCTTTTCTGACATTCACTATCCTCTGACAGTCTTCAGCCAGTTTTTGAAGAGTGAGATCGGGTTCACTCTCTAATTTCGACAAAACTCTGCGTCTGATTTCTGCGTCTTTTGCTGACACTAGACCTTGTGCGAATATCAGACATTTGAAGTTATCCGCTGATAATTCGCCTTGTTTATAATAGTCGAAGTTTTTATTGACGACTAAGGCAAACCCTAAATAATCATCACTGTCCCTTTTTGTTAAGTTGAGGCATTTCCATCTTTTGTGGAATAGAGATGTTTTGGCAGCAAAATCTCTGTACTAATAACGGTGAGAAAAGTCCATTATAGTAAGGTGGGTAAGGTTCCCACGACAGAAACATGTACTCCCACAAAGAAAAATACCCGTACAAGCAGGACGTCGCCAAGGATAAAAATGGCTGGCAAACATACGTCAACCAAGTAACATGGAACAATGCTGGAGAAAACCAACTCAAACAGACCCGAAAAGACAAGTGCCATGATATCTAAAGAACTCTAAAAATACAACATTGACATTACAGATCTGAGTGAGGTTAGATTCGCTGAGTGTGGAAGCATCAGAGAACAACACTTTCTGCTGGAGCGGGAAAGCTTCAACAGAAGCGAATCTTTAACGATCAAGAATGCTCCTCTGCCAAGTATATCAAAGGATCCAAAACCAGTAAATCACAGACTTATCATGTTGAGGTTTCCATTAAGCGATAGCAGATATTGTACCCTGATCTATGATCCACAGCTCAGAAAAAATAAACAGTTTCTCTGACCAGCTCAACTAGATACTTCGTGCTATCCAGAAGGCAGACAAAATCGTCCTTCTTGGAGACTTTAACGCCCGAGTTGGCCAATATAATTATACCTGGACGAAGGTTCTTGGTAAGTTTGGAACTGGGAAGGCTAATATCAACAGCAATCGGCTGCTATCCATCTGCACTGTACATCAGCTGATCATTACCAACACTTACTTCAAACACAATTCATCAGGAAGGTTTAATTCGTCCAAGTAAAATTGCTATCTGATTAGCTTCTTTGCTTAATGGCATATCAACTTTCGGGGGTTATTTAATGCCAAAGTAGAAAAAAAGTTAGGTTACAATTCAACCCATAGCTGGGGGGATAAGGGGGTTCATATTAGTCTGAAAGTGAACCTAATAGCATGACTAGAGTTCGAAGTCGCTTACTACGATGTCACAGTCCAATTCTGAATGAGTACCCTACTCATTTTGCAGGAACATTGAGACTTTTCGGAAGAAAGGACTTTTTCATATAAAAAGCAAATACAATCAATTTTTGCTTCAAATAATTTTCAATCAAATAATCAAACTTTGGTCCTTTGAAAATAGTTCTTTGATAGATTGATTGATGTTAACAACATGTCAACCCATCTCGGATTATTTTATGCCTAGAAGTTAAGTAATCGAGTTATTGTACATTCATATTTACATTTTTTGTATAGTTGTTTTGTGCATAGTTATATAATATCAAGTATTCCTATCGAATACAATTATTTTGTACGCAGTTGTGCGGTTTCAAGTACTCCTAACAAATACTAATAATTATGCGGTTTCAAGGAAACATTTCTATTTGTTATTAGTCATTTGTTTGCACACAGCTATATGGTTTCAAGTAAGTAATAAGAATAACCCTTAAAAACAATTATCGCGCTAAGTAAAAATATTGATATAAATAATTTACATGATATGACATCAAGTATTCCTATCTAATTCAAATAATTTTCAGATAAAAGTACTTGGTTCATTGATGGGACCCTAGCAAGTACTACCACTTGTCTACGATCATTTGGTCGCATACATTTGTGTAGTTTCAAGTGAATTCTACACATAATCAGTCCATAATCTGCCGAGATTACATACTTCAAATGTCGCTAGATCTAATGAAAGAAAATGGCTCTACACTTAAAAAAAAAAAAAAAAAAAGCCAGGAAGCTATGCAGATGATAAAACTATTATGCGCGCAGACTATGCAGATGACATAGCGTTTCTTACAAATGCACCTACTCAAGGTGAATCCCTGCTACAGGCAGCAGGAGGCATTGGCCACCACGTGAATACAGACAAAATGGAGTACATGTTTTTTTTAACCAGTAAAGAGACATCTCCACTTTAAAAGGTGGTTCTCTGAAATTAGTGGACAAGTTCACGTATCTCTGTAGCTGCGTCTCATCTATTGAAAGTGACATCAATATGCACCTAGTGAAGGCGTGGGCTGCTATCGATAGGCTATCACCTATTTCGACAAAATAAAATGAATTTCTTCCAAGCAGCGGTTGAGTCAATACTACTTTATGGATGCACCACATGGACGCTGACAAAGCGTTTAGAGAAAAAGCTTGGCAGGAACTGCACAAGAATGCTACGCGCAACAAATACTGGAAGCAACAACCTACGAAACAGCAGCTGTACGGCCACTTACCTACCATCTCTAAAACCATCCAAATAAGACGAACAAGATATGTGGGACACTGCTAGAGAAGCAAGGACGAACACATAAGTGACTTTCCCCCATGGACCCCCTGACATGTACATGCTAATGTTGGCTGACGAACAAGAACCTCTCTATAACAGCTCTGTAGACACATGGGATGAGGTTTCGAAGACCTGCTGAGAGCAATGGATGATAGGGATGAATGGAGAGAGAGAGAGAGAGAGAGAGAGAGAGAGAGAGAGAGAGAGTCAGAGAATTCCCTGCTAGCATCGTGACTTGATGATGATGATGATATTTTAAAGTAACTACTCCTATCTAATACTACCTTTTGTCGACAGCTATATTGTTTCAAGTATTCCAATCATACGCCAACAATTTGCAAGCAATCATAGAGTTTCAAGTAACTAATAATAATGATCCTCTGTAAACAATTATAGCTTTAAATGACTTAATACAAATAATTCTTGAAACTACAACACACAGTTGAATGAGACTCGAGGGCACAAAAAGTGAATTGTTACGATTATAACAACGGAGATGAGATCACTAGTACAAATACATGAAAGTTCAAAAGTTGGGATACCCGCTTAGCGTTATGATTATCGTCGTAGGAAACGGAATCGGCGACTCCAGTTCAAATCCAGGACAAGGCTGTTTGTGTTTCATTTGGTACTAATGCCCCTGAGAAAGACATCAATCGATCTGTTCTCTCACCAGCTATGGATATACAGCAGGACAGACTGAGTTTTTTTACAAGACAACCAGTCTAGGAGAAGGGAAACTCTGAATTTAAACCTTCTTCACTCCGGTCAAGAATTTGCCTTTGTATCACATCTGCCCGTGGTGGAGGGGTTGGGTAAATGCGTGCATAAACGTTTAAATTTACTATAATTTACAGATTCTTTTTTTTTTGTCTGTCTGAATGTCATTACATTACTCCTTGATAACTAAATATTTGATTACGACATATCAACATCTTTTGGGTTATTCAATGCCGAAATTTGGTTAATTTGTAAATGTTTGATCGTAATCATAACTAAAATTTTAAGATTCAAATTGCACTTTTTCATCTTTCTATGACCATTTGTTTGCACACATTTGTATGGTTTCAAGTATTCCTGTCCAATACTAATAATTTTCAAATTGAACCATTAGAGGAAGGGGCGTCTTATTACACATCAGGGGAAACAGTCAGTGTATTCTAAGTGCTGGCGACAGGGTGAGATACAGGTTTAGTCGACTGTATATCACTTTGTTAATACCTGAATGTTATAAATTGCTGTATTTGATTCAATGTCGATATTTTCTTAAGTAATCTGGCATACATTTACAAACTAATTTTAAATCTTCGTTTAGTTTGGCACAAGGCCACAAAAGCAAATTGCTCATTAAATATCAATCCATCTACACTAGCAAATCATTTTAAATGGCAAACCATCGTGTTCGCTTTAGCACCTTGAAAGATAAGTTTGACATAAGGCAATATTAGAGGAACATTCAATGAAGATCGACCTATCTATACTAGCGAATTTTTCAACAAGTTAGTTTACTGTTTGACAATAATAAATATCTTATCAGTATTTCGTATGTAGGTGTGTATAGGTTTTTGCACAATCTGTATATATGTGTATGTGTTTGTCTGAACATTAGTATGTATACATATATGAGTGTGGATGCTGTTCTTTGTGATCGACATATTTAGGCAAGCATTGAACTATTTATAATTGCGGCGTGTTTTATTTCTTTTTTCTTTTTTTTCTACTTTGTGCCAAAATGGTTGCCGCGTGAACTTATCCTTTTAAACAGATGCCAAGTTCGTTACAAAGACACGCTACCAATTCTTCTTGTAACTGATAACGAAGCAATTTCCTTTAGTTCCAATTTTTATTAGCAAACGTACTTTTAGTTTACCCTTTTTCCTTCATTGAAAATGCTAGTGATTTCTTCGAAGCCATCACGTGTCTGAAATTGGTCTTTGATGGATAAGGCGACGCACGACAGACAATCAATAAGGATTCCACAAAAAGCGTGACACGTGTGAACTCGTTTACAGAGTCCGAAAAAAGAAAACGAATGGACGCTACGACTGTAACAAATGAGACATTTAGTCTATTTTTAGTACCTACAACATCAATAATCAGATTTCCTTGGGGATCTTTATTTATGGAATTTTTGTACTGATTTTAAGACAGACACGTTTTGAAATTCAAAATTCTTTCATAGGAATCTGTGCAAAATTGTATTTTATAATTGAATTATTAGGATCTAAACATGCCAAAAAATCTTTGAAGGCAATTTATGTCCGAGGAAATTCGCTACAATGCACCCTTCGATTTATTTACACGGAAATTTTAACAGTTCACAAAAATAAATACATGCTACATCTCCAGATCAGTGTGAATCTAGGTATAATGGCAATGAAAAAGTGACTCCACACTCCCCAGAGCTCGAGTGCCTTGCCACTGTATACAATTTAGTATCATACCCAGGACACCCGTCATTGCTATTATTCCTAGGTCCACTCTGAGAGTGGTAATTCTTGTTAAGGTTCCATATATTGGTCAAATAGAACAATTAAAAGCTTATTCGTATTTGACTGGGTGCAAAAAAAAAAAAAAACCAACACGAAAAACATGCAGTTCCTTAACAAAATAAATATAGAATAATCCTAGACGAACATATATGCTAAAAATCAATCAATCCTACTCATATAGACACGTTCACAATATCTGCTTTATTTTACCTAAATATGTGCAACCAGGGACAGAAGACTGGTATCGTAGTAGTTGGTGCGCTGATACGTTGTGCATTGCTTCATTCTGAGTGTGACTGGAAAGCTGCATAGATTAGTATACAACATAGTCTAATTCGGGAACTTATACTTTATGACTTTGAAATGAATCATATTGCAGTAAAGGCAACCAAAAATATTTATTGCAGGAAAGGTGCATAGTTGATCACAGTACAGTAACCAGATGGTTCAAAAATTTCTTCAACGTAGTCCGCGTGGCGTAACGGCTAAAGTGTTTTGAAGTAAGCGAGTTCGAACACCTGTCGTTCACTTTCGGACTAATACCCTTGGGAAAAGTAGGAAACCCCTTACCCTCTCTTCAACTATGGATTAAATAGTATCACTGCTGTTCTTCTACAAGTATAGCTTTGGCTATTGATATATCCTTAAACAAAGAAACCAAATCAAACCAATAAAAAAATTTCGATCGCGTTACAAGAACTCGACGATCAGGCAAAGTTAAGTTGGCTCCAAACCATGGATTCCAAGGCCGTAGTCCAAGCCATAGAGGCAAATCTAGTGAGTATTACACGGAGAGTGTCATGAGAACGCGGCATATTCCAGTTTAGTGAGGTTCGTCACCTTCACGACCTTGGCAAATGCATCTGGAGATGCCGAATTATGCTTCACGTTACTAGAATATTGCACAACTTTTGACTCATTCTAGCGTTAAAGATTAACTTTTATAGATCAGACTGGAAAGGGAGTTGAAAAATATGCAAACTGTTTAAGTCTTGACCTAAAAGCAGGCAAATTATCTATTAGTCTTATTGTAAAAAGAAGCGAAAATTCTGAAACCTGACAAGTTTGTAGTCAAAGTTGACAATTAGTAACACTTCTGTCTACAACGGAAGCTAAATGACACAGAGTCTGATTACGAAGATTGCCATCAGCTGAATGCCAAATGGTTGACTATCTCAAGAGCTTGCCATCACGAGTGCGAGTTACATATGGAAATAATTACGTGGTGCCTTCAATAAGTTTCCAGACTTTTTTTGTACAGGCATTTAACATTATCGTAGACTCTTGAAAATTCAGTATCTTATTGCTATACATCTTATCAGATGACTGTCCAAATTTTATGATTTCAGGTTCAAATGAACGGCTACAGTAGGAATTAGAATACACCCTACTAAAGTCTGATTGTCACAGCTGGTGAATTTCAAAAATCCAATTTGGACGCGAGGATACTTTAGAAGAACGATATGCAATAAAATTCTGTTTTAAACTTGAAAAAATGTTACAGAAACGTATAGAATGCTTCAGACTGCTTTTCGACCATCTTGCATGAATCGAGCCTCAGTTTTTGAGTGGCATAGGAGATTCAAGAAAGGCAGGGAGTCTGTGAGGGATGATGAGAGGTGTGGGAGGAGTAAGGAAGTCAATAGACCAGAGTTGATTGGCCAAATAATTAGGGTTAGGGTTACTATGTTGAGGTTTTAAGGGAGTTCAGGAAGAGATTCTGTCGGAAGAGGCCAGCACTCTTCAAATAGAGTCAGTGGTATTTCCAGCAGGACAATGCACCAGTCCACAACTCCATCTTTGTCACAGACTATTTGATCAAGATGGGCATCAAGACAGTTCCTTAGCCTCCCTATTGTCGAGACCTTGCTCCCTATGACTTTTGGGTATTCCTTAAGCTCAGAGGCTGTCGTTATGAGACAATTGAGGAGATTAAAGAGGTTGTGACGAAGGTCATTGACACGCTCACACAAGAGGACTTCCATGGGGCCTTCCAGAAGTTGTTGTAACGGTACACCAAGTGCATGTGGCAGCCGGGGGAGATTACTTTGAATGAGATTTGAGTTTCATGTGTGTACTATCAATAAAAGTGCCCTTACGAAAAAAGTCTGGAAATTTATTTAATGATCCTCGTACTTCATAAACTGAGGAGCTGATTATCAACAGGCCGACAGGGAGACCAACCCGGCGACATTTTTGCGATTGTTTAGAACACCGGTATCATCAAAACATTCATTGTTGAACTTTGTGTTTATTATATAGAGGATTCATTATAAAAGTTCAGATCAGTAAAGGAGGAATGAAATTGGGAAAAAAAACCTTCAAGGCTAATAAATTGACAAACTATTTGAAAATGAAAGACAATAATGGAGAACAAACAGAAAGACATAACGACAATAACCGATATAGACTAAGAGAGAGAGAGAGAGAGAGAGAGAGAGAGAGAGAGAGAGAGAGAGAGTTATTTGGTTTGGCTTGGTTTGGTTTCTTTATCAAATGGAATATCAACCTTCGTGGGTTATTTTATGCCAAAGCCATTCCTGTAGAAGAACAGTTGTGGTACAATTTAAACTATCAGGATGTCATTTTTTTTCCAAGGGATTTGCTTGAAAATGCGACAAAAATGTGACAAGAGTTTGAATTCGCTTACAATGATGTCGCCACGGGGAAACCTTCCAATGGAAAAACGGATAGAAAAAAAGAACGTGATTTTATATTAAACATCTAAGAGACCAAAGAGAAAAAAGTTGGTGGATGAGAGATACATTCATTATATAAGCCGTTTTTTTCTATCAGTCGACCGATAACTTATCTAAAAAATCAGTCACTTATGACTCATGTATACATCGTCTACTAATTTGGAGCTAAGAAGATCATTTACCATAGAGCTCATATATAAGTCGACCCTTGATTTGAGGTTAAGAAATGACTCATTAATTATGTCTATTTCTCTTCCTCTATCTCTCCTCTTTCTCTCTCTCTCTCTCTCTCTCTCTCTCTCTCTCTCATATATATATATATATATATATATATATATATATATATATATATATATATATATTTGTAGCTCTTCTTTATTTCTTTCTGTATTTCTTTCTTTGCTCTGCTCTTACTATCTTTCTCTCTATGTGCGAACCGTGTGTTTCAGCGTTTGAATTTTTTTTTTCTATTTCTCTGGATAGAGATTGATCAACAAGTCCCGCCTAATATTTCATTTCGTTAAGAAAAACCCAAGGGAACAAATTCGTTAATTTACAAAAAGAATAAAACGTCACTTATGGGCGAGACCGTTTGGTGAATTTGTAAATACTCAAGAACTAAAAATATATATTGGGTGAATGGGCGGGGTTTGTTAGTGTTTTTTTTTTTTTTTTTTTATTTTTCTTTCACCTATTGTTTATTTTTCAATCTGATAACATGAAACGCATTTTTGATCCGAGCTTAATATTTTGGCCTATCAGAAATGTTGAGATATCGACTGGAACCAATTCTGGAAGCAAATAAATACTGCGACTAGATTAATACAGGTACACACGGGTATATACATACATCGATACAAATTCCTATATGACTATGTACGTATTTATATTTTATAAAATATACTCACACATAGGAATAGGAAAATAATTTTAATGATCTATTGATTTAAAAGAGTAGTCTACCTAGGGTAAGGACATTTAGTCTCCTTCCAAATGCTTGGGATATCACATACTTAATTCAACATCCATTTGAATTTTTAAAAAAGTTTTCAAAATTCTCTTTTGGATCACCATCTCCTTAATCTTGTCCATGGTCTGAAATTTCCTCTTTTTCAATTGTAATTAAAGTTTAGGAAAAGAATTTCAGAAGTTTCATTGAAATGAATTTGGCTACTGACTGCATCCTTTGTAAAGTTATATAAGACTCTCAAAAAAAAAAAAAATGGTATAAGACTCTCTAAAAAAAGGGGGATAAGACTCACTAAAAAGGGTGTTCAAAGTATGACACTAAATTGCATCTGGTGGCAAGTTTTGGAGCTCTGGGGAGTGTGGAGTTATGCCTTTGCTATTATTACTTTGACTCGGAGTTATAGCACTTGATAGGGTTCCAACACTTTGAGATTATGTTTAAAATGATTGTGAAGATATCTTTTTGTACTGTATATAACTAGGGACCATAATTGTTAAAGTAACTTCAACTTAAAATAACCTTACCAACCAACCAAGAAATCAACAAACCAATTTGGGTTGAAGGTATATGAACACTGAATGGGAGACAATGTGCGTACTGATATATATATATATATATATATATATATATATATATATATATATACGCACGCACACTCGTTAATACAAGGTGCGATGAGTAAATTGTCACGATTCTAGATTATTCATTTCGTGACCCAATTCACTCCCCCAGGAAACGGCATTCTCTTTTGCTTGATATACATCAGAAACTCCAATACGAAGATTTCAGAGTATTTGGGTGTCAATTTGAGGACCAATTCATATACAAATTGATGAAACCAGTCGACATCGTGGTGTTTGGGATGGTCACTTGTAATGGTGACGTTATGTCTCTATTCATCGTCTCATATAACATTTGACTCAACACGGAAGCCTACATCAAAGGCCTGGAAGAGGGAGTGCTGCGCTTGATAAAGAGGATGGTTGCAGAAAGACCCTATGTATGGCAACAGGACTCTACACCATCGAAACAGGCTGGAGACTAGTTGAAGAATCGTGTTCACATTTACATTTATTTATTTTTTGCACTCTGTTCTATGGAATACAAGTAATTTTTAAAATGGTCTATTTAGCCCATAAATGGGATTCTAACAAGTATTACCACTCCAGAGTAAAGCTAGAAGTAATGGCAATGAAGGGCAACTCCACACTCCCCAGATCTTCAGAATCGAAGCCTTACAATCAGATGCAGTTTAATGTCATACTCTAGACACTCCATTTTGTTTGCGTCTTTCTGCTCTGTATGAGATAAAGTCAGCGTATTCTCAACCTCGCGAACAGAGCTGATAGATAGATAGATAGATAGATAGATAAGACTTGTAAAACATCGATCCTGAATTCGTTTCTTACAAGATTCTTCCTGACAGTGGCATTAATCTAAACTTAGTCTAATGCAATAAATATCTACAGAGATACAAGCAAAAACGATTCAAGTTTGGAAAGAGAAACAGCCAACAGGAATTAAGAAAAAAAACCTTAAGAAAAAGATGTAGAAACAAATGACTTCCTCTGCAACAATTTTACTGTTGAACTTTATGCGTGTAATATGTAATAATAATGTAAGTAAAATGACAATACGATAGAAATTTACTTGAAATGTTACCAGAAAATCCCTTGAATGCTGGCACCGATATTATAAATCAAGCAAATTGATGTCAACAAAAAACGAAAAAGAAAAAAGAAAAACTAGAATGTTGGTTGAGTATGGCCAATATTTTACGTTCTTTTTTTTTCTTCCCTAAGATAGTATGAATACAAAATCTACTAAAGAATTCATCGAAAATAGTCCCTTCGTCCTACTTCCAAGAAAGGCGCAAACAAACAGGGATGTCGTTTATTTATCACCCTGGATTAATTTCTGATTTTGTTTGTAATATAATTCCGTTGAAGGGCACGTGCTCATTTTGTACTCTCTTGTTTTTGCCAGCAAAAATGGCTATTATTTATAATCGGTATCATAAGCAAATAAATACACAATGACTAAAGTTTTATCGTGTTTAGTTTATTTACAGTTACTTAATAAGATTAGTTTAGAGAAGTTTAAGACTAATTGGGGAATGGTGTGATGAAATTAGGAATGTTGTAGCTTGTCAGTCTTCGAAGCAAGAAGGATCAGTCTATTTTAAAAATTAACATTTAGCATAAATTCTGGTTATTATTTGGATCTGAACTCCGAACTCCGGGTCCAGGGAGAAATATCTATTTCAGAGGAAAGTCTTTTGTTAGAATTTCTTGAGATACTTTAGAAAGTTTTTCTTCAATTTAAATTCTAGGAGGAAATAGCAGCACAAAATATTGCCATAAGGACTAATTATATCAAAGAAAGAATCGATGACATACAACAGAATAGCAAATGTAGGCTAAACGGTGACAGAGATTAAACACTTAATCATATTAGAGAATGCAACAAACTTGCACAAATAGAAGACACGAACTGGCACGACAGGATGGGAAACGTGATCTACTGAGAATTGTGCGAGAAACTGAAATTTCAGCAGACTGATAAATGGTATATACATAAACCAGAAACTGTCATTGAAAGTGAGATCCATAAAATTCTCTGGAACTTTGAAATACAAACAGATGACCAAATATCGACCAGAAGACCAGACAGGGATAAAGAATTATCTAATACATTAAACGACTTAAGTTACAACTACTTCCCATTGATAGTTTATAAAAGTGGTGTGCAGTATATTATCACGGTGGTAGTGAAAGTAGAGTTCGAAACATTAATTGTCAAATGGAATAAGTGTTACAACATTAATATAATTATTAGAACAAGAATAACAACATAATCTATTATGACGACGATGTATAGAATGTGCTTGGATCCATGAGTCAATTTACAACCGGATTTTTACCACATATCCCCATTCCTCAAATTAAAATTCCTAGAATGCAGAATACAAAAATATATGAACAAAAATGGATAAATGTAATTTGCAAAAACCTCTTCTTTCCAAAGCAATACTGTTAGAATTTTAAGGTAAATATTCAAACGCTTTACATAAATTATGTTTTAGATAATAAAATCGTTTGTATTTTGATGACGCCAGACCTGTTGTAAAACATGTCAATTTGATTTTTTAAACTGTCTTTTTTTATTACGTACCCCGGAAATATTATTTTTAAAAATCTATTAAAAGTTCTTGTTTCTTCATTAGTTATATTTTTGTACAAATTTACCCAACCCCTCTACCACAGACAGGATATAACACAAGGTCAATTTTCATGCGGAGTAAAGCTGATTTGAATTTAGAGTTTTCTTTCTTTTAAATTGGTGGCCTAAGCAAGACTAACGAACCCAGTCTGCTCTACTAATTACCCATCTGATTATATCAGATGAATTTCTTCCTTTCACAAAAGGTTCCAGTACGAAGTGAAACTGCTTTTTTCCAGGATCTGAACTTGGCGCGCCGATTCCATATCCTGCAGTGATAACCGTTTCACTAAAAGTGCCTCCTTTGGGACAATTGAAGTTTAAATATTTGCACAGGGCCCAGTGCAAGGAATCTAACTTTAGGGCATACAGAATAATTTTAGGAATTCGTCAATAGACGCACACGATAGTTATTATTATAACAAGAGTTAATATTATAACCACATAGAAAACTTTAGAAATTAATATTCAAATAATTAACCGTAAAAACAAGTTCAACCAATACATCCACCAAGTAAACTCGATGTACCAATTTAAATATGACTCAGAAAAATGGAGTAACATCTGAGGTGTGGTTCAGAAGATCTTTTTTTTTTTTTAAATTGAATGAAACTACTAGAACGAATACCAGAGAGTCAGGTTACGATTAAGAAATTTAAATATCGCAGAACGGGAAATTTTTTGCCAATATATTCTTCCCACGAAGGCTATGACAAAAGATGCAATGTAAAAAAAAATCTTTCGAAACTATATTAGTATAGAATATGTCTGTCTCAGCATTTTTAACTTGTTCTTAAATTTTTAGATGAAATATTTTCATTCCTAAATTGTTTTTAAATTCTAAGATTAAATGTTTTTGCCATTACATACATTTTAACCCAATTTGTAGAAAACTTTGATTAAAGGTTCTTCGGATCAGACACGAACTCTCATCCCAATTGTTCGTAGTTAATCTTTCACGGACAATGCTTCAAAGCTGTCTAGATGAGACTGAATACTCACGGACCCGCTACATTTCATAAGCGACGGTATGCAAGCCTAGCCTACTTAGTTAAAGCTCTTTTACAACGTCACACTTAAAGCATCAATTCCGGCAGACAACTGATGTTAAGCAGCGATGATTCTGCTCAGTAATGAGATTGGTGACTGTTAAAGCACAGTAAGTACTTTAAAAAATCTAATCCCTGTATATGATCCAATGACAAACGATAAAATTTAAGATTTACAATTTATGTTGCTTTACCAGTAAAAGCATATATTTATTTTACACAATAAATATTTATTGTTCAATATGATTGTTAGAAAGTTAGCAAGTTATCCTATTTCACGTCTATTGTTCAAAGTCCTATTTTTGTATATCGATGTAAATGTAATACATTTTTCTAGTTCGTGTCTGTAGCAACAATATTTACATTGTTGTGACTTTTTTCTCGTGATTCTGTCCACAATTTTTGGCCGATTTTTTTTATTAATATCATCATCTTTTTATCAATTCTTGCTGTTGAATATTATCAATGTATGCATTTAACGATAGTTAGCTGACTTGAAAACGGTCCAAATTGGCCTAATGAGTAGAGTGTTCGCCAATGGTTCTGGAGACCTTGCTTCGATCCCAGGTCGAGTCATACCAAAAACTCAAAAAATGGTACTTTATGCCGCCTTCCTCAACACTCAGTATCATAAGGTAAGGATCAAGGGTAAAGAGGAATAATCCAGGGAACGGAGTAGAGTCCTCCCTACACCTCGAAGTAGTAGCTATTGAAAAGGGAGCCTTCGGGTCACCCTGGACTAAGGATTTATACCATGCCTTCGGTCAGTCATTGTAGAATTTATTCTTCTTTAATTGACATTTCTTCCTTTCTTAGGAAAAATTCACTAAATCTGCAGACTTCTCCAAAGTTAATATAGGTTCTTCTTGTTCTTGTATTAATGCCATGAATTTTATTTGGTCAGCAATGACCAACCTCTTTTGGTCGGTTTGGTTTAGTTTCTTAGTTTAATAGTATATCAATCTTCGTGTGTTATTTAGTGCCAAAGCCATCCTTCTAGAAGAACAGAAGTGATGCTATTTAACCCATAGCTGGGAGGATAAGGGAGTTCATACCTTTCCCAAGGGTATTTGTCTGAAAGTGAACATAATCGTGCGACTGGAGTTCGAACTCGCTTGCTACGATTCCGCAGTCCAGGGCTGTAACCAATACACCACGAAAACACCCCGCCTCTTTTGGGGGTCTAATATGAATTTCCTTGGATATCAATTCTTCCATTTCTCTTGGAAGGAAATTTCCAAAATTGCTTCATAACCTGTTATAGTAAAAAATAAATTGGTGATTACATTTTCACCTCCATATTCTTAGTTGACTTATCTAAGTTAGTTGGAACAAGTTTGAAAATTATTCTTATTCAATTAGATTGTGTAAAAATTAAATTAAATTAGATTAAATTTAAAAAAAATCTTAAACAAACTACAGAAAAATGTAAACATCAACATACGCGATTCCCGAACCTCTAGGAATTGAATAACCTTAGATACTTTTCAATACTTTTCAATACTACTTGATACTTTTACTTTTTTTTGTTTGCAGAAGTCACTCTTTTTCACTGGGGTATTGTACAGAAGATGCGAGCAGAGTCTCCCCCCCTCTCTCTCTCTCTCTCTCTCTCTCTCTACATATACATATATATATATATATATATATATATATATATATATATATATATGCCCGATTTGTGGCATTGGTTAAGGTTAGGTGAGGCAGAGCATAAAGTTCAGATTATCCCAAAAGGACAGTCTGCAGTCTGGGTTGACAAGTCATCGTCAATCTCTATATCCACTCATCCTGAAAACAACTACACCCCATTAATATGTTATAAACAGGTTCAGTAACCGTTTCGTTTCACTGAACAAATTCGACAAAATGTCTCCGAGCATGTAAATTAATGAATTTCTACCAGTGGCACTCAGAACCCTAATATGTTCCAAGAAATATATTGAGAGAAAAATTATGATAAAAATTTTTGTTTATATTGTTCGTGTTAGAAAAAAACAGAATTTATTAAAACAAATACTACAGAACGTTAATTCTACCCGGAAGAATAGACTGAGTTATCCCATGCTGAAAAGGATGTACTGGCTATTGCACTAAACTGCATGGTGAGGCTCTAGTTCTTGAGATCTGAAGAGTGTGGAGTAGCCTTTCATTGCCAGGTTCACTCTTAACCTGCTAGGGTCCAGTCTAGGTGTCAAATTGATAAGTTTAGATTGTTCATACTCGATAGGAATACTTGATGTTATGTAATTGTAAATTATTAGTTTTAAGTTTAGTTACTAGACGCTATAATTGTTTATTAAGGATTATTATAATCAGTTACTTGGAACTTTATTTGAAATCATACAACTGTGTGCAAATTGTTATCATATAACGGTAAATTATGAGTATTTAGAATTGTTACTTGAAGCTATAATTGTTTACTAAGGATTGATATTATTATTTACCCCCTTGAGTTTTTCACATCACCGTTAGCTGATGGTCTTTCACAAGAGTTTGAGTGACAGTAAATCTCCTCAATTCTTCAGGACTATTCTCAATATTCTGGCCAATGTCAAGTAGTTTGGATGGTCTCCACTCGTCCTCTTATTTCCAATTCCTCAAATCCTCTTTGGTGATTGTACCAAGAGCACGAATTACAACTGGTATCACCATCACTTTCATGTTGCACAGTTTCTTCAATTCCCTTGTAAGGTCGAGACATTTATCCTTCTTTTCACTTTCAATTTTACTCTGGTCTGCCGGGACAGTAAAGTCCACAATTTTGCCAGTTCTCTTTTTTCTGTTGATTATTATAAAGTCAGGTCGTCTGGCTGAGAATCGGAGATCTGTTTGTATCTAAAAATCCCAGAGGAGTTTGTGCATATACCATTTGTTCATACGGTCAAATTTAAATTTCTTGCACAATTCCGTGTGGATCACTTTGCCCACCCAGTCGTTTCTAGTATTATACTCTTTCTGTGCTAATTTGCTGCATTTGCTGATTATGTGATTGATGGTTTCGTTTCTATCACCACATGACATATAACCTACATCTGCTGTTTTGTTGTGTCTTATCTATTCTTGCTTTGGTATTATTGATTCTTATAGCATCGTTGTGCTGCTATTAGGAGATATCTAGTTTCTCTCTTTAGGTTTCCTTTTCTTAGCCACATCCATATTTTCTTATGTGAAATCTCCCTTATTTGTCGCTTAAAACGTCCATAGAGTTTTTTTTTCTTCCCATTTTTGTTTTCTGGTTGTTGTTCTGTTGGTCCTGATGTTGTCAGTATTGTTTCTGGAGGCTGTAATTAGTCTTTCTCCTCGCTTTTGTAGGTAGTCTTCAAGTGATTGTATTGATGCGTCAACACTGTTTTCAATGCCGGGAAGTCCTCTTCCAACTTCTGTTCTTGACACATAATCGGTCAATGTCATCTCTGGCGTAGCGGATAGAGACGTTGAGTCTCTACGGTTCCAGGTAAGCATTGTCAGAAGATATCGGTTTCAATTTCTACCCAAGCCGGCCAGAGGTTTACTTGGTCAAAAACGTGGTGCGATAGACAACAACTATGGAAGGCAGTAATTACTGGGGATACGGTTACAAGACTCAGCATTCCTATCTGAGATCGCGGTTAATCACCTGAAGAAGGCCAGAGGTGAAATTTGGCCGAAACGTAGTGAAGAAGAAACAACACAAAAAAAACCCTACCAAGATGAGAACAAAAAGTCTGCAATAAATAAAAAAATTAATTCTCAATGTAGAGTAGTTCTCCTGTGCCTTTGGATCCTTTTCAGCATCCTTTCTGTTCCCCAGGGAACAATCCACGGTTTTTAGTGAGAAATAAATCGCTTCCCTTATTTGTGCTAATAGTTTTTTCCACATCATAGGTAGGCACGTTATGGGTTTGTAGTTGTTTGTGACGATTCCTTTTCTGGGGTCTTTTTGGATCAATGTGGACCTTCCTTTGGTCATACATTCGGGTACGTGGACTTCTTGTAGACATCTGTTCATTTTGAGTGCTGGTGGTGAATTTCTTGAACCAGAATCCATGTATTCCATCATGGCCGGGCGTTTTCCAATTTGATACTTTTTTAGTGTCATTCTTAGTATGTATATTTCCGCTTTCGGTCCTTTTTCTGGTTTGTGTATATATATATATATATATATATATTGTGTGTGTGTGTGTGTGTGTGTGTATGTGTGTGTGTGTGTGTGTATGTGTGTGTGTGTGAGTTCACGCGCGTGCGTGTGTTTATTTTTCGGTTTCTTACAATCCTTCACCGTACTTTTACCCAAGACCGAGGATTGAGGAAAGTAGTGATGTGTTGTGTGTATTTATATTCTGCTGCCTCTTTTAGGTGATATTTATAACTAATTTAGTGTCATACCCAGGACACCCCTTTTTTGGTGGGGCGAGAGGGATTTCCCGCTCTGCAGCGTGTTCTAAACGAGTTAGATTTAAACATAGTATCCTAAATTGACAGTTTGAATATTATTAGATCCTTCTGTCTGTCTACCTCTCTCACACAGAGATATAATCTATTTCATGTTTGACAAGAAAAACTTTCGAATTAATCTCATATTAACTCTTCTGATGGAAAAATATATGCTATATTGATGGATTATTATAGAACAAAATAAAGTTAACAAAAGATTTTCTTTTTATTTATCTACTTATCTATATATAGGCTAATATTTCAACCGACTTCACCCTATATATATATATATATATATATATATATATAATCTCAACGAGTTTTTCCCACTAGCTATAACTGTTGTTTTCGCGGAATACAAGTTTCTTCATCTCTCCAGGACTCTTCTAAGTATTCTCGAAGAACTCAAGTGCTGTGGTCTAGACGGTCTCAATCCTTGCCCGGATCTCCAGTTGCAACGGAAGCTTTTTAGGACTGTTCTAATGTCTCTAACTATGATTGGTATCACCAACACCTTCAAGTTCCATAACTTTTTCAGCTCTCTTGAAAGGTCAAGGTATTTCTCCAGTTTTTCCCTTTCTTTTACTCTCACTTTGTGAGCTGCGGAAAAAGAGAAATCCGTCTGTTGACAAGTGAGTCAGTTCGCTGGTGCATCAAACATTCCTATATAATACTAATAATTTTCAAACAGATCTTTTTGACTCAAAGATGAGACCCTAACCGGTACTATCAGTGAGTAATGGCTATGAAGAGGTACTCTACATTCCCCAGATCTCTAGAACTAGAGCCTCACCACCGGATGCAGTTCAGTGTCATATTCAGAACACACGGCATGTTGCAAATGTTCGAACTGCTTTCAGTGTTTACGATAGGGAACACAGATAGACTGAAATAACAGAGGTGTTTGCAAACTGAGATGCTATGTCGGGACCAAACACAAATCACGGAACTTTAACGCATCAGTAGATTTTTAGAGGTGGACAATTTCGTATATGTATATATATATATATATATATATATATATATATATATATATATATATATATAAGCATAACCATTTTTTAAATAATTTTTTGCAATTACTGGTTTACTTTACCCCCTTGGAGCTTAGGATATAGCAATCGTATCCCCAGTAGAAGAGTAAGATTCTGCTCCCACTAAAAAAGGAGTTTCCTGCGTCTGATGGTAAAACTCCAGTACTGGACATCTGACATCTTCATAGCCATTACTTCCAGGTCCACTCTGACCACGGAGTGGTAGTACTTGTTAGGGTCCCTTCTATAGCTCAAATGTTTGAAAATGAATTGTATTAGCTAGGAATGCTTGATATCATATAAATGTGTGCAAACAAACGATTATTATTTACAGATCAAATATCATGCAAGTTCATTTATGGTTAATTCTTTTTTTATTCTTCTGTATCAACGAGATACTCTACTTCATACAAGAAGAATAATGGAAAATTATCCCTTTTTTATTACATAGTCAACACGAATTTGTTACCATGTTGCATATTATCACTGTTATTAATTTTAAATGACGAAAAGTGGTAGTGATTATCTCCCTTTTTTGTTCCGATTTTTATCATGATAATAAGAAAGTTATATAACATTGATTCAATGCAGTAATTTCTCCTTAAGTGTTTTTTTCTAATTTATTATCTTTGATATTTTTGTAATAAACTTTATTTTCTATATCTAAGAGGATGGAAGTAAAAAATAAAAGTCATGAATAGTTATGATTATAATCAAACGTTCACAAATGAATAAATTTTCTGTAATGGGTTGATGTGCTGTTCAGTTAAACAAACCATCTTTTGGTCTCTTAAATCTTGGTAAAATATGTGACTATATTACGCAACATTGGATGTAGTCTTTGTGTAGACAGTAAATTTAGTGTGTAATAACTTTAGCTTGATTGTTTTTTTTGAGTGTGCGGCATCAATATTGTTTTGTTTTTATCTGAGCATTCCCACGACTGGTTAGTATTTTTCTAAATTTTCTTTCAAGCAGTTTGGTTTTAATAAGAACCTATACATGGACACAATGCGATCAGCAAAAACTTACATACATCAGCTTTGTATGACCACTGGATGCCGTCTAGAACCCTTGTCAAGAACGATGACCAATAAGGATAGATGGCGAGCGAGCGAGTCAAGGGAATTCATGCTGTTGGCATGCTTTATGATGATGATATCAGAATCTGCCGGATGATCAGACCAAAACATGAAAGACAAGTATTGTCATAGAAACTTTTACTGTTTTGTCGTGTGAGATCATTCGAAGATTGCTCCTTGCTATTATTTACATCACACAACTTGCTTCTTGTCCTAATGCATAGCAGCTCGGCAAAGTTAAATCGACAAAACACCTCCATAACATAATTTTATCTCCTTCATGCTTCAATGTAATTTAAAGACATTCAGGAATGAACATTTCATTTAACCTTCAAAGGCAGGACTCTGGAGTACCAGTCGATAGTTTAGATCATGAATCATCATTTTCAAAAATAAGATCAAAACACTAAATGACAAAAGTTAAATTGATTAATTTTAACAGCATATCAAGGCGTCGACGGTTATTTTATGTCTAAAGGTTCGGGAATTGTGTATGTTTTACAATTATATTTACATATTTTGTGTAGATTTTCTAAAGATTTGTTGGCATGTGAAGTATTTTTAGCTAATACAAATAATTTGCACATATTTGTATGACTTCAAGTGCTTAAATCTAATTCAAAAATTTTATACCAAATTATGTTTATTTTGGTTTCATTATTTAAAGTTCCATGTACCAAAAATACAATCATCAGATGAAAGTCAAAAAGTCAATATATATATATATATATATATATATATATATATATATATATATATATATATATATAATGAATAGGCCTAATAGAGAAGTTGTTTTAGGTTATTTATTCTTTCCAACACGAGTTTTTGATGTTTTACGTCGTCTTCAGAAAGGTGTTTCTCTCTTTTCTTTTTTTCTCTTTTTCTTTTTCTTTTAATACGTACCCATGAATGTGTATATACAGGGTGACCCCCCTCCAAAAAAAAAAAACAAAAAAAAAGCAGAACCCATAAACTTTTTATTACTTCTACAACAATAAAGCAAAATAATTCTAATTTTGTAAACTCAAACTTCTGGACATGTTAGTGAATACTATGGTCCCAATTCTTCTGGCACAGAAAAGGCTAGAATTGAATTTATGAATTTTAGTCAAAAATATATAGGTTCTGTTTTTTGGGGGGTGACCCTGTGCTTTCGGGGTTTTTTTTGTTTGAAACAAGATGTTGCAGAGACAAAAGTTTGTCACGGACAATAAATTTGAACTGGACATTCACAGACACAAATCCTGGCATTAAAAAGAACTACGACTTTATCAAAACAGTCGTCACTAAAAAAAATAAAAAAATAAAAATAAAAAAAGCAAAAAACAAAGGGGACACCAAAACAAACCGTTTACTTCCTGAAGACGTAAAATGTCAGAAAAATGTTTTGTAGAAGAGTAAATAACGTAAAATTAAATTCTGCTGTTGACCTATTCATTTTAAAGTATTTACATTTTTTTCATTAAACCAACAAAAATTTTATATATATATATATATATATATATATATATATATATATATATATATATATGTATATATATATATATAATGATAGGTAAATCTAACTATTAATATCTTTTTAAAAAGTGCTAAAAAATGCAAAACTGAAACCGACCCGAGATAAAACATAAGATATTAAGTTAAAAAATATAATAAACAAAATCAAATGACGTTAATAAAGGTTTCATGCTATCAGCACACTACCATTGTATTGTTCTTATAACATGAAACGGCATATGATTTAATTTGTGAACTTTTAAACTTAAAATGTTACTCCCCCATTTATATATACTTATGTATTTGCTATATCTATGAATAAATAGTGCTCAATATTGGGGATAGAACAATATTTAGATCTAAGTTAAAATAACGTAGTCAGATAGTTAACGGCGCTTAGTGACAGACTGATGATCTCTTAGGCGAGAAACTTATTAACGGTCACCTAGTACCGTTGACTGTCTACGCGATCCAAATCTATTGATCTATCAATTGCCTTATAAAAAATGAAAAATATAAAGTAGAAATATTTATTTATGTATTTGTTTAAATGTTTAAGTACCTTTAATGAGCATTCACTGTCTGCCCATTGCCCAAAATAAAAGAGCAAAAAAGTCTGACTGGAAAAGTAGCGTTCGACTCATTTAGATTTTGAACCAGCGGCGAAACATACTCTTTTATTTGTCAAGAATATGAATTGTTTCAAACTAATGAAAATACCTGGAAAACAATTAATCTCTTTTAAGAGGTCCGTTTCGAATAAAGGGAATATAAACATTAAAGTCTTTCCATGAACTGAACAAAAACACAAAATGAAAATATTTCCATTGCATCAGAAAAAAAAAGACTCAATTTCTCCTGAATACTTTCGTCTAAGTCTGACAGAACAAGATAATCTCACATGTACCTGATCAAGCTAAAATTGGTTAGTTGAACATTGTTTAAGTTAAAACTCAAGAAAAGGAAGTGGGTACTTTTTTCCCTCGCGTCCAGTGACAAGTCAGAGCTGGATATCTGAGTGGTACTCAGTCTTCCTGCTCCGGCTTGTCACTGGATAAATATCTCCTAGGAAGGAGAATATTTTACGAGACACATAAGTATATAGCAAAAAAAAAATGTAATGTAGCATGGTTGATGTAAAGTAAGACGGATTGATCCAAAGTTAGGACAAAGGCGCACTTCAAAAGATACTAAAAAATGCCATTCCCATTGATCAACGGCTAGTATCAAATAATTCAGTCAGGTAACTGCTGCGACTCATCTATATGGGTTATGTTTATCGATGAGAAAAAAAAAAAGAAAAAAAGAAGAAATGATTCTAATTCAACCGTACATTCAAACTGCATTGCTCTTCGCACGGGTAAACAAGGGACGCGTTCTGCTGAGGCTGGAGCTCTGGCTTCTGTGTTCGAAAAATCAGCTACAGGGTCCAAACCCAACTTACTTAGATGCAAAAACATGGTCAACATTGACAACATGGCAATAAACCAATTACCAGAGTTTACAGCGTTTGCAGTCGAGCACAAAACAGGCATTACATGCATACAAGAACATTGATTTTATCAGTGAACTTGAATTAAAATACGATGATACCGGCAATGGTTGGACATTTGTCTCGTTGTCTGGGTGGAAAAACTCAGGCAATACCACCATTGGAAGTGTGGGAA
The DNA here is from genome assembly GCA_963585895.1 of Sepioteuthis lessoniana. NCBI lineage: Eukaryota > Metazoa > Mollusca > Cephalopoda > Myopsida > Loliginidae > Sepioteuthis > Sepioteuthis lessoniana. The sequence goes on along the minus strand of OY757910.1, from coordinate 65,639,978 downwards.
TGATTCTCAGTCCTCTAACTTTAAAATTACAAAATAACATCGAGAATGATATATGCAACATTTAATAGTAACCCCTGAAAAACGATCGTCTATGGCTACAGTGATGAATCAGATATCACACCCCGTTATGACGGTCTATATTCCCAAACACAACGTGGAGACACGAATGATCAAATATGTGAAGGTGAAAATAATAGATTTGGATTAAACAACTTGCTAATACCTTGCAGTCAAGAACAGTCTTTCATGTCTATACACTAAATTCCATAAAAGAGAGGGAAAACTGTGGACCTACGCCAATGATTCACCTGATTCTACGCAAAAATAAGAACCAAACAGTTAAAACCACACGTTATGACTGGTCCTCCAATACCAATAGATATTTAAGCAATAAATATACGGTAACTGTTAGAAATAAAATTGATACGGTTCAGGAGACATCTGAAACACATACTCCCGAATGACGAACATGAAAACTTTGTTTCCACCCACATAGTATTAGCAGCAGAGCCGAATGTAGAATCTGATTGGAGTCACAAATAGTAAGAAAGAAACGAAATAACTTTATAAACGCTTTCTAACTGAAAAAAAAAAAGAAAAAAAGGAAGCAAAAATGTCAACGCGCAAAAACTTAATATAGTCCAGAGAGAACTAACCAACACGTACCAAGAACAACTAGAAAGGCCAAATCGATAAAATTAGAAATTCACCACAATCATGAATAGCATGGTCGACAGAAAATGAAGAAAGCGAACGGAAGAGGAAGGAAATCCTTCTGAAATCACTGACAGGCCTGGATAGGTGAGAGAGGGTCACGGAACTCCGTGTTGTCAGTGCAACTTGATGATATATATAAATTTGGTTAGCGAACATCTCGAGTCAATGGTGCTTTGTAACTGTCAGTTTCTCGTTAATCAATCGATCGAAATATTGCATATATATATATATATATATACACGCATAAATTCAAGCACATGAATTTAATGTAATGACGAAAAAAGCAGTTATTTTACACAAATATTTGTATTTTTAAAGATCTCTTCCCTTTAGGTAAACGCATTGCTTTTCCATTAATCACATAGATTGATATCTATATAAGTTGATCCGCTTAAACAATGTGTTGGTGTTATGTCTCGCTATATATATATATACATATATATATATATATAACTGGTTGATTGACTGTGAGTTAACACTGGGATGTGTCAAGTGCGCAGTGGAAAGTGTTATCCAATCATACATTGTCCAGTCCGGCAGCACAGATCATGCGACACTTACACCGTACCAAGGACAACTTTATTATAAAATCCGACCATTGAATGTAAACACACAGCGACATTGTCAACTTTACCAGCTTTTTGCAGATTTTCCTATAAACACATTTGTCCGACCCTCCAATGACGTACATTATATTAGTACGCACACACGCACTTTAATTCACACCAAAATAAATAAAACAAAATAAAATACATATATTTTTCACACACACACACACACACACACACACACACACACACACACACACACATATGTATATATATATATATATATATATATATATATAACGGTTGTTCAAAAAGTTCTAACCCTTCCCCCAGAAAGAAGAGCATAGCTAGATGTTTTTCTTGTGGCAACAGGCTACGAGAAAACGAGAAAAACTAAATTAGATTTTTCAAATTTTATAAGTGGTAATGTGTCACCACAAGAAAAAAAATTCTGCAATGTCCTTCTTCTGTGTAAAGCTAAGAGCCTTGTGTAAAACCCTCGTCAAATCATCCCTTGAGTGCATTGTTATATATATATATATATATATATTGTTTCATATATATATTTGTTGTAATGGAAGAACCTATCACCCCTAACAGTGGATCCACCCAGCCATATCAAATATGGTTACACACACTACATAAGGGGCAGAACGTAAGAGAATTACGTTATGCTACTCGACTGAGACACATTTTGATAGGCCGTGGTGGCGAGTCACGGTCCGACCGGGTGTGTCCTTGCTCGGGTGGTAGTCGGTAATAACCGGCATCCTCGAGCCTCAGGGGGCTGTCCCCCCAGGTTTTAACCCTCTTCGGAGAGGTTAAGTTTATCGCCTGGCACCTGAGGCGCCCCTCATTTAAAGAATGTCGACGGGGCCCGAGGCATTTTTGGGACTGCGAGGCGTGTGGGGGCTATGGTCCTGAAGGGATACAGCTTTTTGTCCATTTGTCAATTGTGTTCCGGTTGTATACGGCGTTGTAGTGTCGGAGCAATATGTCGTCGTTGTTTTCCATACTTCTGGGGGTATTTCATCAAGACCAGCAGCTTTCCTGATTTTAATTTTTGTTAGTACTACGTAGAATACTTCTTGCGTAAACTGTCTTAGTTTAAAGTTGATTATAAACAATTTTTGTGATAGGTTCATCCGCAACTTTAGGGGGTTCATCCGTAACTTTAGTATATTCGTTCTTCTTGGCTGGTAGCTTTTGCGGTGCTCTTCTTTTTACTCACTTCATTTACTGTCTGCCATGCTATCCGAGTTTTTATAATCTTATTGATCTGGTATTGAATGTGTCCTGTTTGTTCTTTTAGGTAAGCATTAATTAGTTCCCTTTGTGCCCTCTTAAGTTTTTGAACGTTGGCATTAGTTGGATTCCTTTTATTACACGTTTTCACGTCGTTACGTTTTTTCTTAACTGCTTATGTCTCCCAGGGAACTCTATGTTTTGCTCTTAGTTTGGTTGGTATGCATTCTGCTGCTGCTTTATGTTGACATTGATGAAGTTCTCATATTCGTCATTCGGAGTAAGTGTTCTAATATCTCCTGAAGAGCACCGAATTTGTTTCTTAGTGTTATCGTATATTTATCGCGAATATCCCTATTGTTAAGCATAGTGTGCAGTTTTAGTTTGCGCCGCATTCCTGCGTAGGCCCAGACGTATTTTTGCCGTGAAAATTCGGAAGACACACCTTTAAAAGAAGAATAAGGATCATAATTCAAAGCGCTATTGATCAATTTCTTATTCATGAGTATGTAGTCTATCTGTGTTTTAACATTATTTGAGTAAATATAGGTTCATAGTTTTCCCTTTATTTTCTGAAATTTAGTATTAAGACAGGTTAATCTATTTTCTATCGTGAAATCCATTAGGTGCTCCTTCTTTCTGTTTGACAAGTTGTATAAGCTGAATTTATTGTTTACATTTTTACCTTTTTGGGCATTCATGTCTCCACTGATGATAAGAACGTTGTTTTTCGGGATGCTATGAACATGGGAGGATAGCTCGTTATAGAAGGTGTCATCACAAGCATTGGTAGGGCTGTAGCTGGAGATGAAGTTGTGCTGGGGTCACCGTTGAATGTAGCTATCATCATCATCGGTTGTATTTTCTCGATGCTGTTTAGTGATTTTCCTACACCCCTATCACGGCGTTGACAGCGTTTTTCCTTGCTGATGCTGAGACAAACGTCAATCCATTGCCAGTATCGTGGTATCCAATATTTACTTCCCTGTGATGGTAACTGTTTTCATGTAAGTATACTATGTCTATATTTTGATCCACCACAGACGCTGTCAGCTCCGGTAGTTGGCCTATTCTATTTAAACTTCTAACATTAAATGTCGATATTTGTATTGTGCTTTTATATTTAAGTATTTTTTGTTTGTGTTTGAGCACTATTGCTTATTTTTCGAACTCTGGGGCCAGAGCTCCAACCTCAGCAGAACGCACCCCTTTTTTTATCCGCGCGAAGGGCGATGCAGTTTGGACATGAGGTTTGAGTGAGAGTCATAGTAACCTTTTGATGGCTGTATTTTAACTTCATCAATAGACGCTACCCTTAATGATGACTTGTAGTACTTTCCTGACTGAACTATTTGATCTTGGCAGTTGACCTGTGGAGTTCGTCCACCCAGCATCTGGTGAAGTGCGCCGTTGACCCGTCGCTGGGTTTATCTGGTTTACTTCACATCTACCATGCTGCTTCGCATGGTTTCCGAGGTTTAACTTGCGGAAAAAAAACTCTCTTTTATCTTTTCCTTTCATTTTCTCCGTTTACTTCTTTCCCTCGTACATTCCTCAAGTTTTAACTTAGTATTAGTCCACAGTTAAGCTATTTCAAAAATTCACTAGATAAGTGTAAGTCCCGAGCTAGTGGCTATTTCTGGATCTGTGCTTACGCTAATTAAAGCTGAAGGCTAATGGGAACTCGTTATTGTAAGATAAATACCCGTTAAGGATTATTTCCGACTGATTCCTATTTCATATCTGGTCTCGGATACTATGTAATCTATCCTAATTTACAGATTCTAGCAATATAAAAGATATTCGATTTTTACTCTAACTTATGTAGTCAAAGACAGTGCAGAATTTGTAACAGAAGTAAAAAATACTATTTTTCTTGCTTTTTTAAATAATTCACCCGAAAACTAGACTTTAAATTGATGGATTTGTCTTTTCATTTAAATCACAGAAAATATTCAGCAAAGATTTTACTTTCATAGACAAATAAAATCTAAAACATACGAGGATCATTAAATAGGTTTTCAGACTTTTTTCGTATGGGCACTTTTATTGATAGTACACACGTGAAACTCTAGGCCCCTTCGAAGTAATCTCTTCCGGCTGCCATGCACTTGTTGTACCGTTACAACAACTTCTGGACAGCCCCATGGAAGTCCTCTTGTGTGAGCGTGTCAATGACCTTCGTCACAGCCTCTTTCATCTCCTCAATTATCTCATAACGACAGCCTCTGAGCTTAGGGAATACCCAAAAGTCACAGGGAGCAAGATCTCGACTATAGGGAGGGTGAGGAACTGTCTTGATGCCCATCTTAGTCAAGTAGTCTGTGACAAGGATGGAGTTGTGGACTGGTGCATTGTCCTGCTGGAAATGCCACTGACCCGATTTGAACAGTGCTGGCCTCTTCCCAAGGAATCTCTTCCTGAACTCCCTTAAAACATCAACATATTAATCCTAACTCTAACCCTAACCCTTTGGCCAACCAACTCTGCTGTATTGACTTCCTTACTCCTCCCACACCTCTCATCATCCCTCACAGACTCCCTGCCTTCCTTGAATCTCTTATGCCACTCAAAAACTGAGGCTCGATTCATGCCAGATGGTCTAAAAGCAGTCTGAAGCATTCCATATGTTTCTGTGGCATTTTTACCGAGTTTAAAACTGAATTTTATTGCATATCGTTCTTCTAAAGTGTCCTCACGTCCAGATTGCATATTTGAAACTCACCAGCTGTGACAATCAGGCTTTAGTAGGGGGCATTCCAATTCCTGCTGTAGCTGTTCATTTGAACGTGAAATCATAAAAATTGATGAGTCATCTGATAAGATGTATAGCAATAAGATACTGAATTTTCAAGAGTCTACGACAATTTTAAATGCCTGTACAAAAAAGGTTTTGAAACGTATTGAATGCACCACGTATATTTTTAAAAATTTAGTTAAAAGACTAAAAATTCACCAACTGAGTCACTTTTTCATTCAAAACACACGAGCCAAAGATTTTTTTCCATTTTGGGGGGGAATGCCAGCCGTCTATTTGTTGTAGTTCAAACGTGGGAAATATAGCAAACTATACACACACACACACACACACATATATATATATATATATATATATATATATATATATATATATATATATATATACGACCACTCAAAAGTATTAGGCCACCCTCAAAAGTTTTTATCTCTAATCCTTAATGTATTATTTTTAATAAAAGAAGTTAAGCAATACAATGTTTTTATTTATTGTACTTAATACAAGTCTTCCTCAGTAACTTTGACCTTAGTACAACTAGATATCTTTTAAAAAAATGATTTGAAGGCGTTTTTCTTCTTTAGTGCTGAGCATGTATAAAACGTTTTCAAAAAGTTACATTAACCACCACTTGATCTCACATTAGACTAAATGTTGAATTACTGCTTACTAGATACTACCTGTTTTACCTATACCGAGGACAATTTCATCAAAGTCACCAACTTGCATGACAGAAGGCTAACTGCTCCAAACATCACTGCACAACTGAACCAATGTCATAAAAGACATCCACCGTGAGGAGAAAACTCTGTGATGCTGGCCTATATGCAGAATTGCTGTCAAGGAAACAAAACAATTTCAAAAGGCCCTAATGGGCCAATGCGTATAAAGACTAGACAATAGAATAGTGGAATAAAGTCCTTTGGACCGACGAATCAAAACTGGGAAATTTTCGGTCCAATAGGCCGGTCTATGTGCGGCGAATAGTTGGTGAAAGAGCTGCAATCTCCAGTATTATACCAACAGTAAAATATGGAGGAGGTTCTGTTATGGTGTGCAGTGGTCCCAAATGTAAAGTCAGGGATTTGCACCAGGTGAAGGGCAAATTGAATAAGACCGACTATCATAGCATACTGCAGCATCATGCGATCTGTAACGTGGCATTTGGTTTAAAGATTCGTACTAATGCAAGCTAATGACTCAAACCATACTAGTAAACTCTGATAGAGGTACATTAAAAGCAAAGAGGAACAGTATGTCCCTTAATTAATGTCTTGGCCGGCGCTATCAGTGAACTGGTGTGGGATGAAGTTGACCGAAAAGTCAGAGCTAAACAATCCACAAGTGCGCTTCACCTGAGGCAACTGTTGCCGGAAAGCTGAGTAGAACTATCTTCAGTTGACCTCCATTTTTTGGTGCAAAGAATGCCGAGAATCGGTGAAGTCGTCATAGAGGCCAAAGGGGGTCATTTAAAAAGTTTTTTATGTTTTTTGATTTGATTTGTATTTAATGTTGCTCAGGAAGACTAGTATTTAGTATAATAAATAAAACCATTGTGGTGCTTAACTTGTTTCATTAAAAATAACACTTTTAGGATGAGAGATAAACATTTTTGAAGGTGGCCAAATACCTTTGATTGGTTTTGTATTATGCAACGGAATGGTATGACTACATAAATGTAGTACTCACACACGCGCGCCTGCATACACACATACCTATGAGATTCTCCTCACTTGAACGACCAGAACAAGATTACCTTCCGATTCTTAATTTAGCCTTGTGTTTTACAAATTTAAGCGTAGTACATACCATCAACATTGTTGTGTATTTCCCAACGGCATATATGGCCGGTGTTCAAATCCACAAAATAAAACAGAATTTTAAATGCTATTTTTCAGAATAACAGGTAACCAACACCCATTTAAAAAAAGTGATGAAAGATAATATTCCACCTCCCCATTTGGCCTTGTGTCGTATTAAAAGAAGCTTAGTAAATATCAATAAGTTGATGTGTACCTGTCTAAATACGTATATTGACTTCCAAAATGAACGCCGTTATCAATAATTTTGACTCTTTATTTTCGTTTTATTTTTCATGTCAGCTTCAGTTATTTGATCAATTGTTTATTCTGGATTAAGATGGTTGAATCAATTAGCCAAACCTGAAACCTTTTTAATCTGTTTATGTTTCTATAAAGGCTTTGCAAGTACTCTCAGCAACCGTCGCTTTGACTGATCGATAGTTTTCTAAATCTGTTTATGTCGTCTGCAAAGATGGCCTGTAAATAAAAATAAAAAATAAAAAAAGAAGAAATGCATATTGATGAAAAAGAGCTTGTAAGCCTATCTCTTCGAGTCGGCCATTTTCATTCATAAGATTCCGACAAAGATATATATTACATTATAATGGCGTCTTAATTATTCATTTTGGCTTTAAAGAACTGCGACAAGAGCGTAGAGCATTGATATTCTGAAAGTTCTTCCATCAACAGCGAGATAAGAAGCTATGTATTCAGAAGCAGAAAAAAACTGCAATTGTCCTTTTTTTTTTAATTCTTCAATCGTTTATTTTAAGTAGTATCTTCATCTTCGTTGTTTTGATCAAGGCATTTCGGGTAATGTGACCTTTCTTATTTTTTGTTAAATTGACTAATTTTAACGACGTGTCAAACTGTCTAGAGTTATTTTATTCCAAGAGGTTAGGCAATCGTGCTCATTATACGTTCATATTAACATTTTTGTGATTGTTTCTTAAGAGTTTTTTACAGCTACATATCAAGCATTCCCATCGACTATAACAATTTGTACATAGTTGTATTGTTTCAAGTATTCCTATCTAATTGAAATAATTTGCATACAGTTGTTTTATTTCAAGTAGACTTATCTAATACTAATAATTATATGGTTTTAAGTAATTATTTCTATTTAATTATAGTTATTTGTTTGCACTCAGTTGAACGGCTTCAAGTAACTAATAATAACCCTTTGTAAACAAGTTTAACTTCAAGTAATTATTCTTGATACAAATAATTTACAGTTATATGGCATTAAGTATTTCTATCTAATACAAGTAATTTTCAAACTGATTTATTTGATTCTAAGAGGTACTCTCACTCCCGGAAGCCTCACTAACAAATGCTTTTTAGTGTCACACCCAATACATCCTTTGCAGGAGATGGAGTCTTATCCCCCTGCATGGAATACAATAAGCGTATTATATAGCTCGCCGACAGGGTGATTTTTTTAAGTTCTCTGATGAAATATGACCATTTTCCATTAATTATGAAACCCTTTATTCCATATTTTCCTTATTTTTATCTTAACTTTTTCGACCGGTCTTTTTTTATGAATATGTAACAATCCAAAAATAAGTACACACCTTATATATATATATATATATATATATATATATATATATATATATATATATATATATATATATATAATTCTATTTCTGGTTACAATGTTTCATTGGCGTAGAGTTTAGCATAAATAATTTCTAATAATATCCGTTTTGATTGCATACCACTAGAAATAATGGTGATATCTTTAGCTTTGTAGATAATTAACTATAATCAATAAACGTTAAACGTATGTTCTACTTACTGTCTCTTCGATATCTGTGACTATCAGTGGCTAGCAAGTTATTTACACAAATCAACACAGCTATAATGAGTTAGATCTTCACTGGGTGCCAAACATCTGTAAAAGTTGACTAATAAGTCTGAAGCCTGAAACAGTTATAATCTGGATTTTTATCTGACATTTTCTTTATATTAAGTTCGTGTAAAAATAATTGCAACTTTTAACTATCAAATGTCACGATATAGATCTCAGCTAATAATCAAATTAATTAATTGATGTATAGAGTACCCAGTGAAAAATGACATCAGTAATAATGAGATACAGTATCACCCATAAATAAATAAATACATCCCGAACATTTTATAAAAAGTTGATTTTCTTCTAAACCAAAGGTTTGGTTCTTTGGTTTCATGGCATATCAACCTATTTGGGTTATTCAATGTCAAAGCCTTCCGTATAGAAGAACAGTAGCGATACTATTTAACCCAATTCTTGGGGGATTTGGGGGCCCATACATTTCCCAAAGATATTTATCCTAAAGTGAACGTAATTATGTGACTGAAATTCGAACTCACTTAACCCTCGGTCATCCTCTAGCAAGTTAGCTACAATGCCACCGGACGCCCCTCTCAACCAAAGATATCTTTAAAATTCATTCAATTGCGTATCAACCATCGTGGTTGTGTAATGCCAAAGCCGTCGTCGTAGAATAACAGTAATACTAGTTATTACTTAGAATATTCAGACTACTGACCTCATCTTTTTTATTCTTATACTCATAAAGTTTCGGCTGATACGTTCTTCGGTCTTCTTCCAGTGTTTCATGTCGAACTCGGGAGTTCATGCAGAATCTCGAATTGAACCCTTTATTTGAATGAACCACAGTAGTTCCAATTCTGTTAACCATGACCGAGTACAAGTGTTAAGTTATAATAAATATTCCTTGTTAGTTTTACCTGTTGTTGGGATTGAACCTGCAACCTCCATAGGTTCTCACTCACAAGGATTTTACAATAAAACCTCTTATCCACTGCACCATGTGTCCTTATCAAGATTCATCCCAGAAATTTAAACAAACAGTGATTTTATTTACACCATAGCTGTAAGGATAAGGGGCTTCATACCTTTCTCAAGGGTATTAATCAGAAATAGTTCAACTGGTGTTCGAACTTGCTTACGTCGAGGCTGCAGTCCAGCACTTTAACCATTATGCCACGGCGATGCACCCTAGTAAAAAAATTAGTGTAACATATAGCATCGTTTTCAAGTGGCCTTTCTCACTCATATGCTGTATTCGTTAGTTATTAAGGATTTCTAAATCGTTTAACTCATTTATCGGTCAAGGGAGGAATAATAGACTAGGCAATTATATTAAATTCTTATTGATTGCCTTATTACTTCAGCCCAGCCTAAGTTTACCTTAGTAGCACATGGTCATAAGTACAAAGCAACAATTTAAGTTCGAACTCACAACAACAATCATCTGAGCCTAGTTTGTTAACTATTGCTCTCGTGCGAGATCTAAAAAGTATTTACTAAACCTAGCTTAGTCTAGCACAAGGAAGCCAGTGAGGATCAAATTCACCATAATAGTAAAAATCGGTGCTAACCATTACTCAATGGGAGATCTTCGAGATACTTATTAAACTTTCTTTTTGTTTAACCTTATAGCCATTACATGATACGTTGATGCGAGACTGCTAATCACTGCTTCAAGGTGAGTCTTAGTATGGTACAAGATCATAAGTACTGAGCAATTAGTAAAGAGCAAAATCATTACAGTAGTAATGATGTGTAAGCCTAGCTTGTTAACCATTTCCCCACGGTGACATTTTCGAGATATTCATAAAACATTCTCCTATAAATCCCATAGCACCTAATGAGCATTGAAATCACGACGGTAGTAACCATCTCCAATTCTAACTTGATAATTACTACTCTAAAGTGGATAATATTAAACTCTTATTCCTTATATTAAGCACATAAAAAATGTGATGATTCATTGCACGACATTTTTTTTGTAACAACAGTTTTAAAAAATTAATCATAATGTAAAGGATTCGTGAACACGAAAGATAGTTCGATGAGTCAGCAAAATTTCTTTTCATAACGATGAGATCAGTTGTAAAAGGAAACTCTCCTCTGACTTCTGGTCCGACTCATTGAATCATTATTCTGTTTTTGCTGGGGAGATTCATAAAAAAAAAAACATTAAACATTTCTGACAAATCTATTCATTTTGTGTCTTTTGGCCTCATTAGAGGATTTAATAGCCATATTTTTCTCTCTTCTTTCTTTCTTCTGTTCATCCCTCTATCGCAACCTGTTTATAGTTGACACTTACTGCCGGGCAATGCCAAATAAAAAGAAATCGGGACAGGAACTGTGTTACGCCGATCTGCAGAGGATTTCGTGCTTGCCTTGAAAATCAGCAATCTAAATCATCTTACAGAGGAGTAAGACCCCCTTCTACTAAAAACGTGTCTTGCGTATAACACTAGACTGTTCTGGAGATTTGGGTAAGTGGAGTACCCTTCATTGTCAATAATCCCAGGTCCACTCTGATCCAATGTTTGGCTCGATTCTATGGTTCAAATTGATATTTAAAAATTATACGTATTGGATAGGATAGGTTTGAGTGCAAGAAAAAACAATAACGCGATTCCCTAACCTTTAAACTTAAAATAACCCTCGACAGGTTGACATGCAGTAAGAATCATTCAATCATATCCTATTTGTTTTTAAACTGTTTTTTTTCTTTTCGCCATTCTTTTTGAACCACAATTGTTTTTACATTCTTTAATTTTTTTATTATCTTCGTATGTATTTTCTCAATCCCACTGACAGGACGTAACACATTTTTTAAACGGAGTGAAGCTGGTTTAAATGAAGAGATTCCATTCTCCTAGACTGATTGCCTAACCAAGGCTAAAGAAGCCTGTCGGCACAACTATTTACTTATTGCCGATGGAAGAAGATATGAATTCATGCCTTTCCTAAAGGCATTAGTACAAAGTGAAACGCAAACAGCCTCGTCCACGGCTTTGAATCCGGGTTGCAAATTCCATTTCTTACGATAACAACTGTTACATTAAGTGCGCGCCTCCATTTTTTATATATATGAAATCTCTCTGAACCGATCTATATTTACTAAAAAATATATTAAGCTCCTTTTTCCCAAATTAGTAGACCAGTTCCTATACCTCGGTTACAATATCTCATATGCTGAAAGCGATGTCAACATACGCATAGGTAAAGCATGGACGGATGTTCACAGGTTAACGACTATATCGAAATCTACTCTCTCTCGGCTTGGGTTGGTGTGTTTGCAAGAAGCGCTATGTCATCTACATTGTCTGCGTCCGTTATAGTTTCCGCGGGATATCATCCGCTTCTTGCCTTTTTTAGTGTAAAGCCATTTTCTTTAATGATATCTATCGACGTTTGAAGCATGTTGTCTAGGCAGATTATGAACAGATGTGGGCCTAACCTATCCCGTTGCAGAACATTAGCAACACTGTCAAAGAATTCCGTCTCCATTTGGTGAGCGTACTTTGACTTTCATGTTTCTATAGCACACATATATATACTGGGGTTCACTTAACATACTACCCATGCTTCTGCCCGGAGTGGGTGACTCTTTAAAGAAAGATAAGTCATAGAGTACTAGATCAAGTGTATCATATTATCTCTTGCTCAGTGGAAGAGAGTTTTGATTCTATCAACTCACATCCTGGTAAACATTTGCTTATAATGCCAATCACCAATATATGAGGATCAGATCATGGTCAGCATTTTGTGAACCTAGTTTGTGCCATCAGACCATAGGAAGCATGTTAATATTTACATGGTTTTCCACTTGATACTCTGTGTTAATATATGCCTCGAGAATGTAGTGGCTGGCTAAGTTGGGAATAGGTCACTGGAGGATACTAAGGGTAGTTAGGAACATTAAAAAGGCATAAGGAAAAAGCATCAATCGAGTATTAAAAATATCAATAACAGAATATTATTATTATTTTTGCTTAGAGGCTTGGAAAAGAGTTTATAATAGTTTATATAAGTTATCATAAAAGTTGACTGGAAAGGTCCATGGTGTTTGTAGTAATTCTGAAGTTAAACTGCGTTGTACATGCATCACAACTTGATTGATTGATTGATTGATTTTAGTAGCATGTCAAGCTGTCTAGGGTTATTTCGTGCCTGAAGGTTACGTAATTGCGTTCATTGTATATTTTTATTTACATTTTTGCTTAGTTTCTTAAGAGTCTTTTGTCCACAGTTTTATGATATCAAGTATTCCTATCTGATACAAATAATTTGCACACGGTTCTATAGTTTCAAGTATTCTAATCTAATATTAGTACTTATAAGGTTTCAAGTAATAATTTCTAATCGCCATTTGTTTTTACAATTACATGGTTTCAAGTAACTAATAATAATCCTTCGTAGACAATTATAGCTTCGAGTTACTATTCTTAATAAAAATGATTTACAATTATACGACATCGTTTTCCTAATACTAGTTATTTTCAAAAAGATCTATTTGACCCATATATGAGACCCAAATAGGTACTACGACTCCGGGTTCAGCGTGGAGCTGGAAGTAATCACAATAAAGAGGTATTCCACAGTGCCCAGATCTTCAGATACGATTTAATGTCATACTGAAGAGGTTGTCCTCCTTTTAGGAGGGAACGCTCTTTCTCCTCTACAAGAGATTCTATCAATGTATTCTAAGCCCCAATAATAGGGCGGGAGCTACTTGGGTATTGAATATTTGAATCAGGCATGGGTGAGGAGGGTAATATCTTCGTGTCTGGTGTCCATGTATCTGAATTATGGTAGTGTAAATATTCCGAGGAAGATCCTGTTAACTTCAACAAACATTATCACCATTGATATTGTATAGATTAAAAAAATCTTTTGTACATTGTGTCTGACTGGACGAAAAATATTTAAGTCTTACACAAATATTAGCCTTTTGAAATTGCTCATGAAGTTGTTAGTGAAAATTACTTTGGTGGTTTTGATTTCTGGTTTTTGAGAAGCAAATACAGTGACAATAACACTTTACCTTTTACTGAAAAAGGAAAACTAGAGAAAATAACTTTGTCATTTGTAATTAAAAAATCAATAAAACTGGTTTGCTGCATATTTTTTATAAAGTTTTATTACTTTTCTTTGTAGCTTAGTAAAGCAGTTAGTACGGAGAATCAGGCTTCCTCGAGTTTTTCTTTATTGCTCTTTCCAAAGTCGGCTGTTTCTCCATATCGTAAAATAACGTGTGAGTGATAAAAACAATAAAAATCCAGATTGAGGATTATACAACTAAAAATATATAATAATAACCATTGGTTTGTAGAATTGTTGTCTTGAATTTTTTACACAAAACATTACTGACCATTATAAATGGTTAATTATTAGTATTTCTTTAATCTTAATTATAGTTGCTTTTCATTGCAACTACTCATATCATCAGTCTATGGTTAGCAGTAAATAGCAGTAAATAATAATAATAATAATAATAATAATAATAATAATAATAATATATATATATATATATATATATATATATACATTTTGAGTTTTTCAGTAAATAATAAATATTATTATCTAAAAAAGTGAACAAAAAATGATAATAATTTCTAAAAATGTGCTTGAGGAGTCTTGACCTCGTAACCATTTACTTCGAGGAAGCCATTATTATTTTGTAACGACTGTTCTACTGACCGAGCAGTTGGCCGAAGATCAAATCTAATAATTTAAATTTACTCGCTACTCGGTGCCATATATTCTGCTTAAAAAGATAAATAAAGATACATGTTATAAATGTTTGGTTATTTTTTCATCTGTACAATCTACTGCTAACCATAGACTGACGATATGGGTAGTTGCAATGAAAAGCAACTTTATATATATATATATATATATATATATATGACAGATTCCCCTGTCAATCTTGACGTATGAGTTGATAATTGAGTTAAAGATGTGATCCTTTAGGCTACCAAATAAATAGATAGGAAGAGAATAAGATAGATTCAAACATTGAGAGATAGACAGATAGATAGTTACATAAAAATGACGATCAATGTGAATGTGATTCCCATAAATTTATCATTCAGTAGAAATTAGACTGGAAATTGCTCTATTTTCCCAGCTTGTCTTGGACGATGCGAAATGGAAGTATATGGGAGCAGAAAGACGGTGTTCACCTTTTTCAACCACCAAAAACTGTTTTCTTTCAAGCAACCCTTTTATGGCCGATCTCTTCGTTTTCTTTATTGTAAAAATACATTTTATATGTTCCTCTTCCGGTTTCTAAATCTTCAGCCAAATTAGCTGAAGAAATTCAGCATTCCACCCTCCTTGCTCGTTATATTTGTAATGTATGTTCTGTTTTACTGGGATTTACCTATCAATGGCTCCGGTGCGCATGTGTGCATGTCTGTGAGAGTCAGTACAGATTTTTGTGCATGTCTGTGAGAGTCAGTACAGATTTTTGTTTATTTTCACAAGCAGCATGCCTCTTAAAACTGAATGAAGCTGTTTGCATTTGTTCCGCCACTTTTCTTTTAAAATAGAAAATCCAAAGTTTGTGAGATCATTGACCTCGCTTATTGATGATCAGGATTATTTGACAGGAGTCGATACTTATATATTTAACACACTCATTCAAGTGCGTCTGTATATACTTAATATATATCTAATATATATTTATTTAACATACATATATGGGTGTGCATGAGATTTTCCAATGACCTGCTTTGAAAATAGATGAACTGTTGAAAACTGGTTTTCTTCTCCAAAATTTTTGCGTTTGCTCACAAAGTGAAGAGAGAGAGAGAGAGAGAGAGAGAGAGAGAGAGAGAGAGAGAGAGAGATGACCTATAAGCCCGCTGGGTTCCTATTGCACAGTGGTTCATGATGTGATTGATGTTTCTATCTGGGAAAGAGTGAATAATTCTTAAAATTTCATAGTTAACAGCTGTCTATGATGGTATTGATGCATCTATTTAGGAAAGAGTGAAAGATTCTTGTGGGTATAGTCAAGATAGTTAAAAGCGGTCTATGTTGATCTCTATGATTCTATTTAAGAGTGAAGGATTCTCATTAGTATTTCATTATTAACAGTCGTCCCAAATGATATTGATGCTTCTATTTAGGAAAGAGGGAAGAATGATCATTCGTATTTAATAGTTAGCAGTCGTCTATGATGAAAGATGCTTTTATTTAGAAAAGAGTCAAGGATTATAATTAGTATTTCATAGTTACCTCCATTATATCGATAATGATTATGATTAAGAAATGACGTTGGGAGTGAACGTAGGCCCCAAAAATCATCGCTGAAACTTATCATTTAAATTAGAGTCTTTTCACTTTTTTGCTTTAACGAAAATTTCAGTATTAGATGATGTTTTTTTCTGGGTTACAGATATACACAAATATAATAAGATTTTTAATACATACATATATATAAGTAGATATGATGTTCAACAGGAATGCAGATGGCATGAGATCATCATTCACTTAAGAATTGGGCTGAAAGTTACTCTACGGAGTCCCATTTGTAACTATCATCATCATCAAAGCATGGTGACAGCACGGATTCCTTTGACTCTCTCTCGCTATTCGTCCAAACGAGTCATCACTTTTAACAAGTTTTCTGAACAATATCCAGTGTCTAAATAGAGATGATGAAGTTTTTGCTGGTTATCCAACACTTCTGTGTCCATGTGTAGGAGCCCATATATGAGTTTGTTGTTACTGGCTTTCCCGTGGGTTTACTTTCGGATTGATACCCTTGGGAAAGGTAAGAACCTCCTTATGCCCCCAGCCATGGGTATCACTGTTGTTCTACAAGGGTGGCTTTGGCATTAAATAACCCTCGAAGGTTAATACGTCATGAAATAAAGAAACAAAAAAATTCTCAGCAGTGTCTATCATGTCTTGCTCATCTTACTTGGATGGTTTGCAAGACGGGAGGTAAGTGGCCGTACAATTGTTGTTTCAGAGGTTGCTTTTAAGATTTATTCAAAAGTGCACGTATCATTCTTGTGTAGTTCCTATCTAGCCTTTTCACCAAGAGTTTCGTTACATTCCAAGTGCCGTACAGTAGTACTAACATGGTTAAATCTAGGAAGAATTCCCGTTTAATTTCATTAGAGAATAGATTTCAATACGGTCATTAATCTGTCAATTGCAATTGATGAGTTTTCTTTGGGCAGGTTGAGATCACTTTCAGTAGATGAGTTGAAGATAGCACAAAATTTATCATACTGCTGTGGAACTCCAAACTTTCGAAGTTCTGGGTCTATGAAATCGTCCACGATATGTTGGGATATCAGAAAGTATCATTTAGCTTAGCTCCAAAGCAATTAACATTATGAGCAATAGACTTGACGTTTTTCGTGGAGTATATTTATGCTCTTATGTACCATTTAGACCAATACATCTCGATGTTGACTAGGAGATGAGATGTAATAAGATTGCAAAATGAGCCTCGTATAGAGTATCCACATTTAGAAATAACAGAAGATGACATTGTGCACTTTGCTGCATTGATTCAATGTGATGATAGGCAGTGCAATCTTT
Source organism: Sepioteuthis lessoniana (assembly GCA_963585895.1). Classification (NCBI taxonomy): domain Eukaryota; kingdom Metazoa; phylum Mollusca; class Cephalopoda; order Myopsida; family Loliginidae; genus Sepioteuthis; species Sepioteuthis lessoniana. The sequence continues at coordinate 65,622,530 of OY757910.1, read as the reverse complement.
GTGATATGGCTGTGGAGTATGATCTTTAGAAATCAGTTGTTTATAAAATTGTTAACAAGAAGTTGAGATATTGGAAAGTGTCATTTTGTTAGATTCAAAAGCAATTGACAGTTGCTTGATACCATGTTATTCAAGGAGGATATTCATGTGCCTAAGCACTGACAGAATCAATCTTCATTGAGACTATGGGAAGAAGTAGTATAATAGTCTTGGTAATATGTACATAATATTTTATTTGTATAGTAATAAATATGTTGGAGTAGTAAATGTTGGTAAACTATCTTTTGGATACCCCCTATATCTGAAGTAAAATCTAAGCGACAACCTATCAATGGTTGGTCTTATGGACTACAAAAGACGGTATATATATATATATATATATATATATATATATATATATATATATATATATATATATATATAATTAAGTCGTGCTAATAGCACGAACTCCCTGGCCTTTTTATCACCTTATCACCCTCTGTCTCTATCACACACACACACACACACACACACACACACACACACACACACACACACACACACACACACACACACATGTATATATATATATATATATGTGTGTGTGTATATATATATATATATATATATATATATATATATATATATAAAAGATGAAACAGGCAAATTTCTCATAATCAAATGAGATATTGTGTAAAAAGCAAATTCTTTAAAAGGGGGGTAACAATAGCTCCAGATTGTGTCTGGAAGAAAAGTGATGCATCATACAACATGCAAAAGACAAACTGATGAACCAAAGAAGGGGATTGATATTCAAGTATAGACATGTTAATAAATTTCTCGTGCCATTTACCACCTGACTAATTCCATATTTATTCTCCTTTATTTGGACTGCTCTAATACTATTTATATATATAAATGTATAGGTACATGCCACGCGTACACCACCTGAAACTTCGAGTAAGGGTTTACAATTAAACTATGCTTAAACGTTTTATACCTGTTTTATGCAAACTTTTTCTCATTTCTTATAATATATATATATATATATATATATATATATATATATATATATATATATATATATATATATATATGTTTGCGTGCGTATGTGTTTTTTTAATCCATATACTGAGGTTTACGTACCAGAGGATTTTTGAAGATGAAAGGAAATTCGTCCATTCCGCTTTCTTTCCGATTTCCTCCCTCACCAACTTCCTGCTATTCAAAAACACCAGTCGGAAAATGCCGTTCTGAAGATTTGGTCCGTTGGGGGTTGGGATCTTTTTTCCTTTTGCTGCTAATAATTTAGTTGTGTTGCATGGTAGTGGAAAGGGATAAAGTCAGAAAGAGAGAACAAGTGCAAGAAAAATATTATAGAAAGACTAAAAAGACAGAGAGAGAAGATACAAAAAGATAAACGAGGAAGAGAAAATAGATGGGAGTTAACGAAGAAGAAGAAGAAGAAGAAGAAGAAGAAGAAGAAGAAGAAGAAGAAGAAGAAGATTGAAAACATACACACAAACATATATCTGTTTGTAAAATACCAGACTTATTGAATGCTAGATGATTTAAGGATCAACCTGAAACTATGAATCGTGAGTTTTATTTTTAATTCTATTTTATCACTATCTTATTTTGTACGTGAAAAAAATATTGTGATATTGCTTTGTGTTTCCACGCATAGGTAGCTGTAAAGATTTTACGAATCGAAAACGGTTTAAATTCTAATCATATACACTCCTGGACAAAAATATAAGACTACCCTCAAAAATGAAGAAAAAGATATTGTTTACAATTTTTGAATTATGAAAACTAAGATTAAAGAGACATTTAAATCTAAAATAAGAAGAAATTTCAATTCATTTTTATACATATGCTAAATTTTAAAATTCATTTTTGTCATAAATATAAGCCCATCAATAAAAACCAAAGAAAAGAGGAATTACTTTAATTGAAAAATTTATTATATATAGTCTACATAATATAAACGCTATTAAAACTGTAATACTTAAAATACTAAAAACATAAATGGCTAAAGGAACTGATTTATCTGAATTTGAGAAAGGCGAGATTACAGTTCTGAAAAGAGTCGGAAATTTTGAGAGAAATTTCGAAGGCCTTAGGATGCAGCAAAACTGTTATCTGCAATTACTTGAAAAGTCTAAATAAGTATGGAACAAGAAAACGGTCTGGCAGGCCAGAAAAATTATCACCACAATTCAAGAGAAGAATTGTTCGCGAAGTAAAAAAGAAAACTTCGTCAACGTCAAACACAGAAACATTTTAAATATATTTTCAATTTACTCAAGTTTAAATGTACAGGTAATATAGCTGAACTATAGTTAATGATTACATTCATACATCATCAGATGATGTCTCTCAACCCAAGGATGGTTCCGGCGCCAAACATCATTATCATTCACCTAGAACACACCGGTCGTATCTTACAATACCACCAGACTTTATTGGTTTTCCGTCACATAGTAAGAATGTTAGATCTCCTTGTATAATCCTTTTTTGTATTCATAACTTTCCGGTAACGAAGCGTTAATTTAATGAAATAAGTTTTGAATAAAATAACAATGTCTTCCTCTATTATCCACTGGCCTTTCCGTTACGTTAGCAAATGATCAATTCATTAACCAGAAGAAAAAAAAAATCATCAAGGGGAGAGGTCTTTCCAACATTTGTGTGTGTCTATGAACGTATGTGTATGTATATGTGTTTCTATCCCCCTCCATCTCTCAATAACCCACTTTTTTCTCTCTCTATGTTTATACATTTATATATATGTATATATTCTCATTGGTCCCGTAACCTGGTTTGGTTATAGAGGTGCTATTGATGTAGAGTTTGCGGGGGGGGGGCACGAAGAAATAGCCTGGTGATTGAATTCATAGCTTTTATTAGTGCTATGTAAAAGGCAAACAGCCTCATTCGGGATTTTAAACTTGGGTAGCCAAGTCTTATTCCTATAATGATAAAGTAAATATCTTAAGATGAAAATGTCCGCAAATAATTTCAGATTTGGTATTATTATCATTTGATGTACTTGTGCGCTACACGTGTTTCAAACTTTTAATTTCTCTTTGAATGGAAATTGTTTTGATTTATGCTTGTGTGCAACTTTTGTAAATTTCATTGCAGTTTGTGTATTTCATAATCTACACTACATTTTTTGAATTGCAGCTTAAATTTCAATTTATAATGAATGTTGTTTTCGGCTTTTTGAAAGTATAGGATTTTCCTGTAATGATTACATAACATACTCCACATCTTTTATTGTTGCATTTTGAGACTCCATGCATTGTGTGTTACCCAAATATAGATGGGGTTAGTGGGTGTTTTAAGTTTTTTGGTTGCATTTGCTTTAAATGATTTTTGTTACGTCTAATATGTTTTAATTCTATTATTGTTTTAAAGATGGTCTAGGTTTTTCTTTTTTAAGTAGAGGAATTAATATTGTAAATTAAAAGTCCGGCAAACACTTACGCACGACATACGGGAACACTGGACTGCTGTTTTGACCTTATTAGGTCTCAGCAGCAGTGTATACCGTAATCTCCACCACTGGAGATCGAACCAGCGACCACAGATTGCCGTGCCGAAACTCTACAACTAAGCCACCAGTGAGGCCAAATCAACAAGTCATGGTAATTGCACGGCCAATTAACCTAAATTCATCTTGCAAGTTACATCCGTACTTTTTCCATAGGACACGGTCTAGGTTCTTTGACACGATCTAGGTTTTTTGATATTTCTGTAAATAACTCATTTTATTGTATATTAAGATATACGCTAAGGCTTGTTCGTTGCTATCTTTTTACGGGGGTTCGTACTTCTAATGGTATTTTTCTGTTAATTTAAATCCCTTATTTACTAGAATTGCAGGATATCATCTCTGGTGGAGGGTTGCGCGTAATTCTTCTTGGCATGTTTGTCAGAGGTTTTTATCACTGAGTATGGTACAGATTCTATATGCTTGGGCGTAAAGGATAGATTTTATGCAACTTTTGGGGGTGATGGCTCTTGAAATGGAAGTACTGTTGAGTATCTTTGGGTTTGTTGTGAATATCTGTGATAATTTGGATATTTTAATTTTTAATAAGGATATCTAATATATATGAAATAACAAAAAAATCCTAAATAGCAAAGTTCTATATATAGAAAGAGAGAGAGAGAGAGAGAGAGAGAGAGAGAGAAAGAGAGAGAGAGAGAGATGCAGTATGCCAAATTAAAATCACATATTGCAACCGATAGTTTAGCATTTTCACGATTATTAGGCAGTACAACACTCTGAAGGGACTTGCGAATGGAATGCGAAAGTGGACCACGGAAAATCGGAAATAGGAAACGGAATTGCATCTTCATTAGAAAAAAAAAATAAAACGAACATAAGGCCGAATAATCGACTTAATAAAGATAGCTTCGAAAAAATTTAATCTTATCGAACGATTTTAGACAAATTGATTTCGTGTTCATGTGAAGGGAGTTTATAAAAATTAGCTTGCTCGATTCGCTTATCAAATCATCTAATGAATTTGATTCTCACCAGGAGTCCTATTGCTATAGTATTGCGCGATTAGTATGTGTGTGTGTGTGTGTGTGTGTGTGTGTGTGTGTGATTTAATGCGTTGTTTACCAAGGTTATTCGTTAGTTTAGTAAGTTTGATATACAGTGGTTGCTCTGTTATTGTAGCCTTGTGCCAGATCAACTAAATATATATTGAAATGTGATAGCGAGTAAGTTTCTCACGCTGAACATTTTGCCAATGTAGTGAGGTTGATAATTACTGGGCACCCTAATTTTGTAGTCTTGAAAAAACGAAAGAAAGAAAGAAAGAATTAAAAAGTGAAATTAAATAAAGAAGCAGAAGGAGATTGAAAGAATAAAAGTAATGAAGACACCAAGAAAATTTGGAAATAGATCGAAAGAAAGAAAGAAAATAAAGAGAATGAAGAAACGAATGGAAAGAAAGAAAAAAGATAAAAGAAAATTGAAAAAGAAAAAGACCAAAAAGAAATAAAGAAAATAATAAAGAAAAGAAAGGAAGAAGAAAAGACAAAGAAAGAAAGAAAGAGAAAGCAAACATTGGAATACGAAAGCAGTAGAATTTTGTTAATCTCAGCAAACCTCACATTGACATTCTTCAATTTGATCGGTATAAAATTCAGTATTCTACAAGGTTGCCACAAACATTTTCACTTGATTGGTATGACAAGAAGTGTTATAAACTAAAAACAACAACAAATTCGTTGTTCATATATTAACCCTAACCCTACTGTTGCTTATTTTTGTGGACTCATATATTTATCATTGTGTGCCGTGCGAGGAAAAATAAGTGGGTATTTAGTGTTTATGGTGGGGTTTGCACAAGAGGCAAATAAATTTAGCTTCATCTATTTTATGATCTACACAGAAAAGACAAAAAAGAATTAGTGCTTTTTTGCTTTAGCATCTACATCATGTGAAAGTTCTCTTTACGAACACGGCAGCAGTGACGTCATCATTTGATTCATTTGGACCAGTTGGGTGTTTATGGCTTTCGGTAAACACTCCTTAAATGCTTAACGGAGCTCTTTATTTGATCCAGGCAGAGATGTTCATATACTGATCTGATACCGACCTGCCTCTTTATCAAGAACGGGAAGGGGTATAGAATACCCTAGTTGGATTGCCTGCAGAGGGGTAAAGCAGTACCCCAGAAAAAGGTGTCCTGAGTATGACACTAAACTGCATCCAGTAGTGAGGTTCTTGCTCTGGAGCTCTGAGTAGTATCGAGTCACTCCTTCATAGCCATTCTTCTCGAGTCAACTCAAATTTGGAGTGGTAGCACATGTTAGGGTTCCATCTATGGCTCAAATAGATTTGAGATTATGTTTCAAATGTTTCCCTATTTAAAACAATTCGGAAGACATATTTTTGTACTGTCTATAAAATATCAGACGTGGCCTAAAATACAATAATTATAACCCTTAAAGACTCCAAAAAGGGTTGTTCTTAGTATAATACTAAATTGCAGCTGGTGGGGAATTGAGTCACTCTTTCCAAGCCATTACTCCCAGGTCGATTTTGACCTACAGTGGTAGTACCTGTTAATCTCTCATTTATGGTTAAAATGATTCTGTTTGAACATTATTAATATTATATAGGAATACTTAAACCATATAACTGTGTCTGATTATTTACTTGAAGCTATAATTGTTTACAAATGATAATTATTTGAAACATTTTGAAAAAAAATGATTTCAGCATTAAATAACCTGACGTACCGTAAAACCAACCAACCAACCAGCCAACGAAACAAACAAGCTTTAGAAGAAAAAATCACAATCATGACGGACATCGTTATATGTTTAATAGACTTTTAAAGTTATAAGGTTTTATTTTATCATATCCTGCCGGTTGACAAGAATACAACTGAGAGAGAACAGATATTCCACTTTTATCCCATATCGAAGACCAAGTATGTTTGGTTCTTGTACCATCTGGTACATAACTTCACAATGTTGCCTAAAAGGGCCAACATTGCACGTGATTACTGTTGAAAGAAAAGCTCTTGCTCCTCAAGATTCCCTGCCGTTTTAGTTTCACGGCATGTCAGGCAATGTACTCTGAATAAAGCATTTGTTTTTAATGATAGAGATATTTGACAAGTTTATTCTTCATAAGAATGTTAGTTTACGGACATATATAAATTCTTTTTACAAAATATCCCTTGTACTAGGCGGCCCAGTTATCTGGGGCTGTAGAATATACCGTGTTACACAGCAATACTTGAAACCATTTTACTGTATCTAAACAAATGATTAATAGTAAATAGAATTATTCTTGTTAGAAATATTTTTAATCGTAGGCAAAAACAAAAAAAACAAAAATGAGCTCAGGCGCGTTTAAAAATTTGTTTACAAATCACATATACTTAATATATATGTATAAACATGATTTGGCCTTAAATAACCTACAAGGGTTGATATGCCATAAAACCCAACCAAGCCAAACCAAATCCTTGCGCAAGGAAAAATTACTCATGATCATACTTTATACAGTCTTCTTGGCATGCTAGGTTTATGTGTAGCATCAGTTTTGTTATATGAAAAACAACATGTAATATAATCCATATCAATATCTACTATAATATATATGCTTATATTAGATTTAATATTTACTATATTGAAATCACAATCTGTTTGTTATCGGTCGGATCTCTGTCAAGCGTGTAAAAAATAGGCAACTGAATTCCGGTAACAGGCAACAAGTGCAGAGCCGTTATGGCCGAACAAAAAACACTCTTATTGACTGAGACTTTGTTAATACAAGAGCTAAAGGAAGGTGAAATCTAAAACTTTAATAAAGACCAAAAAAGATTTTAAATCGTCAATAAAAAAAAAACATACTAAAAGACAAATTAAAAGAAATACAGTAACGCCAAGTATTTGAATTATTCTGCCCCTCCCTCCAAAAAAAAAAGGAACAGAATTCACTGACCATTTCCCAACGCCTGTCTGCTCGGTTGTCAGTTCTCTCATTAAAATTCATTTTTTACGATTCTGCCAACTTTTTTCCATTTCTTATTAATATCAAACCAACACACACGTCGCCCTACATGAAATAATCCTCATTTATTAGTAATTGTCAGTTTCACGTTTATTAGTAATTGTCAACTACACTGTTTTGACATGTCTCATCTTTACAAGTCACCCAATGTTTATGACACATCCCTTACTGATTTAAAAACGACCTTTAATTTTGTAAACAATAATTTTTAAATCCTCTCGACAGCTAGCAAACATACAAAAAATGGAACGATATATTCTCAGACTCACTTTCTGTCCTACCATCAGCAAAAAGTTTTTAAAAACTTGAAGACCCCTTAATCCTTAAGCTCCTGCATTACTTGGATTCCATGTTCAACTCCAAGGAGACTCTAGTATACAGGATCCCAAGCAACATCGGAATAAAAGGAAATGAAAAAAACTGACTTGGCAGCCAAATCGGCTTTAAATATAGCCCCTGACAAATTCAATTAGTACATTGACTTGAAACAAATTCTTCTATACAAAATGGCAACAACGTTGAAATAACCAGACATACAATAAACTCTTCCATATAAAATTCACACTCGGAGAATGGAATTCAGCTTTAAGACAGTCTAGAAGGGAACAAAACAATATATCCTGATAGCACATTTGTCACAAAAGACTTAAGCACTCTTTTATACATAAACAAGTGGAACAACCTCAATTTATAGAATGCGAAACACCTTACACTATTAAACATTTTCCCATAGAATGCAGAGATTTAGCTCTAACATTTTCCCAACGCAAAACAATACGAAGGACCGACTTGAAAATATCGACATGAATACCATTTTGTCTTTCTTGAGAGAAATAAAATCATATAAAAAATCATAAAGGTAAACATGATCAATACCATACAAAGTAATTATTAGAATAAAACTATCCCAGAGGATTTTGATATATCTTTAAAACAAAATATTAAAAAATGAATAAATGTAAATATAATCATACAATGTCTGCGATTCCCAGACAGGTTGACATGTGGTTTAAATCAATCAATCCATCAATCAATCAATCAATCAATCATTAAAGCCGACGATAACCTATTTCGTAACACTTAGTGCAACCCTGTATCTCATTTGTAATAACAATCACAATGCCTCAGTTTTTATTAGTTTTTGTCTTTTTTTTTTGTTTGTTTTGTTTTGTATAGCAGGCGCTACCGGGTTACTTTAAATATAACTTCAATGTCAATATGCAGTGCACCAATCGAATTACGAACATACTGCGCAGAAATACAACAAATAATATTCATTAGAAATGACGTCAATATTAAAATTATTCTTCTACTTCTCTTTGTTTTGTTTTTGTTTTGTTTTTTGTTTTTTTTTTTTTTTTTTTGTACTTCTTACGTTTTATTTTCTAGACTGATCAAAGTGGACTTGCCAAAAGAGACATTGACTGAATTTTATTGCTATAATTTCCGGATCATTGATATTTTGATGGATTAAGAAATGCATGACATTTGATCTATTGATGCATGTTCCTTATAAAGTGATCAGATACAAATCTTACATATCGTCTACTGATTAACCTGATAAATGTTGATCCATATAGCCATCAGTTAAAGCCACTTATTTCTCGATCTTTCATCAAACGGTAATTGGTCAATTCTTTGTGGAATTCTCCTCCCCTTAACCTTGTTCCTCCGATCATTACTCGATCCTATACATAAAAATTTCCCCTTTCCACTCACATGTACGCGACACTTTAAAAAATATTATATAGCGGAATACAACATTAAAAGCGCGGGAAATTGGCGAACAGATTGAGGTGTAAACTTTTTCGCTGAGTGCGTTCGACTGCTGATGACTTGGTTTAATTGATTGATGGATTTTAACGGCATGTCAAACCGTCCAGTGTTGTTCTATACCAAGATATTGGGAAGTTGCGTTTATTTACATTTTTGTGTAATTATTTAAGAGTTTCTTGCACTCAGTTATATGATATCAAGTATTCTTGTCTAATACAAATAATTTTCACAGTTGTACTTATTTCTGAACGCTTCAAGTAACTATTCCTTAGTAAACAATTATAGCTTCAAGTAATTCTTTTTAATACAAATAATTTGCACAAAGTTTTAACTTTGTGTAAATTATTTGTATTGCTATCAAGAAATCTGATCGAATATGAATATTTTTTCAACTGATCTATTTGACACATAGATGGGACCCTAACTCTATGAAGAGGTATTCTACACTTCCTAGATTTCCTGAACTAGAGTTTCACCACGAGATTCAGTTTGCGTTATACTCAGGATACCTCCTCCCAAAAGGAAAGGTATCTTACTCTTTGCAAGGGATACAATCAATGTATTTTAAGCTCCGCTGACTGAGTGGGATGATGGCTTTGGATTAGAGAGAGTGATAATGTGCAATTTCTTTACTGTTAAAGGGTTCGGTTGCGGATCCCGCAACTCTACCTGTGTAGCTTTAATTCATGGAACAGCATACACATTTAACCAATCTTTCCTTAGACAAAAAAAAAAAAGAATTAAGTTCGAATCTCACAAACATCTTATCCTCTGTAAGTTCCTGTCAGCGCCGTTCTTAGTGGTCATTGACTGTCAACCCGAACGAGTTGTGATAAAAAGCAAAAATGAATTGATGTAACTTGTCTTCTCTGACGGCGGAGCTTAGAATACACTTAATCTGACGCTAACTTATAAAGTAAATATTTACCTTTGTGCCGGTATTTTGCTACCAAATCCCATATTTTATTCAGCTGATTCTGTTCACTCACACACACACACACACACACACACACACATATATATATATATATATATATATATATATATATATATAAGCTACAAACGACAAAAAATTCAAAACACTCATGGTTACATTTGAGGACACAGTAATATCCTCCATGAATCAAGAGCACAGACTATGTCGTTCTGGATAGAAAAATACGAAAAGAAAATTACGCCCAAGAATTCACAAAAAATATCACTGATGGTATAGGACTTATTCTAAATAATAATTCTTTCAAATTCGATAACAAAAATTACATCCAAACCAAACTTATAGCAACAAGACTGACGCGAAGAGGTGCGAAAACAATTATATATATATACATATATATATATATATATATATATCATCATGATCATGTCGTGCCGCCAGCACGGATATCCCTCACCCTCTCTCGCCACTTCTCCCTATCGTTCATCGCCTCTGGCAGGTCTTCAGGGTTACATCCCATATCCTCACAGAGCTGCTGTATGTATGTTCGAGCTGGTCGTCCTGCTTTTGCTCGGCCATATGTGGGGGTCCACAGGAGTACATCACTTATGAGCTCGTCCCTGCTTCTCCAGCAGTGTCCTGCATGTCTGGTTCGTCTAACTTGGATAGTTTTCGTGATGGGAGGTCGGTGGCTGTATAGTTGGTGCTTTATGGGATGTTGCCCCCAGGACTTGTTCCATATTGCTCGCAGCATTCTTGTGTAATTGCCGTCTAGCTTTTTCACCAGCCGTTTTGTTAGCGTCCAAGTAGTGCATCCATATAGCAGTATCGATACGACCGCTGCTTGGAAGATACTGCGTTACATTTTATTGGTCAGGTCTGACTTATTCAGATGTTACAGGTACGTGTTTGGTAGCATGTGCCATAAGGGATACGCGGGCGGTTTCAGTCATTGATATCCGGGCTCTCCCAGTCACACGAGTCTTCCATTCACAAATACTTATGTGACTGTTATTTATGCCAGACTGGGAGTAAGAAACATCTACTATTATTGGAAGTCGCCCTACTTTGTACAAGCAGTAATTATTGAATATCGCCCTACTTTGTACAAGCAGTAAATATTCATACACCCATAAAGGTTGCATGAAGAATCTGGAGGGTCACATAGTTTTTTGTTATTTTTGCTTTTTAGAGTGTATGTGTGAGGGGAGGTTATCGTCCCTCCTCTTCATGACTTTACCGTTCATCCCCCTATTTTTTTTAGATAGCTTCAGCGTAGATTTTACCAGTTGTTGCTATTGAAAAAGTACCGATCGAAAGGAACCTTTTAGTTTCGTTTCTTTTTTTTTTTTTCGTTGTATTTTAATCGTCTTTATTAAAGAACGATTCCCCTGTTTTAGATTATTTTTCGTATATGTTGTACCAAAAACTATATATATATATATATATTGTCATCCACATACAGACTGTTTCGTTGTGTCACAACTCTTCACTGTGGCTAGACATATAAACAGTCGTTTTCCTTCCACAAGTTTCACCACAACCGACTTTTTTTCGTTGTAGTGAAACCTGGATAGGGAAGCAACTCTTTTTTTTTATATTAATCGGCTCAACATTAGGATTGAGAAATTTCTTTATTGTTAGTTTCACCTTGTTTGAAATAGATTTTACATTTTATATAAGGCACGATAATTTGTATATTTTATATTGTCTTTGCATTGCTCGACGATTTTATATCTTATATGTTTTAAACAATATATATATATATATATATATATATATATATATATATATATATATATACAGGGGGCGGAAGCAAAATATGGAATAATTTTTAAAACGTTTTTTTAGTCTAATTAGTCCAATTTTTAAAAAAACGCAATAAATCTAAATTTTCATGATTAAGTCTATTATTCAAGCACTTTTTCATTAAAATTCAGCCCAATACGAGCAAGCAAGAAATAAAACTGTGAAACGTTACCCCCTCACCCCCACCACATTATCTCAGTCTTCTAACCATTTCACTTCTTAGCCGGCCGGTGATCAACTAGTGGCTGAGGGGGTAACGCACATTTCTTTACCTACACTAGAATACGATCGAGGGAGACAGGAGAAAACAAACAGACGAACAAACACGAACAAACTTGGGGTTACCAAGAGCAGAGGAAGGTATTGCAACACCATATGCATGTGCGGACTATCGCTAGCGTGGGTTACTAGCGAAAATTCCACAATGCTACTGGAATCAGACTCATCTTGACTCACTCTCGCTGGACCCTATCCCATGCTGCCTCGCCTCTCTGCTTCGGTGTCTGGTCTTGACTCCCCTCCGTTCTTCCACGCCAACTTCTCTGTTCGCCTCTCTCCTGTCCAGCCGCAACTGCCTTCTGCTGCTTGCATCTCTGCTCTCCAGCCACCAACTCTCCTCTCTCCTGTCCAACTACCAACTCTCTCTCTCCTGTCCAGCCACCAACTCTCATTCTCGGGTCCAGCCACCAACTCCTCTGCTGGTCTCCAGCCACCAACTGCCTCTCTGCTCTCCTGTCATCAACTGCCTCTCTCTGGGTCGCGTCGTCAACTCTCATTCGCGTCCCCTTACCACTTCCGGATACGGCGAGATTTTTTTGTCCAAGAATCCTTTGTCTGGTTTCGCGCCAAAACAGACTCGTCTGCTTTGGCGGCCTACCCCCATAGTGCTACAAAACGACAAAGAATCTATGATTTACTTAACGCCAAAACCAAGCAAAAAATTTCCAAAATAATTGGCGTTTTTATGGCCTCTATCAAGCCCGGACATTAATACTCTTCCGCACTATATATATATATATATAATACAACTGGCTTATCTCTTTTTCACCCTATTTATCCTTGTACTGAATAAAGTAAATATTAAAAATTATATATATATATATATATATATATATATATATATATTGTTGTGACAAAACAATGAATGCACGTGTTTTGAGGCACACGGGGTGAGATTCAAGATGAATCATAAACCAAGTAACCTGGTCTTCTAGAATTTTTTATTAACCTGTCCATTTTATTGACTGTTTTATTTTAATGTAAACAACATTTTCGTTATTAATGTCCAGATAAATTAAATCCCGATTTACTGTCTTATTAAATTTGAAATTCCGGAACATTGAAACGTGATATATTAAGTGCTGAACATCTTATATCTCAGACACTAGTAATCAACCAAGCTTTCTGATCATATGGAAGGCAAGCACATATGGAAACTTGCACTAATTTTACGCTGATGTAAGAATTTTAATAGCCTGATTTTAACGTCATGTCAGATAGAAAATCGCGTTCATTATACGCTTATTAGATCTTTTGTGTAGTTGTTTCTTTAAAGTTTTTTTAGGAGGGGGACTCAGTTATATGATATCAAGTATCCTTATCTAACACATAGTTTGAAAGCAATGAAATGGTTTCAAGTACTTAATAATAATACCTAGCTTTCAAGTCATCCTAGCATTAATAATTCCATATAATAATAATCAATTGTTTGTACACAGTTATGTATAGTCTCACGTACGAGAATCATTAAATAAGATTCCAGATTTTTTTCGTATGGACACTTTTATTGATAGTACACACATGAAACTCTAGTCCCCTTTGAAGTAATCTCCTCTGCCTGCAATGCACTTGTTGTACCGTTCAAACAACTTCTGGAACGCCCCATGGAAGTCCTCTTGTGTGAGCGTGTCAATGACCTTCGTCACAGCCTCTTTCATCTCCTCAATTGTTTCATAACCATATTTACCCAACCCCTCCGCTCGGGCAGGATATGACACAAGGTCAATTTTTAAGCGGAGTTTAACAGGTTTGAATTCAGAGTTTTCCTTCTCCTAGACTAGCTGCCCCACCAAGGCTAAAGAACCTAGTCTGTCCTACTATTTACCCATAGCTGGAGGGAGAGTTATTGGATTCATACCTTTCCCAAGGGTATTAGTGCTATGTGAAATGCAATCAGTCTCGTCCAGGATTTGAGCTTAGGGAATAAGCAAAAGTCACAGGGAGCAAGATCTGGACTATAGGGAGGGTGAGGAACTGTCTTGATGCCCATCTTGGTCAAGTAGTCTGTGACAAGGATGGAGTTGTGGACTGGTGCATTATCCTGGTGGAAATGCCACTGACCCGATTTAAACAGTGATGGCCTCTTCCCAAGGAGTCTCTTCCTGAACTCCCTTAAAACCTCAACATAGTAACCCTAACCCTAACACTTTGGCCAATCAACTCTGGTCTATTGACTTCCTTACTCCTCCCACACCTCTCATCATCCCTCACAGACTCCCTGCCTTCCTTGAATATCTTATATGACTCAAAAACTGATGCTCGATTCATGCAAGATGCTCCAAAAGCAGTCTGAAGCATTCCATACGTTTCTGTGGCATTTTTTCCAAATTTAAAACAGAATTTTATTGCCTATCATTCTTCTAAAGTCTCCTCACGTCCAGATTGCATTTTTAAAATCCACCAGCTGTAACCATCAGGCTTTAGTAGTGTGTTTTCCAATTTCTGCTTTAGCTGTTTATTTGAAGCTGAAATCATAAAAATTGGTCAGTCATCTCATAAGATGTATAGCAATAAGATACTGAATTTTCAAGAGTCTACGCCAATTTTAAATGCCTGTACAAAAATATCTGGAAACTTATTGAATTCACCACTTATTCCAATCAAATACGAATAATTTTTAAATTGATCTATTTGACATATAGATGGAACCCTAACAAGAACTAGCACTACGGGTAAGAGTGGACCTGGTAGTAATGGCAACAAAGAGGTAACTCGACACTCCGCAAGTCTCGAAACCTGGAGCATCAGATGGTTTTTAGCGCCATACAATTAACTCCTTGGGGAAGAATATTTCTTCGAGATGTTATTTCGGCAAAATACTTTGTCAGCTACTCGAACACAATACCGTTTCACTGTCTTCATCACTTTCTATTTAATCGCCTAGTATTATTCAATTCATTACCAAAATAAAAAGATCCCTATGTGATATCTTTTCAGTCACTCCAAGAACAGTATTGTTTTCACTCCTCACATCGCTCCATCTTTACGCTAACCGTAAGACTCTCCCGACGCCAAAAAAAAGAAGAGGATTCTTGGGTATGACACTGAACTGCACCTCATGTTGAGGCTTCAGTCAGAAAGTTCGAGTAGGGTAGATACCTTTTCATTAGCATTCCTCCCAGGTTCACCCTGACCTGAAATGGTAACACCTTTTTGGGTTTCATTTTTGGTCAAATTGATCTGCTTGTAAATTATTTGCATTCAGTAGTAACACTTGATATCGTATAACTGCAAATTATTTGGATAAAGAATTCTTTACTAAGGACTCAGTTACTTGAAACTATATATTAGTATCCAAACAAATGATTATTATTGAATAAGTTTGGTTTGGATGGGTCTCTTTATTTAAAGGCATATCAGCCTTTGTGGGTTATTTAACGGCAAAACAGTAGTGGTACTATTTAACCCATTGCTAGAGATTTTGTACCTTTCCAAATGGTATTCGTCCGAAAGTAAACGTAACAGTGTGAGTGGCGTTCAAACTCGCTTACTACAATGTCGCAATCCGGCACTTTAACCACTGCATCATGGGGAGTCCCTCCAGTTGGTGGAACAGCTATGGTATTTAATCTGGTTTCCACAAAAAAAATTCTTTCATAGAAATGAATATTTGAAATCATATGAATATTCGTAGTGATAGGAATACTTGAAACCATACAACTGTGATCAAGTTATTTGTATTCGATAGGAATACTGGATATCATATAATGGGGTGCAAGAAACAACTACCCAACAAATGTAGATATAAATGCACAAAAAATGTAATCTCCTAACTTTTAATCATGAAATAACTTTTGATGGATTTACATGCCATTCAAATCAGCCAATCTATTAATCTACACGATGGGGGAAAAATAAAGAGTTTTATGACTGAGAAAATGGAGACAGATTCGATGACTTGTCAAAATTTTTCCTTCAAAATTTCATCCTATTCTCAGATATTTAATTTCCGATTTCCTAGGTCGTTTCTGTGTTTCAATTTGTTCAGAATTTACAGAAAATTTAGGCTTCTTTGATGGGCTTCATGAAAAGACTTCATGATAGGAGATATGATATTTAAGTGGTATATCTGCTGGAATAGAGACGAACAAAAGATAACAGTGTGCTATTCACGAAGCGACGTAAGTGAAATGAACTTCATCTATCCAACGTACTCTGATAAGTAACCTTTCTTATAAGAGATGTACCAGCTGTGATAAAGGTTGTAACTATGAAGTATTTAAATCCTTATCCCAATTTTCTGACTTGGTTCTTAAATCGAGACAACAAACTACGACTTGCAAACTATCTTATGTAGATAGTTTTAGATATAAAATATAAAATATATTATGCATTTTTCTTATACTACCCTGACAACCCCGCGAGAATTTCAATTCTTCTCAGAGCACCTCTGCATTAAAACGAAATTGTGTCTTATTTTGGTCTCGTAGGGAGCCAAATAAACACTATCCCTGGCAAAAGTTAAGAAATTAGCCCATTTGATTTTTGCATTGACTGGTAAAAAATAATACCATTAATTTAAATAATCTAATCTAGTTGGTAAAAGAAGTCGGAATGTTGTTTGATTTAGGGAACCAGAATGTTGAGCTCTTAAAAATGCATTACATCTTATCTGTTATTAGTTTATTTACGGCTAAACATAAAAGCTAAGTGAACATCTTCTAAGTGTCCTAATAGTTTTGGTTGGATTAGTATACAAAAAAATGGGGTTTACTAAATGAGATATTTATAGGAATTTACTTAGCTTGGCTTTTGGGGCGTGCTTAGCATAATGGTTATCACCGTAAGAAAATGGAATCGGCAACCCGAGTTCAGTTCCAGGACGAATCCTTATGTTCTCCCTCCAGCTATGAGTAAATTGTTGGGCAGTCTGGGTTCTTCAGCTTTGGTTAAGTAAAGAAGGAAAACTGAATTAAATCCAGCTGTACTCCGTTTAAAAATTGACTTTGTCTTCCATCCTGTCTGTGGTGGATGGATTGGTTAAATACATACCAAGCTTACCTTAGTTTGGCATAAGGCCAATAATATGGGACACTTAACGAGAAAAAACAGATAGTAACAAGTGTGGGACATCTAATGAGAATCAAACTCACAAGTAATTCATTTTGTAGAATAACTTGTTGTATCTTACAACATTCTATAAATTTATTTGAAATGAAATATGAGTAAAGATGCAATTATGCAGTCAACATTTTTATCAATTCCAATATTACATTTTTTATCATTAGCAATTTTGTCTGCTGTTGAACAGACAATAGAACTTTTATTGTAGACTGACTGATTGAATCTGTTGTTTCTTTTTCTAGCTAATGAGCAATAATAATTTATTCGGCTTTGTTTGGTATAAGGCTAGAAGTATGATGGAAAACTAAATGTTGAGTAAATTCAGAGACATCCTTTAACATTCGTAGACTTGTAGCCAGTGTTCTTAACTGACCTACACACACACACACACATATATATATATATATATATATATATATATATATATATATATATATATATATATATATATATATATAATTTAAAGCCAAAAACAAAAAGAAAAACAATATCAGAGTCAAGTCGCCAAACCTATGACTGGATGTTTACTATGTCTTCTCATCAGTCTGTTCATTTAGCATAAAAGTAGCATTACGCCTTTCACCGTTACAGTCACTTAAGTCACTCTCACTTTGCAGCAGATGAAGCCATGTGTTTTTCAAAGACTACCCAATTCTTGTCTGTAATATAATACCTGCTTTATGTGAAATGCATTTAAATTGTATATTCGTTCTCATTTTTAGTTATTACGTGTTTTTCTGATATATTCTTTACTGTATACTTATATATATATTGTCATGCACCCAACTATCTTCTTCACCTATTTCGAACTCCCACATGTAAACAAAAGAAAGAATATTCAATCTTCCACACATGGGGATAGAATACTAACACTTCCAAGGCCATACGTCTTTCACCGATCACACCTTCCAACAAACTGATTATCTCTATAAATTTATGTTACTTAGCTCCAAGAAAAATATTTCCCAGAACACCAACGTATCTTCCAAAATTTATAACTATCGTCACAGATAGCTATCAGACCATAAGCATATCATGAAATCTATAAACGTTTTGAGAAAGGGAGTAATTAAAAATCGGGAAATTCTCTTCTTAACTTGAATGAAAATGGAGAGGAATAGGCTTTCCCAAGAGTTACCCAAAGTGCTTTACGATTGACAACTGATTCATGATAACTATTGACTGTGAGTCGCCGTGTCTTTTAGAATAAGAGAGGGAAAGGAGATGCCGTAGGCGTTCTCATTTACAAACTCAAAGCTTTGAAAATCAGTATTCAAAATCTTGACAAGTTTATGAACTTGTAAACTGATTACTGCCATAAAGCAACTTACACTTGCTTAAAAATACAAACAACTAGTGTCATATCACACACACACACACACACACACACACACACACACACACACACACAAGGCGCACTTATTGTAATGGGTATAGTCGTAGAAATGGAATTGATGACCCATGTTCAAATTCTAAACAAGTGTGCTTGCGTTCTATTTGCGTAAATGCTTTTAGGAGAGTAATGAATTCATCTGTTCTATTCCCAGTTATGTAAAATGGTTGGGTAGAGTAGTTTCTTTTACTTTGGTTATTCAACCAATCTAGGAGAAGGCAAAATAAGAATTGACTTTGTATCGCATACTGCACGTGGTGGAGGGGAGGGTAAGCACACACATAAACACACACACACACACACACACACATATATATTTATATATATACTATTATCTCAGCTCTTCATGTCAGCTTCATTACTTAGTTTCATGTATCAAAAATGAAATCATCAAATGAAACCCGTTCCATCGGATGATTGTATTGTTGATACACGAAACTTTAAATAATGAAGTCGACATGAAGAGGTAAAAACCAGTTTCTTTTAGGTTTATCCTGCTCTGCTGATTAGTTTTGAGCATTTTATTCAAGAAAACATTTATATATATGTGTGTGTGCGTGTGTGTATGTGTGTATGCGCGCATGCGCGCGTTGGTGTTACTTAGGATAAAAAATAATGTTCGAAAACAAGAAGTCATTATGCTTTCTATCTGTACAAATAAGACCTGGCTTATTAATATTCTTCACAAAATATCCGCCTCACCTTATGTTGTGGGAGCCTTACCCATCTTACTATAATGGACTCTTCTCACCGTTATTAGTACAGAGATTTCGCTGCCAGAGAGGCAGATCAATATTGAACAGTACGAGACTTCTTACCTTTTCTATGTAACTATCTTTCTTGTGTAATATAATCTGTTATCTAATATCCGTGTTTGTATTTTCATTAGTGACCCTTTCCAGAGACACAACATGATAGCGACGAGGAACTCGAACGAAAAAAGGGACTCTCCAACAAGCAAAAGGGGTTAATCGCACAACATACTGGCGAAGATACATCGCAACAGCAAAAAGATACCCAACTACAAGTTGTTAAAGAATCTACAACAAAGTTCCAGCATACAACGAACCGAACAAGATTGTTGTTAAACAACTACAAGGTATCAAATTGCACAAACGACGGAGTGTGTCGGATAGCGGATATTTTAAAAAAATCTGTAAGTAAGATTGTCACGTAATCAAAAAGTGATTTTCATATTTTTCTTTCCACTTCAGAGAGAAAAATTTAATTCGGCGCTTACGGCTTTGTGTTGTACAAAAAACACACACACACAGTAATTATTCTTGATTTCAGGGGATATTTACTGAAGAAAAAAAAAACTTCCCCCTCAAGAAAAAAATGGAAAACCTTAAAGAAATGTTTGCACAAATGTTGAAGTTCCAAATGGAGTCTCAACAAAAAAATGAGGAAAAAATCCTTCAACTTCAGAAAGAAAACGAAGAATCTTAAAAAACGAGGAAAATCAACAACGGTTCTTCCTTGAATTGTAAAAACAACCAGAGGCACTTTTTAAAAGTCTAAGTAATAACCAGCCTACAGATAGTACTACTATTTTCACTCAAAATGCAGTGTGGAACGCACTCGAAACATTTTCCTACTCACTAGATGAGGATGAGACCTTTGAGGCATATTACAGAAGATTTGAAGATATCTATATTACCGACAGTGCCGATTGGACTGATGCAAAAAAAAGTCCGGCTACTTCTACAAAAGCTAGGAGCTGTGGAACACAACAAGTTCATAGATTATATCTTACAAAAAAAAAAAAAACTTGCGAACTTGGCGTTTTAGAAATAGTTAAATTACTGTCAAAATTATTCAGCTCCAAAACGTCTCTATTCCACAAAAGATGGAAATGTCTCAACTTAACAAAAAGGGACAGTAATGATTATTTAGGGTTTGCCTTGGTCGTCAATAAAAACTGCGACGATTTTAAACTAGGCGAATTGTCAGCGTATAACTTCAAATGTCTGATATTCGCAAAAGGCCTAGTGTTGGCAAAAGACGTGGAAATCAGACGCAGAGTTTTGTCGAAATTAGAGAACGAATCCGATCTCACACTTCCAAAACTGGCTGAAGACTGTCAGAGGATAGTGAGCGTCAGGGAAGACTAAAAAAATATCGAGGAGTCTGGGTTTGCTTACGTAAGGTAAGTCAAGCATAGATCCCAATCATACTCTCCGATAAAAGAGAGAAAAAATATGATTACCTAAAATTTCAATACAGGCAGACTAGTAACAATTTAAAAAACGCCCAGCGCTTGCTACTGCTGTGGAAAATTACATTAGGCCAAGAACTGTCCCTATCGTACAAAAGAATGTCAAAACTGCGATAAATTCGGACATATAGTGAACCCTTCGAAGACACAATAATAGCAGCCTTACGAACAGACTGTGAAATTAAAAACATGATAGCCAACACCATCAAAGAACTGCCTGTGACGCTACTCGAGATAAAAAGCGAAGCAATGAACGACGACTTTATTACCAATATTAAACAGAAAATCACAGAAAAAGAACGAAAAAGTACCAGAAGTATTTTCACTATATGACAATGTCCTCCTATACAGTGAAAGGGTCGTAATACCAAAGAAATTGCAAAACAGAATTTTAAGTGATTTCCATACGGGACACCCGGGAATAAATAGAATGAAGAGTCTCATGAGAAGCTATGTTTATTGGCCGAAGATGGATAACAACATTAGGGATATGATCGAAAAATGTAAAGTCTGTGCCTTAGCGGCAAAAGCATCCCCATTACTTTCAAACCTTGGCCAAAAACAGAACAACCTTGGTCGAGGATACATGTTGATTTTGCTGGTCCCCTGGAAGATTTCTACTACCTGATTGTAGTGGATACTTACTCCAAATGGCCTGAGGTTCTCAGATGCAGAAGACCTACTACGGGGACAACTATTGGGTTCCTATATGAACTGTTTCCACGGTTCGGTGTAGTAGATTGTGTGGTCAGCGACAACGGAAGCCAATTCACATCAGTCGAATTCAAGGAGTTCTACGAAATCTCCCAAATAAAGCACTTAACCACACCGCGATATCACCCAAGATCAAACGGCCAGGCTGAACGTTTTGTAGACACGTTAAAGCGAGCACTCAAAAAAGCATCAGGTACCCCGACGGACAAGGCACTACAGCAATTTCTGCAGGTATACAGGATCACACCCAATCCCAATACACCACTGGCAGTCTCGCCAGCCAAGACGATGTTTGCCAGAAAGATAAGATCCATCTTCGATAAGCTACTCCCGAAACATAATAAGCTACGAAAGACCACATTAGCGCCTAAAAAAAGGTTCAACCAGGGAGAAAAAATTTACATTGAAAAATACCAAAATAGCACGTCAGGATGGGAACGTGGAATAATTAAAAAAAGAATTGGTGATATGGTGTACATTGTAGAAGGACCCCAATACTCACATAAGAGACACCAGAACCACTTACAATAACGCCGTCTGAACGACTTCAACGACGTACCACAAACAGAAGAAGAGCCAATAGACACCATTTTCGACATGTTCGATTTAGATCCTCCCCAACCAACACCTGAAATACGTCGGTCAGGGAGAAAGAGGAAATTCACCGGCCCTGTCTGAGTCGCGACTGTCTTATTGAAAATAATCTGGATCTACCATTTTCTGGGTTGGAAAGCCAGTTGGAGAGCACCCTAGCGGCACTGTTGATTTTACTATGAAAACATGTCTGACAGTGTATGGTATTTCATCAAGTATAAGTGATCGTATTATGAAATTACGGTTCCTCTGAATCACGATCAATTTACAACAATTTTATTGGTTTATGCTTCAACTCTTCAGAACAATTTACAGTTTTGTTCTATGGGACTTGACGATTGCAGTGTCTCTGCTGAAAAAAACCCTGTGAAACTTGGTCATTTTGGCTTAGGAAATGTGTTTAGAATGCTAGAACTCTCCGATTTTTATCATTAAGGGTTCGGAGGGCAATCTCACTTTCCGATGTTCTTCTAGCCTTACTTTTCGTGGGCGACCTGTCTCACCTTTTTATATTTTACCACAACTGCAAGAGATTGAGTAAACACAGTTCTTGATCATGTTGAATTCCGTTAGTGGCTTGACCCGGAAGAGATATCCCCGGAGTGTTGAACCACTTGTGAATACTGTCCTGATGTCATATGGACTACATACCTTTTGGATAATTTCAGTCCTTTGACATAGGGCAGACATACTGTGGTGAATTTTCAGGTATTGTCCTCTATCCTCCAATCTAAGTTTCTTGGAGCCGATGTTATGCGCTCTGAGTAGTTGCATCAGTATCGCTACTAAAAGTCGAGTTGCCCTCCAATTTTTGTCAACATGATTAAACAGTTGCACAACAAAGATATGAAGGCATGTATTACATTCAATGGACAACTGTTTGACGAGCCTCCAGGTAACATTGGTGTAAAGCAGGGCGATATTTTGGCCCCGACGCTTTTCTCAGTTTTCTTTGCTACTCTACAATCTCATGCTTTTCACACTTGTGACAAAGGGATCATTTTGCAGTTTAGGAGTTCTGGTTAAATTTTTAATGAGAAGAATTCTGGAAATGTCTGGAAGATTTCGAATTCTGGTCAGGGAACTTTTAACTGACGATGCTGATTTTGGAACTAACTCAGAAGCCGATATGGATCGTTTTCAAAATCCCGTTCAACATTTGGTTTCAGCCTATAAAAATTAAACTAACTGAAGTTATATTCATTCTAGATCCAGAGCAAGCATATCTTGAACCAAATGCTCCGGTTAATGGCACGTGTATAGAAGAGGTCAATACGTTGGGGTATCGAGGTAGTACGATAGCAAGAGACAGCTCTTTGGTTCTAAAATTTTCCTTGGCATCCAGAAAGCATCTGACGCCTTTAAAAAGCTTGAAAAGAGAGAATAGACTGACAGCGGCATTGCCAGAAAGACGATGGTCTCTGTTTATCGAGTATATGTATTGACTGCTTCATCAGAAACATGAACAGTTCACCGCAAGTATCTTAAAATGCCCGAGGCGAATATTCAATGTGGAATGGCAAAGCAAGAGAAATTTGGAGTATACACAAGTATAGCCTTTGAATATGGCAATTCAGGTATGCTGGATAGGATGCATTGTATATAGGAAATACCAAAAGCTTCCCAAACGCCTGTTATACGATGAACCGCTGCATGGCAAACGTCCTCAACACAAACCAAGAATATCCTTTAATCGCTTATATTCTGGTAGAAAAAAAATCTAGCGTTTAAAACTGGATGTGCCTATTTTGAGCAGGGATGTATAAATCATGAAAGGCTTAGGCGAAAGCAGAGGAAATGAAAAATGTCGAACACACAAGTTTAAGAACCTGCTTGGAGGAGTAATGTTTGTGACCGTATTCTTCTTGGATACGTCTATTACATGAAGTGTAATGAGAGACATGAACAGGACATACTTCTTTTGACGCGAGGTGATACCATTCGCATCCTTTGCAATAAAGTCTCCAAATCTTTGTCCTACTTAAAAAGACTCATGGCAGTACACAAAAACTCTCTCTAAGTATAGCATCAAGGAACATCTACCGTCATCACTTCGTTTGTCATCTCTGTCAAAATTTGATGAACCGGAAAGTCATCTGAGTGGACACAGTCGAAAACTGGCATCAATCCAGACGATGCTGGATAATCAAGGAGTGGCAATCATCTGTGAGGAGGAATCAATCATCATCATGTGTGTATGTGTATGTGTGTGTGTGCTTAATCAAATTTTGACAGTGTTTAATCGTAGTTATGGGAGAGTGGTTTGCCCAAGTGTTTAATCACTTACTCCGACCTGTCATTGTATTAG
Organism: Sepioteuthis lessoniana; assembly: GCA_963585895.1. Classification (NCBI taxonomy): domain Eukaryota; kingdom Metazoa; phylum Mollusca; class Cephalopoda; order Myopsida; family Loliginidae; genus Sepioteuthis; species Sepioteuthis lessoniana. The sequence continues at coordinate 65,597,901 of OY757910.1, read as the reverse complement.
GGTAGCGAGACTTTATCTCAAAAGATATCTCTTGATGGGACAGAACTCAGGGAAAATATGTTCATGCCTTTCCCAAGGGTATTACTATGGGGGGGTGACCATAAATAGCCACTGACGAAATTCAAACTGATTTCGACAATTCCATTTTCACATCCTCTCTGTCTGGCATTGGTATAACTGAAAATTTTTTTCAATAAGATACTGTCCAAAGTGTTTAAGAATCATTGGGTTTTTTGAAAAGATTAGTATAGCAACGAGGATGTGCATTTGCAGTCAAGATTAAGGAAAAACACTAGAATTAAAAATACATCCATCAAGAATATTCGGTAATAGATCATTGTTCCTACTTGCTTCTAACATGTAACCCAGAACAATGTTGAATGCTACTTGGAAATGAGATGAGCACTGCCGATCATTGGCCAGAGTGATGCCATGGAGTGAAATTACTTGGCATGGTACACTGACTGCCAAATAGGTTATGGGAGAAGAGATGGGCATCGTCATTGGAGGAAATTACTCGGCTTAGTAATGATACATATCAAAATGTGAGAAATGAGTCTCTTTACTAAACTGAACATTATGACTGACTGCTTCGAGTTCAGGAGTGCACGTCAGTAAATATGTCTAGTTTCGGCGCGTGTTACTTCTCCAAAGTTTGGCTGGGATTTTTTCGAGTCCGAGAGGAGAATATGATATTAGCCCACTCCTTTTCACATACACACAACACACACACACATACAATGAGTATTAGGAACATATATGTCAATATCGATTTGTAGTGAAATTTTGTAGACAGTAGATCGCATTAATTTCACATTTATAGTATATTGATTACTTTTCGACTTGCAGCTACTTTGTAAAATGGACATCAAGAAAAAGAGCGAAGATGAAAGCAAAAAAGGCATATTGAAAGATATACGCATATTACAGAGAGAGAAAGAGAGAGAGGGGGTGAGGGAGGGAGAGAGAAAGAGACGTGGTAAACTAAAGAAGAGAAAAAGAAAAAAGTATCGAGAGAGAAAAAAGAAACGAGTGAGATAAGGATAGAGGGACCTGTATGAACTAATGTAAACGTAGGTATATATATTAATAACCTCTCTGTTTATCTCTCTCTCTCTCTATATATATATATATATATATATGTGTGTGTGTGTGTGCATCTGTTTGTTTGTGAGTCTCTCTCTCTTTCTCTCACTCCCTTTCAACTCACACACACACACACACACACACACACACACACACACATATATATATATATATATATATATATATATATATATATATATATATATATATATAAACGAAAACTGACTGTATGCCAGATGGCTATGGCTACATGTTTCTCTCTGGTAACAAAAGTTGAGGCTTGAGCCCAAATGAATCCTAGCACTTTGCTGATTTTTAGGCAAATGATTCTTCTTTAACCAACAATTTGACGCAGTACAATCTTTCTTATCGTTGTTTCCTTCATCTGGCCCCGAACCAGACAATAATGAGCTTAGCATTTATCTGACTCTGTGCGCACAAATAGATAGGTATATACTGGAATAGAGAGAGAGAGAGAGTAAACGAGAAATTGTGATACGAAAAATGCGGGAGAAAAGGAGCGAGATGCCATCCACGGTAAAATAATTACTAGAAAGAAAAAAGAATTTAAAAAATAGGAAAAAAAACTTATAATGATAAAAGTAAAGTAAAATATGAAAGTTTGCCCAAAATAAGACAAACGCGATTAGAGCTGCGAATAATATTTTAGTTTTTGTTTCGTTTCTTCTCTCCCGGCAAAGAATGATTATTGATTTGTTAATGGCAATAGAAATATGGTTTTCGCATCAACTGTCAAGACACAAAATCATGCTGGCATGAAGTGGAGTGAGTGTCTGTTGTAAAAAGAAACGTTAAAAAGAAAAGAAAATTCCTTCAGTAAGAATTGCATATTGAAGCTGAGTCTTCTTGTACAGCGCTATCTTTGCCTTTTATTTTTCTTTCCGTGCTCATAAACCATCATGGCAGACGATTGAAGTGAAGAAGGGCGCGAAAGGAAACTTTCTAATGACTTTGTTTTGTGTTGTTAGACATTCGCCTTTTGCGATCCAATCCAATGCGCAATTAGTGGAAGGGGGCTTCCATTGTTATTGTTTATTTTGTCATATTTATTATTTTATCAAAAGAATTTAATACACAAACATGATGCATGTATATATCTCCTAATTACATATTCATGTAAATGCATGAGCAGTTTGTATATAAATGTTTTGGAAATGTTAAATCATTTTTTACTTGTTAAATCAAAATTTCTTTGGTTTATAACCTTCAAGAACAAGAACATTTTATGCCAAAGCAATCAGAATTTCTTTATCAAATTCTTAGCACATTAAAAAAGAAATGCTGGGTCTCAGTCTCCCATCTATTTGTCGGTGTGACGGGGTAACTTGCGTTGGGTCAAGTCAGGGGTTTTTCCTTGCTACTTGTAACCTAGTAAAACTTGTCACAATCAGCAAACTAATCGCTCTTTATACCATATTTAGTAAAGTAGCTGAAGTATTTATTCAGGCCTCACGGGTTTAGGGAATGTGAGTTCGAATCTCATCAGTATAATAATCTATAATCATCTTTTGTTCCTCGTTGTCATAGAATGGCAACCTGACTGAATTTCAATAATAAAAAAAAGCAATTAAAGAACAAAATTGTTTTGATCCATGGTTCCCTTCATGCACTTGTGATGCTTTAATGACTAAGAGGAGGTAGAAGCTTCATTAAAGGAATCGTAAAACTATGCAGGTCACAGCACCAGCTGTGGTCCTATAAGTGCTTGTCGCGCTGTGGGCCACTTATAGGTTGAAGTTTCAGATGAACCCACCCGTTTGGATTTCCTGTGCCCACGTTGGGTAGTTCGATCCACAGGAAAGTTGTGGAAGAGCTGGTTCGGATTCTCTCCGTTCTAGCTGGGTCTAAAGACGGCAAAATTTACCAGTGCTGTTGGTCAACCACCTCAATAATTCAAATAAGAAAGAAAGAGATTATCGATGGTCAGGAATTAAGGGAAGAGTGACAAACTGAATTAGTTTATTATTGTGTAATTTGTTGCTTAGTTGATTGATTGTTTTTAACGACATTGATTGATTTTAACCTGTCTAGAGGTTGGGGCATCTCATTCATTGTACATTCATATATAAATGGTGTAATTCTTTCTTTTCACACACATTTATACGGTATCAAGCATTTCTAATACAAATAATTTGCACACAGTTCCAAGTATTCTTATCTAATACTACTAATTATATAGCTTCAAGTAAGTAAAGTTGACGAACTTAGTCGAGGGTGATCCGAAGGCTCCCTTTTCAATAGCTACTCCACCGAGATGTTGGGGAGAGCGCTACTTCATTCCCTGGATTGCTCCACTTTACTCTTGATCTTTACCTTACAGTGCTGAGTGTTAAGCAAGGCCGCATCACGTACCATTTTTTGAGTCTTTGGTATGACTCAAACTAGGATTGAACCCCGGTCTCCCGGACCTTTGGCGGACACTCTACTCATTCTATTTTATGATTTATTTGCACACAGTTGTATAGATTCAAGTAACTGATGATAATAATAATAATTTGTAAAATGATTCTAACTTTAAGTAACTATTCTCAATAGAAAAAATGTACAGTTGCATGTCATCAGATATTCCTATCGAATGTGAATAATTCTAAACACATCTATTCGACCCATAGTTGGGATCCTAAAAGGTAATACCAGTCTTTGTTGTAATGGCAATGAAGGGGTCCACCACTCTCCTCAGATGTCAAGAACTGAATCTTCAACATTATGTACCCAATCCTGCCGCACGAGCAGGATGTGGCGCAAATGTCAATTTTTAAGTGGAGTTTAACAGATTTGAATTCAGAGTTTTTCCTATCTTAGACCGGTTGCCATACCAAGGTTAAAGAGCTCAGTGTGCCCTACAATTTACTCATCGCTAGAGAGAGAATTGTTCGATTTGTACCTTTTCCCAGCAGCATTGTCTAGGTTTTGAACTCGGGTCAACGTGTACATATGCTACAGCAACAACAGTTACACTATGAGCGCCTCACTACTAAATGCAGTGTAGTATCATACCCAGGACACCCCTTTTTGGAGGAGATCTTACCCTTCTGCAGGAGATAAAGTCAGCGTATTCTAAGCCCCACCGACAGGGCGAAGTATAATTTGTGGTTGCAACTTGCGAAGAAGGCCAAAGATAGCTCGATAGGTTCTGTCCAAAGTAAGATATTTGACTTACAAATGAACTTAACTTTTATTTATTTTTCGTACGAAAGGACCAGATTTTCTGGTGCAGTCAAAATTGATACTCAACCCAGCGAATAAATTGTTTAACTCTCAAACGCTTTGAAGATCGATTCCTGAACAATGACATCGAGACTACCTCAGTTTTAATCTGGAAATGATGTTCAACCAATAAAAAAAAACTATTTCAAAACTGTTGCTTGAGCTTCAATACAATTTACATCACAAAGATCAGTAAGCTATAAATGTAAACAGAACTTTAATTCTTAACTTATTTTTTATGGGAGGGATGAGTTTAATGTGGTTAATTTTTTAAATGTTTTCGGTAGCATTCTGGAAAGAACGATTAGTTAATTCTTTTACTCTATTATATCTAATTTCATTTATTTACTCATTAGAGTTTTTCACATCAGCTAACGCTGATGGTCTTTCACTGGAGATTGAGTGACAGCAAGTCTTCTCAAGTCTCCAGGACTCGTCTCAGGATTATGACCGTCTTCAATAGTGCTGTTGTTTGGATGGTCTCCACTCGGCTGCCAACTTCCAAATCCTCCAGGCCCTTTAATAATCCTTCAGTTACTGTGCCAAAAGTACCAATCACAATTGGTATAATTGTCACCTTCATGTTCCATAGTTTTTTTCAATTCTCTAGCAAGGTTGAGGTACTTATCGCTCTTTTCACATTCTTTCAGTTTTATTCTGTGGTCAGTCGGGACAGCAAAGTCGACATTTTGCAGATTTTCTTCTTTTTTTTTTTTTGTTTATTATAAGGTCTGGTCTTTTTGGCTGAGATTACGTGATCCGTTTGAATATCAAAGTCCCATAGGATTTTGTGTGTGTCATTTTCTAGGACAGGTGCTGGGTTGTGCATATACCATTTGTTGGCATGGTCGAATTTAAATTTAAATTTCTTGCACATTTCCCAGCGGATCACCTTGCCCACCCAGTCGTGTCTAGCCTAGTGCTCCTTCTGTGGCAATTTGCTGCATTCGCTTATTATGTGATTGGTGGTTTCATCGCTGTCACCGCATAGTCTACATTTGCTATTTTGTTGCGTCTTATCTATCCTTGCTTTGATATGATTGGTTCTTATGGCGCTGTTTTGTGCTGTCATTAGGAGAGATTCTGTTTCTCTCTTAAAGTTTCCTTTTTTTAGCCATGTCCAGGTTTTGTCATGTGAGATGTTGTTTATAAGTCGTTTAAAACACACATAGAGTTGTTTTCCTTCCCATTTTTGTTTCCTAGTTTTTGTCATTTTGTTTTCTAGTTTTTGTCATTTTGTTTCCTAGTTTTTGTCCTTTTGTCATCTATCGTGTTGTCAGTATTGTTTTGGATGGTCGGTAATCAGTCCTCTTTCGTGTTTTTCTATGTAGTCGTCGAGTCGTTGTATTGATGTGTCAACGCTGTCTTCGATGCTGGTAAGTCCTCTTCCTCCTTCTTTTCTTGGTACATATAGTCTGTCCAAGTCGTCTCTGGGATATAATGCCTTGTACATGGTGATTAGTTTTCTAGTTCTTTGATCCATTTGTCTAAGTTCATCTCTGGTCCACTTGAGAAAGGGTCCCGAGTATCTAACGAGGGATACAGGCCAAGTATTTATTCCTTTGATAAGCTAGAGAGCTTTGTCTCGAGTAGTTTTCTAGTTCTCCTGAGATATTCTTTTTTAACTTTGTTTTTCATTTCCACTTGTTTGATGGCGTCAGCCTCCAAGATTCCTAAGTATTTGTAGGTCTTGTTTTCTGCGAGTGTTCTGATCTTGTCTTGATTTGGTAGTTCTATTCCGTCAGTTAGATGTCGTTTGCCACTTTTCATGACGAGCAGAGCGCATTTTTCAATGCCAAATTCCATCCCTATGTCTTAACTGTATATTTTAACTGTGTGTATTAGGGTTTTCAGTTCTTTTTCATTTTTTGCAAATAGTTTTATGTCATCCATGTACATTAGGTGGTTGATCTTTTCTTGCGATCTACTAAGTTTGTATCTGGCCGTACATTTTCTGAGTATGTGGTTTAGTGGCATCATGGCAATTACGAATAGTTGGGGTGATTGTGCATCACCTTGGAAAATCCCTCTTTGGATGTTTGTTTCAGCCAAGCTTTTTCCTTCTGCGGTTAATTCAACTCGCCATTTTTTCATGGCTTTTTCGATGAAGTTTATGATTTCGAGTGATATTTTGTACATTTTGAGACAGTTTATTATCCAGCTTTGCAGAACCATATCATATGCCTTTTTTTAATCCATCCAGGCCATAGCTAGATTTTTCCGTCTGTTCTTGCTTTCATTTAGGATGTGTTGATCGATGTAGAGTAACTCTGCTGTGCCTCTGGATCCTTTGCGACATCCTTTCTGTTCGTCAGGGAACAATCTGCGGTTTATTAGCGAGTAGTATATCTCTTCCCTTATTTGTGCTGTTAGTATTTTCCACATCATCGGTAAATAAGTAATGGGTCTATAATTGTTTGGAGCGGTTCCTTCACTTGGGTCCTTTTGGATCAATGTGGTCTTTCTTTGGTCATCCAGTCAGGTACTTGTGCATCTTGTAGGCATCTGTTCATTTCTAGAGCTAGTCTGTTGTGAATGGAGGTGAATTTCTTGAACCAGAATCCATGTATTCCATCATGTCCTGGCGTTTTCCAGTTTGATATCTTTTTTAGTGTCTTTTTGAGTAGTTCGATGTGTATTTCTGCTTTGGAGCCTTCCTCAAGTCCTTCTAGTTTTCTTGTCATATCGTTTATCCATCCAGCGTTTTCGTTATGCTTTTTCGGTTGCCATATTTTCGTCCAAAATCGTTCGGTTTCTCTGGCGTGTGGTTGTTGGTATGTTTTTGTGTCATGCCCTACCAATTGTTGATAAAATTTTCTTTCGTTGTTTTGGAAAGTTCTGTTTTGTCTGTATTGTTTTATCCTTTGTCGATATCTCTTAATCACCCTTCTTTCGCCAGAAACTTCTGGTTTATTTCCTCAAGTTGTACTCTTATTTTTTCTTGTGTTGTCTTTTCCATTCTCTTCCCACGTATTCTAGGATCTTTCTGCTTTACCATTTTGGCCTGTTTTCGTAGATTTTTTATCTGAGTTTCCAGTCGAACTTTCCATCTTAGTTTTGACTGTTTCTTCGTGCTTTTAGAGAGGACCCCAATTTTCTCACACACTGATCTCGCCCCTGCATAGATTAGTTCATTTAACTCAGATATATTATTTGTTTATATGTAAGGTAGGATTTGGTTTATTCCGTTTGTTTCTGTTTTAAGTATTCTCCATTCTATGTTTCTTAATTCTTTTTAGGTTTTCATAATTCTTTTTAGGTTTTCTAGATTTGTATGTTGTTCTTGTGATAATGTTTCTGTAGGGTTACTTGGTACTATGGTGTATTCATTTTCAAGAGTTGGCAGTTCATTCCTGATATGTTGTTTTTTTGGTTAGCGCCACTTGATGTGTTCGAAATTGTACTGTCTTACGTCAGTATTTTCTGGTGTATTTCTTGTATTTTAAGGTCAGAAAAACATCTTTTTTTATTATTGTTCTAACTTGATCGGCAAGTCTTTGGCTTGTAGTTTGAAAACTGGCACATTCTTGCCAGATCTCTATCATTCTTTTCCTATACCTTCTTTGTGAAGGTTTGCTCCTAAAATAGCAGTGTAGTGCAAGATGATTGTTTTCCCTGGTCCATGTTTTGCGTTTTGGTCTTTGATCGTTGAGGTCGCTAATATCGTCATTCATGTACCTGAAAAGAGAGCAGCCAACATTCACAGGATGACGTCGGGTCTACCTTGTTGGCTATCAGGAGAGCACCTGCTGATCATGACACCCAAGACTGTTGCCTGGGTTTCACGTTTTGTAATATTGAGATTTGATATTTTTATCATGGGTGGTATATTGTGGCTACACCAAACCCAGAGGTTGTTTTTGATCTGCGCACTTGACACAGATGTGACCACGAGCAGTCATATTGACTGTTCATAAACAGCGGGTCACAAAAAAAACAAAAAATTCGGGAAGTAAACCTAAACCTAAGTTTTAACTTAGTTAAAGTCCGTTGTCCTACTTTTTTATTTCTTTTTTACTTCCCAAGAACCTACAGTGGACTGCTTGAAAGATGTTTTTTCATGCCAGCTTAATGGTAATATCTTATACTCAACCTATTTTTAAATGTGCTAGTGATAATCTTTCACGAGATTTCTGATGATGTTACGCCGAAATACAGGGCTAAAACGTCTATCGATTGGGAAAGTCGTTGGGCAATATGGAGGGTGACGAGGTAAATTTAAACAATTCTTCAGTTAGCTCGAGATAATTGCACCTGGTAAAAACATTTAGCCGATTAGTGACACTCTTCAGTTAAAATATATGAAAAAAAATCACCAACAAATTTTACGAGTCATCGAAAATCTAGTGTTTTTGTTTTTTTTTAAGAGCAGTTTGTACTAACCTCTACCCAACGAGTGTTCCTGGAAAATTATTTAGTCTCTGTATACATCCAGATATTTCTTAAGTTGGGGCTTTTATATCTTTCCTAAGAATTATATGACACCTGATTCTAGAAGATTCCATTCGAAAAATTCTTTTTGCGTTTGTTTTTTAGGGAGGGATACATTAATTTGAAATAAATGAGAGTGTTTGAAGGGGTGGGGGAGATTCTACAGTATTCTATATGCTAATTTTTTTAGTTTGGCGCGATAAATTTAAACAATTCTTCAGTTAGCTCGAGATAATTGCACCTGGTAAAAACATTTAGCCGATTAGTGACACACTTCAGTTAAAATATAAGAAAAAAAATTCACCAACAGATTTTACAAGTCATCGAAAATCTAGTGTTTTTTTTTTTAAAAAAGAGCAGTTTGTACTAACCTCTGCCCAACGAGTGTTCCTGTATACATCCTTTATTCCCTTAAAATTACATTCAAGGAAGGCATGAAGCCTTGAGGTTTTTGAGGGGAGGGAAAAGGGGGGTCGTACTTTTGCTATATCGTCTAAGGGAACCTAGCTAGCCACATTTGCCGACCCATTCAACAGTACAATATAAAAATCATTCATCCATCACCACGCGCGCTGCAACCACCAAAATACCACATTTGCTCTATGAAAAAGGCCTACTTAAAACCCCGAATGAAATGTGTGATTTTATTTACTGTCGAAGATTTATATGATGGGGATGTGAGAAAAACCCCGAAATATACGAATACGAAAATATAGGAAAAAATTCCCCGTTTGGTTGCCCTCCCATCCCCCCATCTACAAAATGGAGGCCGACTGTTTTCTGAAATCCGAAAATACCGAAAACAAGCCAGACCTACCCTAGGTGGGACGGGGGTACTAGTCAAGTGGGGCAAAGAAATACAGGGTTGGGCGCGGTATGGGCAGATAAAAGCAGCGGGCAAAGCGATCACGAAAGTGTGTCCCAAAAGCATCACTTATCTCGCGATTTGATCACAGCACGCGCCCATCCGAGGCCTTGACAAAATCGATATACCGATCGGGAAACCTTCGCACTTCTTCCTCACGTTCGATTTCATAGATTTGTTGAGAACTCTTTTTAACCTAGATCTAACTACGAATCCCTTGTAGCGCTCGCTACTCACACGCTCAAGGTCACCCCTAGCTAGCTCTACGGTTAGGGAGTCCCCGCCCCAGCCTCCGCCTGGGAAAGTCTATCGTCTATAGATTTCGCCTCCTTGGTCCTATCTAAATTGATCTGTCGACCGTAATTGGTGGCGAAATCTCTAATCTTATGTTTAAGAGAAACCCACCACCTGCTTAATTAGGGATTCTAATCGGTCCTGGAAGTCCCGTATCTCCAGTAAGGAGGTTTTGAACTTCCAGTAGCCGGCTAGACTAGGCCTATTAGCTAACCGCAGACTGACCTAACAAGTTTATGGTCAGTCCACGCTATCAAGTGGAACGTGGGACAACTAACGAAATCGCTATCAGCTCTTCTCACTAACACTCTGTCCAAGTAGCAGCCTACTTTGGCAGAGGGCAAGCTTTCTAGCCACGTCCACATCTTCCGCCCTGGGTGATCAAGACAAAACCTGTCGACCAAGTCATGACGAGTCATAAGGCCGACAAGGCTGCTTTCACACCTTCCTAACCTTTTTAGCTCCCCGACCGACCTTATCTATCTTGGGATCTATCTAAGGATCGCATTCCAATCACCCAGTAAGACTAGCCGCTTCGTATCGTCCAGGAACAGCGCCAACCGACAAAAAAAGGAAACCCTCTCCACAGTGATATTGGGCGCATAAACCTCAACCAGCCGGAACTTGAAATGTCTATACAGTTGTTTTTTTTCATATTTTTGTTTTCTGTCTATTTTTGTTCTGTTGATCTTAGAGTTGTCTGTATTGTTTCTGGTCGCTGTAATTAGTCTTCCTCAGCACTTTTTTTTATGTAGTCTTTGAGTCGTTGTATCGATACATCAACGCAATCTTCAATGTCCTTTTCCTCCTTCTTTCTTGACACATACAGTCGGTCTATGTCATCTCTGGGATGTAAGGCCTTATGAATCGTCATGAGCATTCTTTTTCTGGTCCATTTGTTTAAGTTCTTCCCTCGCCTACCTCAAGAATGGTCCCGAGTATCTACCAAGCGGGACAGCCCTTTGATGAGATAGATTTCTGTCATATATTTTGGTTTCGAGTAGTTTTCTCGTTCTCCTGAGATACTCTTTTAAATTATTCTTTCTTTCATCTCCACTTGTTTGATGGTGTTTGCTTCCAATATTACCAGGTATATGTAGTTTTCCTTTTCTCCAAGCATTCTGATTTTTCTTGATTTGGTAGTTCTACCCACCAGTTTTCAGTGGTTTTCTCGATAAACTTGATAACTTCATCGGATATCTGATACATTTTGAGACAATCAATTATCCAGCTTTGCGGTATCATATCGTATACCTTTTCATTGTCAATCTACGCAATAGCTACATTCTTCCATCTCGTTTTATTCTCCTTGAGGATGTGTTGATCAATATGTAGTGGCTCCTCTGTTCCACTGGTTCCTTTGCAGTATCCTTTCTATTACTCGAAGAATAGTCCGCAGCCAATTAACGAGTAGTAAATCTCTTTATTTTATGTCGTTTGTATTTTCTACATCATAAGTTGGCACGTTATGTGTCTATAATTGTTTGAGGTCTTTTTGGATCAGGGTGGTCTTTCCTTTGGTCATCCATCGGGTGTGTCTGCTTCTTCTAAACATCTATGCATTTCGATAAACTATCTGTCATGGATGGAAGTGAATTTCTTAAACCAGTATCGATGTATACCATTATGGCCTGGAGTTTTCCAATTTGATATTTTTGAGTGATGCTCTTAGTGAATCTAGGTGTATGGAAAAAGAGTTGCAAGGACTCGAAAGCAGTCCGAAGGCTTTCGTCTTCGGGTCGTTTTCGAGTCCTTGCAACTCTTTTTCCATTTTGCTTATTGTTGTAACCTAACAAAAAGTTACTGAATAAGAAATAACCAAAACGGAGGGTGGAAATAAAATGGAAATCTTTATAACATAAACAAAATAAAATACTCTCTCGCGGCATGAAGAAGGTAAACTACTGCTAGTGGTGTTCTACTTAATCAGCATATTTACCCCCTTCACAATAGTGTCCAACGTATTTATGAGGAATGGAACATACCCATTAATGTTCATAGGGACGCTATATAACACACCCTTTTTAGATTTACTCTGCATAGAGCCCACTCGCTGAAATCTGTCTTAGACAGGATACCTGCTTTTTCTAACCTGTCCAGTTCTTCATCTATTTGCTCTAGGGCCGCGAAAGGGACGTTTCGCTTTTTTTAAATATAGGCTGGACGTGGTCCTTTACCTGGAATCGTGCTTTCATTTTTGTACATTTCCCAAGGCTGCCTGAAAACAACTCAGTGAATTTTTGTTTCAGTTCCTGTTTTAATTTTTCTGTGTTAGTAATTGGGCTTTCTAATTTACGGCAGAACGTGCTCATAGAACAGTCCCAAAGGTTGAATTTTTCAATCCAATCCGTACCGAATAGATTGTCTGTATTTTTTAGCACATATGTTATGAGTCTCTTTGTAATTCCATTCAAAGTTACAGTGAGAACTACTTCACCCAAAATGTTAATATTATCACCTGTTACAGAACATGCTGTCTTTTTTGTTCTCAGTAAAGCTGGCTTGTTTAGACGTCGCCACGTATGCAAATTTATTATCGAGAGGTCGGAACCCGAGTCAAGCTGGAATTTTGCGGTCTGGTTAAAAATTTTAACTGTTACGTATTTGCGTAAATTCTCGTCTTTGTTATTGCTTGACTGTGTTTGTTTTATTTTATTTCTGGGTGTCCTCGATTTTTTGGCATACCAACGTGTTACTTCGTTGCCAACTTTTAACAGAGTTTTTACAGGTTAACTTCTTTTTCGCTGGACAAAACTTCATCCAGTGTTGGTCACCACAGATATAACATGATCCTGGTGGTGGATTTTTTCGTCTATTCGTACTTTGTCGTAAATTTTTGGTCGCACAATTTTACTTTTCTCTTCCTGTGGGGAATAGCGTGTCGGTTTGCTCTTGATTTTTTTAATATGAGCAACTTCCGATTCCTCAATAGTTTTAGAGTTACTTTTAACGGATACTACCCTCTGGCAATCCTAAGCCAATTTTTTAAGGGTCAGACCTTGTTCGTTCTCTAATTTAGCTAACACACGGCGACTAATTTCAGCGTCTTCTGCAGAGACCAGACCCTGCGCGAAAATAAGACATTTGAAGTCGTCTGTGGTTAAATCTGTTAACTTGAAATCGTTGCATTGTTTATTTACAGTCGCCGCAAACGTCAAATAATCTTGTTGGTCATCCTTAAATATATTAAGGCATTTCCATTTCTTATGAAAAAGTGACGTGTTTGGCCCAAGTAGTTCAGATAATAATTTAACTGTCTCTGAGAACTCCAGATCCATTGTTTTTTTGCAGGGATGATAATATCAACGAACCTACTGTGTTCAGTTGTACCCAATTTCCTGAGTAATAAAGGTACCTTCTTTTCGTTTGACAATTCTTTGCAGTCCACGTTGAATATGTCTTCATATCATCTGCAGAATGCATCAAATGTTTTATCGTTTTCTGGTACATACTCAAAAGTTTCTATGGTACTGTACATAGTAGTATCATTCTCAGGAGCTATAGTGCAGTTTAACGATTTTAATAGCAACTCCTCCATTTGGTTCTGTCATTCCTCACTTTTCATTAATGCTTGCAGGAGTCTTTCCTCATTTCTTTGTTGTTGTTGTTGTTGTTGTTCTTTTTGTTGCTGTGCCCGCTGTTCTTCCATTCTCTGTTGCCTTTCATCACTCTTCTGTTGATAGTCCATCTGAACTTTTAACATTTGTACAATTATTTTCTGGTGTCCTCCATTATTGAATTGCAGAAATTTTTGTAAAATTGACAACAAATTTTTTTATATGGAAGAAGAGAGAGCAGACACAAAAAACAGTAATTACGGTTTTTTTTTCAACACGTAACCAAAAGGGGAGAAACAACAAAAATAAGATTTTTGCCTTTTTTTTTCTCTTTAAAATACCGTCGTTGCGCAATATTTATGTGACCATTTAGTAATTTTTCCACACTTGTTTTTACAAAAAAAAACTATTTCCTGGTGTGGAGTCGAAATTTGTTTGACGTTATTTCGACTAGAGCAGGTTTTTTATTTCTTTAATTGGGGTACTATGAAATTTGTCGGTAGACTTTGAAGTTTCGAGAGAGTCCACTCTCTCGAAACTTCAAAGTCTACCGACTGGTTTTGATATTGGTAGAACTTGTTTTTTCTGTTCAGCAGGAACTGGTTTTTAATTTTCGATAATGTTGGGTAATTTCGAGGAGGGGTAACTTTTATGCACGAGATTTCTGGTCACCTGTTGATTTGAGATCAACTAGGTTTGACTAGATTTGAAAATCCACTGGAATTTTGCATGAGTACGTAAACTCGAATCCTTGTTTGTCAGTTGATGTAGGAATCAACTGGGATTTGGGGGGGAGTACGTAGTCTTGAAATCCTCGTTCGCCAGTTGAAGTGTGAATCAACTGGGATTTTTTTGCTTTTGCGTGAGTATGTAATCACGAATCTTTGTCGCCAGTTGAATTGTGAGTCAACTGTTTTGTTTTTTGTTGTTTTGTTTTTTTTTTGTTTTTTTTTGCTTTTGCATGAGTACGTAGTCTCGAATCCTCGTCGCCAGTTGATATGGACCCAATTTGGGACCACGAAAAGATAACTCGGAACACGGTATAAGTTTAAGGATATATTGAAGTAACAAGATACAGAGAAAAGTGGTGGCGTAAGGTAGTGTATATTACGGTATTAGGAATGAGACATACCCACTAATGTTAAAAAATAAGTTATATAACAGTATGAGGAATGGGACATACAAATAAATATTCATAGGTAGGTTATGTAACATCATGAGGAATGGAATATACGCATTAATGTTCATAGATAGGGTATATAACATTATGAGGAATATGACCAAATAATAAATGTTCAAAGGTCGGGAATATATATATATGAGGAAGGAGATAGACCCATTAATGTTCATAGATAGGGTATATAACGATATGGGGAATGGGACATACACATAATTGTTCAGAGGTAGGGTATATATCTGTATGATGTATGGCACATACACATTAATGTTCATGAGTAGAATATAACTGTATAAACAATGAGACATACCTGTAAACCTTTTTAGTTAGGGTATATAACATTATGAGGCATGAGACACACCCATTAATATATATGTAGAGTGAATACTGTATGATGAATGAGACACACAGGTAAATGTTCATAGCTCGGGTATATACCTATATGAGGAAAGGGACATGCATATTATTGTTTAATGTAAAGTATATAACAGAGAGATGAATTGGATATACACATAAATGTTCATAGTTAGGGTTTGTAGCTGTCAACGGAATGAAACATGCCCATAAACGTTCATACGTTGGGTATAAAAGAGTATGAGGAATGAGACATACCCATTAATTTTCAGAGGTAGGGTATATAACAATATGAGGAATTAGATATACCCTCTAGATGTATAGGGTATATAACAGTATGAATAATGGGACATACCCATTAATGTTTATAGACAAGGAATATAACAGTATGGGGAGTAAGATATACACGTTAATTCTTTATTAGGGGCATAATAGTATATAGAATGAGACATACCCATGAATGAGACATACCTATGAATGTTCATTGGTAGGATAAAGAACTGCATGAGGAATGATATACACCCATTAATATTCATATTTAGGGTATATAACAGTATGGGGAATGAGACATACCCATTAATGTTCATATGTAATGTATAAAACAGAATGAGGAATGATATATTCACATTAATGTTCATAGATAGCGTATATAACTGTATGAGGTATAAGATATAACCATACGTATTCAAAGGTAGTGTATATAACAGTTTGAGGAATGAGATACAATCATTAATGTTCATAGACAGGGTATATAACACTACGGGGAATGGGACATAAAAATCAATGTTTATAGGTAGAGAATATAACAGTAGGAGGAATGAAACATACACATGAATGTTTATATGTAGGATAAATAACTGTATGGGGATTAGGACATACTCATAAATGTTAATGGATCGGGTATATAAAAGTAAGAGGAATGAGACATAAGCATTAATGTTCATACGTAGGATATATAACAGTATGAGGAATGGACATACCAATTAATTTTCGTGGGTAGGGCATATGAAAGTATGAGGAATGAGAAACATACATTACTGTTCATATGTAGGATATAACAGTAGGAGGAACGAGAGACAGACAAACGTTAATGGGCAAGGTAAATAGCAGTATGTGGGATGGACATCCCCATTAATGTTCAGGGTAAGGTATATAACAGTATGAAGAATGGGATATACCCATAAATATTCATTGGAAGTGTATAAAACTGTATGAGAAATGGACATACCCATTAATGTTCAGAGGTGGGTTATACGAGGATCATTAAATAAGTTTCCAGACTTTTTCGTATGGGCACTTTTATTGATAGTACACACATGAAACTCTAGTCCCCTTCGAAGTAATCTCCTCCAGCTGCAATGCACTTGTCGTACCGTTGCAACAACTTCTGGAAGGCCCCATGGAAGTCCTCTTGTGTGAGCGTGTCAATGACCTTCGTCACAGCCTCTTTCATCTCCTCAATTGTCTCATAACCATATTTACCTAACCCCTCCGCTCGAGCAGGATATGACACAAGGTCAATTTTTAAGCGGAGTTTAACAGGTTTG
The DNA here is from genome assembly GCA_963585895.1 of Sepioteuthis lessoniana. NCBI lineage: Eukaryota > Metazoa > Mollusca > Cephalopoda > Myopsida > Loliginidae > Sepioteuthis > Sepioteuthis lessoniana. Next base: position 65,581,362 of record OY757910.1, on the reverse strand, counting down.
AATTCAGAGTTTTCCTTCTCCTAGACTAGCTGCCCCACCAAGGCTAAAGAACCTAGTCTGTGACAAGGATGGAGTTGTGGACTGGTGTATTTTCCTGCTGGAAATGCCACTGACCCGATTTAAACAGTGATGGCCTCTTCCCAAAGAATCTCTTTCTGAACTCCCTTAAAACATCAACATATTAACCCTAACCCTAACCTTTTGGCCAATCAACTCTGGTGTATTGACTTCCTTACTTCTCCCACACCTCTCATCATCCCTCACAGACTCCGTGCCTTCCTTGAATCTCTTATGCCACTCAAAAACTGATGCTCGATTCATGCAAGATGGTCTAAAAGCAGTCTGAAGTATTCCATACGTTTCTGTGGCATTTTTTACCAAGTTTAAAACAGAATTTTATTGCATATCGTTCTTCTAAAGTGTCCGCACATTCAGATTGGATTTTTGAAATTCACCAGCTGTGACAATCAGGTTTTAGTAGGGTGTATTCCAATTCCTGCTGTAGGGGTTCATTTGAAGCTGAAATCATGAAAATCGGTCAGTCATCTGATAAGATATATAGCAATAAGATACTTAATTTTCAAGAGTCTACGCCAATTTTAAATGCCTGTACAAAAAAGTCTAGAAACGTATTGAATACACCGCGTATAGTAGTATGATTAATGGGACATACCCATTAATGTGTATAGGTAGGGTATACAACAGTATGAGGAATGACCCATACCCATTGTCGTCCATAGATAGGGTGTATAACAATATGAGGAAGAGGCAACCCCATTAATGCTTATAGAGAGGGTATATAACATTAGGTGGAATGAGACATACCCATTAATGTTCATAAATAGGATATATAGCAATATTTGGAATCGGACATACCAATTAAGTTTCATATGTAGGGTATAAAATAGCATGAGGAATGGGACATACCCATTAATATTTATATGTAGGGTGTATAACAGTATGAGCAATGACACGTACCCATTGATATTCATAGGTAGGGTATATAACTGAATGACTAATGAAACATAACCAATAATGTTCATAGATAGGGTCCATTACATTAGAAGAAATGAGACATCCCCTGTAAAATTCGTAGATAGGCTATAAAACAGTATTAGAAATTGGACATACCCATTAATTTTCATACATAGGGTATATAACAGTATTAGGAAAGAGTTATACCCATTAATGTTCATTGATAGAGTATATTACATAATGATGAATAAGACATACCTATTAATGTTCATAGGTAGTATATATAACAGAGTGAGGAATGAAACATACCCATAAATATTCATAGGTAGGATCTATAACAGTATGAGGAATAGGACGTACGCACAATCGTAATAGCTAGGGTATATAGTGGTATGAGGAATGGGACATACGCATAAATGTTCGTAGTTAATTTACTGTTGTGAGACCGAAACTTACCTGCATCATGGACTCTTCCAGCACTATATTACTAGCGTAGTAATATCCTAGTGCGAGAGTAGTAGTAGCAGTAGTACAAGAGTACTAGAAGTATGACTACCAATATTGGACACTATCCTTTGTAACTTTTGTTAATATATCTTTCTTACCTCTAAACCGTGTTTCGCGTTTTCCTTCTGTGTACCGACTTTGGGTCTGCATCATTTATATAACAGTATGAGAAAGGAGTCATGAACATTATTGTTCAGAGGTAGGGTATATAACAGTATGAAGAACGGGACAAACACATTAATGACCATAGATTGGGTATATTACAGTATGAGGAATGAGACATACACATTAATGTTTATAGACAGTGTATATAACAGTATGAAGAAAGAGAAATACCCTTAAATGTTCATAGGTAGGGTATACCCTACCTATGAACATTTAAGGGTATTTCTCTTTCTAACGGTTGCTCATTGCTCATAACGGATGTCACATAATATTGCTCATAACGGATGTCACATATCCATTAATAATCATAGGTAGGGATGATAACAGGGATGTCACATAATATTGCTCATAACGGATGTCACATAATATTGCTCATAACGGATGTCACATATCCATTAATAATCATAGGTAGGGATGATAACAGTGTGAGGAATGGGACATACATATAAATGTTCATAGGTAGGGTAAATAACAGTATAAGGAATGAAACATACTCATAAAGGTTCATAGGTAGTGTATATAACAGTTTAAAGAAAGAGACATACTCATTAATGACCATAGATAGGTTATATAAGAGTAATGGGTCATACATATTAATCTTCATAGGTGGGGTGTATAGCCGTAGGAGGAATGAGACATACACATTAATGTTCATAGGGAATGTGTATATCAGTATGTGGAATGAGACAAAACTAAAATGTTTATATGTAGGGTATATAACAATATAAGGGATGGGACATACCCATGAATGTTCACAGATAGGGTGTATAACTGTATGCGAGATGGCATATACACAATAATGTTTATAGATAGGGTTTATAACACATACTGGAATGACACATACCCATAAATCTTCATTGATAATGTATATAACAGTATGAGGAATAGGACAGACCCGTTAATATTCATAGATAGGGTATATAACATTAGGAGGAATGAGACATACACATTAATGTTTGTAGTTAGTAAATAAAACAATATTTAGAATGGGACATACCCATAAATATTAGTAGGTAGGATGAAAAACGATATGAGCAATGACGCATTCACATCAATATTCATAAGTAGGGTATATAACTGTAAGAGAAATAGGACATGCCGATTAATGTTCTCTGATATCGTATAAACTTGTATGAGGTATAAGATAAAACCCATTATTGTCCATAGATATTTGTATAACAGTATGAGGAATGGGACATACCTATTAACGTTTATAGATACGTTATATAACATTAGAAGGAATGAGACATAAATATTAATGCTCGTAGATAGGGTATAAAACAGAAATTGAAATGGGACATACCCACAGATTTTCATAGATAGAGTGTATACCAGTATTAAGTAAAGAGATATAACCACTAATCTTCATAGATAGGGTATATGACATCATGAGGAATGAGGCACATTAATGTTCATAGGTTGGGTAGATAACAGTATGAGGAATGGGACATACTTATGAATGTTCAAAGGTAGGGTATATAACAGTGTGAGGAATGGGACATACCCACAAATTTTCATAGATCGGGAATGTAACTGTATGAGGAATGGGTCATGACCATTAATGTTCATATATAGGGTATATAACAATATGAGGAATGGGATGTACCCATTAATGTTTATAGTTGGGGTATATAACAGTATGAATAGGAATGAGACATACCCATAAATGTTCATAGGTAGGGCATATAACAGTATGATGAATGAAACATACCCAATATTGTTCTTAGGTAGGGTATATAACAGTAAGAGGAAGAAGACATACCCATTAATGTTCATAGATAGTGCATAAAACAATATGTGAAATGAGACATACACATGTTCATAGATAGGGTAATTAACATGAGGAGGAATGAGACACAATAATGTTCACAGATAGGTTTTATAACCATGAGGAATGAGACATAACCATTGATATTCATTGGGAGGGTATATAACAGTACGAGGAAGGAGACATACCTATTAATGTTCATATATAGGATATAAATCTATATGAGGAAAGAGACATAAACATTGATGTTTATATAACGGTATGAGGAATGAGACATTCCCTTTAATGTTCATAGGTATGGTTGATAACAGTATGAGTAGAAGATAAATGTTCATAGCTAGGGCATATAGCGGTATGAGAAATGAGACAAAGATTAATGTTCACAGATAGGTTATATAACAATATGAGGAATGGGACATACCCATTAAGGTTCATAGGTAGCATATATAAAGGTTGACGAATGAGACATACCTATTAATATTCATTTGTAGGGTATATAACAGAGGAATGGGACATAGCTATAAAGGTTCATAGTTAGGGTATATAGCAATATGAGGAATGGGATATACCCATTAATGTTTATAGTTAGGGTATATAACCGTATGAGGAAAGAGACATACCCATAAATGATTATAGATATTGTGTAAAACAGTAACAGAAATGGGCGTACCCATTAATGTCCATAGTATGGTATATAACAGTATGCGGAATTAGACATACTCATTAGTGCTCATAGATATGGTATATAACAATACGAAGAATGAGACATACCCATTAATGTTCATGGGTAGGTTATATAACAGTATGAGGAATAAGATATACCCGTAAATGTTCATAGATAGGGTAAGTAATACAATGAGGTATCGAGCATTCTCATTAATGTCCATACTCCGGGAATCTAACACTATGAGGAAATGTTCATAGATATGGTATATAAAAGTATGAAGAATGAGACACACCCATAGATGTTTTTGAATTTGTTATATAACAGTAGGAGGAATTGGACATCCCCAAAAATGTTTTTAGGTAGTCTATATAACAGTATGAGTCATGAGACACATCCATTAATGTTCAATTACAGGGTATACAACAGTATGAGGAACGAGACATACCCATTAATGTTCATGGGTAGGGTATATAATAGTATGAGGAATGGGATATACCCATAAATATTCATCCGTAGGGTATATAACACTATAAGGAATGAGACATACCCATTAATGTTCACAGACACTTATCTAGTCGGCTTTTCTGTAATGCTTCTTTATATCTGTATTTTGCCCCCAAATTATTTTGCTTCCCTCGCATCCGGTTGTCTTTGTACATATTCCCCCAACTTGCAGGTAGAATTTTTCTTTATTACTTTGTAATGTCTTGTTTCGTCTTTATTGTTTGATTCTATGTTGGTGTCTTTTTAGTTTTCCATCTTTTGCTAGTACCTTCAAATTTATCTCTTCGAGGATTATCGTTTGTTTTGTGTCTTTTTGTCTCAAAATATTCTCGCGTATTTCCCTTGACTTAGCATTTTTTCTTGTTGTCTCAGATTTCCTATTTGTGTTTCCAGTCTAATTTCCCATATAGGTTTTGAGTTTCTGTTTGCGTTTTTTAGGGGAACCCCGATTTTTCCTCAGACTAATTTCGCTCCTGCATTGGTTAGTTTGTTTAATCCTGTTTGACTGTTTTCCTGTCTTGGTTCCTGAACGATGATAAGGTGGTCTCCTTTTCAGACATAATTCTCTTCAAAAACTCAACATTCCTTTTTTTCTTCTTGTGTTTCTTCCGTTGTATTTGGGTGTGTGGTGTTTCGAGTTGGTCGGAGGGTTCTGTTTTTTCTCTATTTAGTGTCTCGCTTATTGTATTAGGGTCTAGTTGACATGTTTCCTTATTTACTTTTTGGTGTATTTCAAATATTTCAAGGTTATAAAACCAATCTTTCTTTATTATCATCTTAGCTTGGTCAGCGAGTCTTTTGTTTGTTATCTTAAATCTAGTGAATTCTTCCCAGATGTCTATCATTCTTTTTCTATACCCTCTTTGCGTAGGGTTGCTTCTAAAATAGCTTCGAAGAGCAAGTTTGTTGTCTTTGTTCATTTTCTGCATTTAATCACCGATTTAAGAGGTTGTTTCGGTCATCGTTTGTGTATCAGGAAAAAGAACAGCTAACATTCGCAGGATGCCGATCGGATCTCCCATGTTGTCTGGGTCCCACATTGAATTATGTTTCGATTTGTCATGTTTTTCATGGGTCGTATATTGTGGCTATACCAGACCCAGGCGTTGTTTTTTTTTATCTGCGCTCATGAGACAGATGTGACCGAGTTCTCTCATCGTAATAGAACTTTTAAGTAGGTCAAACAAAAAAAATGAAAAATTTTGGACTTTATTAAGTTTTATCTTATTAAAATCCACTGTGGGGCTACTTGTTTTTACAGTATAACAGATGTAAGTAAATCCCGAGCTATTACCGGGTATTCATGTATCGTGATTTTGTCTGCTTTCGAATAGAAAACCATTAGGATTTTGTTACAGATAAAATTAGCCACCCTAGTGAGATGATTTTGTCTTTTTGCATTTAAAGCACAGATAATATACAGCCGTGATTTTACAAATAGAAAATAAAATCATTCATGCATTTTAAAATGACAATATAGTAAAAGACAATATATATCTGACCACTACTTGAATTCTGCCAAAGGTAGAGTGGATTTGCCTAGTATTTTTATATTAGTCCATGTCGCCTAGGCTCCTAATTATTTCCTCTTTTATACAGATATACACGTGTTTTCTAGCGCTTGGTGGGGAGGGTCATTCAGTTATTCCGTTTCTTTTTCTCTCTTTTTTTTCTATGTATTTCGTCATTAACACGAAATTCCCTGAATTATTCTAACCTTACTCTAACTTTGGTTTTCATTTTCTAATAAAGTCCAATAGTATTAGTTCTCTTGAGCTGGTTCAACTAAGCTTGATGGCAATTACACAAGAATGCTGCAAGCAATATCAAACAAGTCCGGGAGGCAGCACCCCACAATGTAGCAGCTGTACGGTTACCTACCAGCCATCCTGAAAACAATCCAAATTAGACGAACCAGACATGTGGATACTGCTGGAGAAGTAAGGACGAGCTCATAAGCGACATACTCCTGTAAATCCCTTCACATGGACGAGCAAAGGCAGGACGACCAGCTAGAACCTATATACAACAGCTCTGTGTCGATACAGGATGAAGCCTTGAAGACCTACCGCAAAAAATAAATTTTCTGGATTGGATTTTCAATCATTTTTGCAAACGCGTATTATTTCAAGATTGTTGAAAGAAAAGAAATTATTGAAAGAAAATAAATTCCATATTCGAAGGTTTATTCTAAATTTAGAACAGTCGTTTTTTGGTAAATAACAGTTGGCCGCCCGGAACACTGTGATCTGTCAAAACAATCCACCTATCTTCAGACTGCCTTTTAGTTAAACAATAACATTACATTTGCTTTTCTTTCTTTTCCAATCACAATTCGCTTTCGTCAAACTCCTTTCTCATCAAAATAACATAATTTTTATCTACACTTTATTTCCAAAACCCATCACGCCATTACACATTACTCTATTTTTTCAAAGTCCAAATCGGTTTCTTTTTCCTATGGTTGATAATTTTTTTCTGACTGACCTCTGATCTTCTATAGGATTACAAATTAACTACCTTATGTATTCAAAGACGAACAGTACAAAATACAAAAAAAAAAAAAAACAAAAAAAAAACCCCAGAAAGCATGCAATTTCATTTAATTTTTTTTTTCTGCTACTCAACCGCATAGAACCTGAAATTCTATCTTATGGTCTCCCCCAAAGAAACCGTCGCAGCCATAATGATGCTAAATTAAAAACACTATAGTAAAAATTCGCTCACTGGATGGGGACACAGTAACTTCAAAAGACTGATAAAAGTTGAAGCTATTTACTTGAAAAAGAAAGAAAAAGAAGAAAAACAGGGATAAAATATCAAAGTAATAGACGATGTTTACATTCTTGAGGATATAGAGACCGTTTGAGGGCAAAATATGACCAGTATCAACTGGTGCCATTTACTCTGTCTCGTCCTTTACATATTCCTTTTCGTCATATGATCGCTATGATCACTATTATCACGTCTCCGGTCATGATTGTAAGTATCCTCACTTGTAAGCAATCAAACCAATATGCGCACACTAACTCCTCTGAATTTATTATATATATATATATATATATATATATATATATATATATATATATATATATATATAAAGTGACTATATATTTCCCTCTTTCATCAAACAGATTAAACAGATTTACATTCCCTTTTTTAGTCAAATTCCCAAACTGACAATTTGTGATGATCTACTATTGAGGACACTCTTCAACTTGATTGAGTTTTTCATCTTCCCTACTGGTTGCTTTGCCAAAGAACCCCATTTGCCAAACTATTTACCCATAATTTAGGGGAGAAGAGATAGATTCATTCTTTTCTAAAGGTTATCAGCGGGAAATGAAACACAAACAGCTTCGTCCAGCAATTAACCTCAACTTACCGATTCCATTTCCTACCACGTTAACCATTACATTAAGGACACATCATTGAAAACTTTTTTGAGTCAGATCCAAACAGTTGTTTTTCAAGATGGAAATGTTGCCCTTCTATAAGATATAGAAGTTCAAGAAAAATATTTCAGTCATGAATAAATGTATCTACAAGTTACTAACTTAGTAATTTTAATAAATAAGAAAAAACCTGGAAAACTCTTAAAATTAACTTTTAGTTAATCTATTCAAATTTCTCTTCACGTTTTTATGTAAATGTATATTTCATATATATTTGCAGAAAATCATGATGGGTACATTTAAATCAACTTATTAAATGCGAATGTAAAAACGTTGAATATTGATTGTGCATTTCATCTGTAAATTCCATTTACTATTGACTTATTGATCCATAGGTTGGCTGTGTTTTATGGCATATCAACCCTTATAGGTTATTTAATGCCAAATCCTGTTTCTACATATATTATGTATATATGATTTGTGAACGAATACTTTGTAGGTAATATTTTAAACAATTCAGACCTCATTTGTTTGCAAATAATTAAATGGTTTCAAGTATTGTTATATAACATTAGAAATTCAATTTAATATCAGTCATTTGTTTGCACACAGTTAAATGGTTAAACAGTTCTTTTTTATAATTAAATAGGACCCTAACAGATACTACCACTCCGGGTCAGAGTTGACCTAGAAGTGAGGGCAATGAATGAGTATTCCACATTCCCCAAAGAAAATGGCTTCACCCTAAAAAAAAGCAAGAAGCAGACGATATCCTCCAGTAACCATAACATAGACAGACTACGCCGATGCTCTAGTAAATACACCTTCCCAAGCCGAATTCATAAGGCAGAGCCTAGAACAAGCAACAGGAGGCATTAGCTATATGGGAAAGCAAATAAAAAAGACTACATGTGTTTTAAACGAGAAGTCATCTCCACTCAGAGTAGCAGGCCTCTAAAATTAATAGACAAGTTTACATACCTTAGCAGCAATATCTCATCTACTCAAAATGATTTCAACATTCACACAGTGAAGGCATGGTCTGCTGTCAAAAGGTTATCGATCATATGAAAATCTGATCTCTCTGTGGAACTAAAACGGGATTTTTTCCAAGCTGTAACAGTGTCAATACTACCGTCTGGACACTAAAAAATGCGTAGAGAAAATCGAGACGAAAACTACACAAGAATGTTACAGGCTGTTTTGAATAATTCCCGGAAGCAGCAGACAAAAAAACAGCAGCAATACGGTCACTTATCTCTCATCTCAAAAACTGTCAAGTAAGACGAACAAGACACTGCTAGAGAAGCCAGGACGAAATAAAAAGTGACAACACGACTTGATGATATATATATATATATATATATATATATATATATATATATATATATATATATATATATAGAGAGAGAGAGAGAGAGAGAGAGAGAGAGATTTCTGTCTGCAGATTATGTGATCTACTTGAAACTTTGGATATCTTAGGTTTATACCGGTTGTACTGTATCAGCATCAAGCTCTTTTTATGCATTATTCTTATTAGCATTCTATTTTCTTTAGTAGATATATATAAAGGTAAATGACCCTCAAAACACTGCTTTGAAAAAGGATTGACAGATTTGAGGTGATACATAACCATGTAAAAAAGTGACTTTGACCAAGTAGTCTTAATTAATTTGAAACACACTCCGGCCATATCCAACATCTATCCCCGAAGTGGAGAGATCAGTGCCAGATATATACGATATATAAAATTCAGTTGAAGACACTTGGATAATTTGACAAACTGATGATATTAAAAAATAACAAATTGTTCGCAAGTCAAAAAAAGGTATTGATCTTGAATAACCTCGCTTCGCATGTGCTTACGCAACAATAATCTCTATGCACGCACAAAAATGAATACTCGCACAAGATATTTTTGTAAACTATTTCTAATTACCAAAAGTAATACATAAAAAGACACACGGTCTGATTTAACTCAGCCTCTTGTTATTTGTTTTATTGTTTGCTTGTTTAATCAATAATTCATTTCAGCATTAACCTTTTTTTTCTATCTCAGAACTAGAAAGAATACTGTGCTACAATATTAATTTACGTATCGTTCCGAATTTGTTGCACAACATATACGCTTCCCTCGGGACAAATCTAAACGTATGTCTTATACTATTTGGAGTTGAGCCAATAATTTGCATTGGACACTGGATGTCAACATTTTATATATTTTCCATTGATCTTCTTTTCTTTTCTTTTTTTTCCAACGAGACAGTGCCAAATGTTTTTGTCCCAAAAAGTCGTCCCAATGGAATCGGGTTAATGGTTTGAAAACATTGCCAGGAAGTCTGTCATTGTTCTTTCCCCCATATCATTCCCGCAGAGTGACAGTGTGGAAATATCGCTATAATGCGATGTGTGAATAAATCCAACACCTTTATATTGTAATAAATATGAGAATAGTGGCAACCGGTAATCGTCAGAGCAATTCAGTTTCTGAAAAAAGATACCCATGTATAAGTCGATCTTTGATTTTAGGCAAATACAAGCGGCCCTCCAAAAATAGTACCTCCACGGGGAGGAGAATGGCACTGTTGAATAGAACAAGTTTTTGGCTACAAAACACTATTTTCCACATCGTCACCACCACAGACTATGCATTTCTACCAGTGAAGAACAAGATGCTGCATCAGAGGAAGCAACCCAATTTTTTACAGCAACAATGACAGTATTGTTAGAAAAATTTTGTCAACGTAGTCCATCTTTCATCTGCCCGATTCGGGAAGATGAGCTGATCAACACGTTCTTCAATTCCTGGGTTGACAGCAGCTTTGAACGGGACTGACCCCTTGTATCAACTAACTATGTTCATATCCACTGTTTGGTTTCCGTAAACTTAAATCAAGTGTCGATGAACGTCCATGTGTGCAATTTATCCACATAGAGGAATGCAATAACTCCTAACAAACACTATTTGCTAGATTGCTACTCAGCTGTTGTTTGTAACAAGTAAAAAATGTCACGGGCTCTTGATGAATAGTTTAACCTCTACGACTATACCATCAACATCCAGCTCTGATGTTGTAGGACAGGATATTAAATACTTGTGCTCTGTTTTATTTGCTTTTAATGATCGATATCGAGTGCCCTTATTTCTACCGCCTTTAGAACACATTTCAAGCAACGTTTACCGAACTTCTTTGATGCCCAATGGTATGTTGTGACTCTATGGACCTTTGGAATAGTTGTATCTAACACTAGATATATGTGTATGCATATATATATGTATGCATATATATGTGTATATATATCACGGATGACATGAGTGGATGTAGATACATATGTGTAAGTGTATGTGTTGATCTACACAGATACAACTGGTGTGCATGTATGCATATGTATGAATATGTTGAATAATGAGAATAGATACGTGTGTGTGTGTGTGTGTGTGACAGCAGATAAATGGTTGGGTGTAAGTATATATATATGTGTCCATATAGGGGTCAATGTATGAGTGATGATTAATTGGAAGTTTGATCAAAAGTTTTAAAAAGTGATAAAATCTGAATCTAATGAGAAAAATTGTTTTAGGTGAAAAGAATTTGCTTTTACATAAACTGGCATTTGTAGCATCGTGATTTGGCGGATAAGGGTTTAGTTATTTTTAAGCATCCAAAATATGGATCGTACATATCCGGAAATGGGAGGGGATTCCAGGCTACATATATACAAAACTGATTTTTGAAAACTAACGGTTAGAGATCAGCCCTGGCCAGTTCGTTGGCAGTGACCAGAGTGACGGAGGAGATAGAGTTGTTAGCGGTTTCAGAAATAGCAGCAATGGGAGGCTAAAATTCGCACGGCAAACCAGGGTAGAAAGTGAATTATCTAAAGGTCCTAGGATGTCTCACCCACACCTCCTGTTGAGTCGTTCAAACCTTCTGTCGTCTTTTGTCTTTCCTTGTTCTTGTGACCCCACTGCCTCCTGGGGATATGCATCTGCAGAACACAAAGACGTTACGTTTGACATCGTGACACAGCAGACTAGGCAGAAGTGCACCAATGCCCACGCGGTAGTCGAGGTGGCTCTACCACATGTTTATCGTTTATTATTACGTTGGAACTTAAAATAAAGTTAGACGACCCGTGAACTTGTTGAGTTCCGATTGTAAGAACGAGCTGTGATGATATTAGTGCTTCTATTTATCAACAAGAGAAGAATTGGGATTAACTTTTCCTATCTAATGATGATATTGATGTTTCTATTTTGGAAGAAGTGAAGGATTCTAAATAGCATTTCAGAGGTAACAGCTGTCCATGATGATAGTGATGCTTCTATTTTTGAGGTGTGACAGAAGAATTCAATGCTTTTATTAATTGAAATCAATATTTTGTTTTTCGACAATTTGATGGATATTCACGATCAATGGCATAGCATTAGTCATGGAGATGAAGATGCAGTTTTAGACAAATGTATATTATCCATTTGTTTGAGTTAGATATCAGTTATTAGTAATAACGGGTTAAATGTCAAAATTGAATAAATGAGGGTTAATTGACTTTATTTTTTCTTATAAAATATTTTCAGTAATCAATTTATTCATAAATATATAAATAAATATAAAATTTCTATCAAAATTAGATAATTGATTTTAGATTTTTAAAATAATCGTGTAATTCTCTAACAAATTTCTTGCTAGATAGATTGACAGATAGATACTTATTATGCCATTCCGTTACGGTAGCACAGTTTTGCCGGCGATGTTATACGCAAGTGAAACATGGTCTCTCACAAAGAAGGAAGAATAGAAACTGATTATGGCTGGGAGGGCTTTGGAAAAATTCATGCTGGGAATATCATTAAATGAGCGCATCCAAAGAGAGATGATTCGAGATCGGATTGGAATGAAGGATGTGATTGCGAAGTACCGAAAGCAGAAGTTCCGCTGGGCGGGAAACATTACAAGGTTCACAGGCAACAGATTAGCCAGCGCAGTTGTTGGGCGGTATCAAAAAGACAGAAAACAACCACTCGGAAGACCTCCTCCACAATGGTGGGAAGATATAATTGTCGAATGGTTTGGGCCTACACGGAGAGGAATGGTGAGATTGAGAACAGAATGGAAGCGCATTTTGACCCGTAATGTGGAAATTATCAGACAATTTGGCCAATACGGTAAATAATCAAAATTTATTAAATTTTTTTAGGCGTGCAGCGTACTCATTGCACAACACACCAAAAATACAGATATCCCTCGATGACTGATTGATTGATTTTAACGGTATGTCAACCTGCTTAAGGTTATTTTAAGATTACAGGTTACGGAAACAAGTTCATTTTTATGTAATTTTTTAAAGATTTTTTTTTTTGCATGTGGTTCTATCAAATGCGATTAATTTTTAAACGGATCTATTTGGCCTGTAGATAGGACCTTAAAGGGTCAGAGTGAGCCTGGGAGTAATTGTAATAGATGGGTTCCTCACACTCCCCCTGATCTCCAGAACTAGTGTCCCACCATCAGATGCAGTTTTTAAGGGGGTAAGTTTTAATAAAATTGGGGGTAGGTCTCATACCTCTTCAGGGGATACAGTCAGCTTATTCTAAGCCCCTCCGACAGGGTAAACATCTCTCGAGTTCAAATATACGTTATATATATATTACTTCTAAATGATTCAAAATAAAAAATCAGGAATGCTGTTTTTATAACTATTTTCAAAAGAAAAATTTTAGCATCTGATCTATATCTGTATTTATGCGTCTATATGTCTATAATAATTAATATAGTTACATAAAAACGCTACGGTTAAGTCTTTGAAGGTTTGGGTATTTCAAAAGAATCAAAAGATTTCGTGTATAAGGGATCATCCGAATACTGGAATCATTGAATGTAGGAATGATTTAATCGAAACAAAACAGAAAGCTTCAAAGGCTTAGGAAGCGTTATATCTTCTGTAGATGACCCTATACGGATTTCAGTTCTTTTACCAACTCTATATCAAGAGATCGGCTCACTGTTTCCATGGCAATAACCGCCATTAAGAGTTAGAAAAAGACAAATGATGATATGCAGATAGAGGGGAAAAATGGAGGGCGAAATCGGAATCGGAACATTCATTTGAAAAATGTATAAAATTTGCAGAACTAACAAATATAGACGGTAAAACGAACAGTTAAAAGAAAGAACATGGCAGGAGAAAGAAAGAAAGAAAGAAAGAAAGAAAGAAAGAAACCTTGAGGAAATACAGAATAACAAACAAATCAAGAAAAAACTAACAATGAAGAAATGAAAGAACGAAACGGAAAAAGAAAATATCAGAAAATGTAACTAAGAAGGAATAAGAATTGAATTTAAAACAGTTTCGAAAGAGAAATAAAAAAAAACGAGAAGGAACAAGAAAAGGATTGGAAGATTTAAACTAAATAAAAGAGAGAAAATTTGTTAAGAAAAACTTTTTTTTAAGAGGAAAAGGTTAAAAACTTCTGCAGATGAAGTTAATAAGGCAAAATAAACTGAGTGAAATGATGGAGAAAATGAAGAAATAAAGAAAAATACAGAAATCAAATCAGCCGACAAAAAACGTGTAAGACAGAGAAAATATAAGACAAATAAAACAAAAAGTCAAACAAGATAAAAACAAAATGAACAGAATTGAAATAAACGGAAGCAAAATAAGAGCAAATACAAACTTAACAGAAAATAAAAGCGAAGGAAAAAAATGATGCAACGAAAAAGAAATAAGGAAGATGAAAATTGTTTAAGTGTATAAAATATAGATGAATATGAAAAAATAATTTGTAGTCTTTGCACATGTCCGGCTTCTGATCGTTTTATTATGAATATGCCTGTGTTTGATTAGGAGAGAAACATTGATCTTAGACGGTAGACTCAGGAAAAGGAATACTATGAAAGGTTTATGTATCTGTGTGTGTTTGGAAAAAATAAAATAGAAAATATCTTAATAAAAGAAATAATAGAATAAAGTACATAATCAAAAGTTGTAGTGAAATGTAAGAAAAATGACAGATTATGAAAAGAGGGCGGGGAGGGAAATTACAAGAACAAAAAAGAAAAATTTTGAATTGTTAAATAGGTAAGAAAAAAGAAGGAAACAATGGATTCTAAGAAGGAAAAAACCCCAAAAGACGGAAAGAATGGAAAGAAGGAAGAAAAACACGGAAGAAAAACACGGAAGAAAAACACGGAAGAAGAAGAAGAAGAAGAAGAAGAAGAAGAAGAAGAAGAAGAAGAAGAAGAAGAAGAAGAAGAAAGCAAGTAGAAAAGCAGAAAGATGAAATCAGGGAAAAAAAAAAGGAAAGAAGAAAGGAAAACTCGGAAGAAGAAAAAAGGAAAACAAATAGAAAAGCAGAAAGATGAAATCAGAAAAAAAAGGAAAATAGGAAGGAAAACACAGAAAAAGAAGAGAAGAAACACACGAAAGAAGAAGAAGAAGAAGAAGAAGAAGAAGAAGAAGAAGAAGAAGAAGAAGAAGAAGAAGAAGAAGAAGAAGAAGAAGAAGAAGAAGAAGGGAACGAAAACAATGTTAAAATGCAGAACGAGGAAATCAGAATCAAAAGGAAAGAAGGAAGGAAAACATGGAAGAAGAAGATAAGGAAAACAAGTATAAAGGCAGAAAGATGAAATCAGAAAAAAAGGAAAGTAGGAAGGAAAACGGAAAACACAGAAGAAGAGAAGAAACACACGAAAGAAGAAAAGAAGTTAAAACGGAAGAAGAAGAGAAGGAAAACGTGTAGAAAGGCAGAAAGATGTAATAAAAAAAAAAGAAAGAAGGAAGGAAAATAAGGAAGAAGAGAAGGAAAACAAGTAGAAAGATGACATCAGAAGAAAAAGGAATGATAGGAAAACAAAGAAGAAGAAGAAGAAGAAGAAGAAGAAGAAGAAGAAGAAGAAGAAGAAGAAGAAGAAGAAGAAATTTGGAAAAAATGAAAGAAGAACGGAATATAAGTAGAAGGCAGAAAGATAAGGAATAAAAGAATCTTGAAAAAAGAAAATCTGTGGGAAGCGGGAGAAAAAGAAAAAAATCAATGGAAAAAATGAAGAAAAGCTAGAAAAAAGAAAAGCAGGAAAGAGGAAAATTGAAAAAAGAAAAAAAACCGAAAACTTATGAAAATTTTAAAATAGAAGCAAATTGATATGACTTTTTAACAAAGTAGAAAAAATCGAATGGAAAAGAAAAACAAAACGAAAACAAACGAATAAACAAAGGAAAGGTAAAAAAAAACTTAATGTGAAAACGAAAGAAAGAAAGAAAGAAAGAAAGAAAGAAAACCTTTAGCTTGTTGGTTCGATGTTCATGGACTACATTCAAGAATCAATTAAATGTTAGATAAACCGAGTGACTTTTTGAGAAATCACAGATGCCAAGAGAATCTTTCAATTTATGTACGGCTTCTCGCTACAGCTGTCAACGCCACCAGTCCACCTCTCAATGACTGATTCCATTGAAAACGCTCTCAAAAGACTAGGACTATTTCAACTGGGTCATTCCTAACTCATCACTCATTATTGCTTGAAATGAACCTAGTCTGATCGAAATAGTTACTCTAAAAATAAACAGAGATGCAAAAGTCCTTTTAAACTGTAATTGTTTGGTCTTGCAATTTATCAAGACTAACAGGGATACTTGACGATACTCATTTCCTCTACCAGTAACATGATACATGTAATACTAGACTACATCGTACCAGGGAAAAGCAAGAATCCATTTCTTCTCTACCTACGTAGGAAAGACTAGGCTTTTTAGCCTGCTTTGATACGGAAACTTTGAATTCAACCAGCACTACTCCGGTGAAAAATGCCCTAAGTCACATCCTACCCGTGGCGTAGGAGCTGGGCAAATACATACATGGTACCATGGAAGAATATCTAACTTCATTGGATTCGTCTCTGTCAATTATGGCATATGTAGCGTTGTCATCGACATCTATGTCGGTGATGGCTAATCGCAGACTGAAGAGAAAAAACTCAAAAACACAACTCTTTTTAGTGTTAGGACCTTCCTTATTTCATTCTCTCTCTGAAGCCGAGAAAGCCAGAAGAAATGGACACTGGACATCACGTGTGAGCTTTCTTTTAGGAATCGTCTCTTCTCATATGTTTGATTCGTTCCTCTTTCTCTGTTTTCTGATCATTTGTTCGTTTTCTCTCACTCCAGTCACCAAAAGAGAAAAATAGACTGAATCAAGAAATCTGTGATATACATATACTGGGGTTCACGGAGTACCCCTACCTTCACGTTCACGTCGAGTGGATGACATCTTCCAACCCTGGAGTCTGACAAATCCAGCTGCGAAAGTTTAGCCCGAATCCAGCTGCAGACCAAACAGCGTCCAAGAAACCATGTTTAACCCCATCAAAGGCCTTAGAATGATATGAATTGATCAACACAGCATTACCGCTGACCTTTTCTATGATCATGTGTATCAAACGAAGAATAAAAATATAAATTATATTTTTATATATCTACAAGTTTTTCGTTGTTTGTCTAGCGGTTCAATATGCGACATGAAAAGCATAGACTGTTGTCAACAGGTTATCTAATATAATCTTATCTCTCTGATAAAATAATGTAGCCGTGTCAGTACTATTGTATAGTTGCACCGCTTGAGCTTGGAGAAAAAGCTTGATAGGAATTACTGAAGAATAATGCATGTCGTTTTGAATAAATCTGGGAATCCCCATAAAACAGAAACTGTATAGCCACTTGCCTCCCATTTCACGAATCATCAAAGTATGACGAACAAGACATGTTGGACTCTATAGAGAAACACGGAAGAATTCATAAGTGAGGTCCTGCTATGGACCTCTACGCATATACACACCAGTGTTAGTCGATTAGCAAAGACTTATATTCATCAGTTCTGTACGGACATGGTGTTGTCTATATGACCTGCCAAGAGTGATAAATGATAGAGACGGATTGCGAGAGAGAGAGAGAGAGAGAGAGAGAGAGAGAGAGAGAGAGAAAGGGAGAGTCAAAGAAATCAGTGCTGTCATGACGACTTGATGATGATATTTACTTGTTTACGAATGATTATTAGTAACTACTTGAAGCCATATAATTGTGTGACTTGAAGCCATATAATTGTGTGCAAACAAATGACTATCGTTAAAAGAAAATGAATGAAACAAAATAAGTATTAGATAAAAATACTTAAAGCTACACAACGCAGTGTAAATTATTTATATTAGATTGAAATACTTGATATAATATAACTGGGTGCCAAAAACCTATTAAGAAACAAATACACAAAAAAGTGAATATAAATGTACATCGAACGAGATTCCCTAACCTTTGGCTTAAAATAACCCCATACAAATTGATATTTCATTAAAATTAATCGATGAACTAATCAGTTATATTTTCATGTGTGATTCACTACTTGAATATAACGAAAATGTCTCACTTTTTGAAAACAAATTAGGATAGACGATTAAAATTGGATACTTTACAACAGTGGTTTTCAAACTTTTTTTGCCACCCCCCTTCACCGCCGGACTAAAATGCCAGCGTCCCCCTCTTCCAACGAACGCCAGAACGACGGTAATGTTAAATGTCATAAGATTCTTCAATAACAAACAGTTTGAAGAGTATAAAAAACAATTTTAACAAACAAAAATGGTCAACATTTATTTTTCAATCACACACACCTTGAACAAAACATGAAATAAATTGTAAAACTGAACGAGTAATCATTAACAACTACCCTGCTCAATGGGATGGGTGGGCTTGGAGCATTGCAATCAAACTGTCAACATCGGGATGAAGGTTTGTCTGGAGCAGTCTCAGATCATCACGCTCTGTTATGTTGAGTTTGTTTCTTTGTTTGGTGAGGAGCCTGGACACCGCGCTAAATCCCCTCTCAACCAGGTATGAAGTCGGAAAAGCAATGAAAAACAACTTGATGTCTTTCCACAGGGTTGGGTAGCGTTTGGAGATCGCTGTCTGCCTCCAAAAGGCTTGGTAAAAGGTTTTGAACTTTGGTTTCAGTTCCTCGTCATTTTGCAAACTTATAAGTTCCTCTTCTAGATGGGTTGGCACCTCTGTGCTGGGTTCAGTAAACGGATCGATCACCCAACCAGGGATCTCAAGAGAAAATAGGTCGTTGAATTTGACTGACATATCCTTGTGGAGTTTCGCTAAATGAGCGTAGTACACGGCAATGTCATCGTCCTTCACTCCTGTTTTCTTCTCCAAGTCAGACAAACAAGGAAACTGACGGAATTCGCGGTGTCCAAGGTTCCTGCTGTAGAGCAGTAATTTTGAGAGAAATGCCGAGAGGGCGGACTTGGCTTTGATTAAGGAAGTCTCATCACTTTGTTGCTGCAAATTCACTTCATTGAATTTGGAAAACATTTCAGTGAAGTAAGCAATATCTGTCTTACTCGATTTCAGTTTGTCGTAAAGCTCAGGGTTTGATTCTTGAAAAAAATCCAGAACACTGTTAAACTGTGTGTAAAACCTTTTTAAACAGCTACCTTTCGATAACCACCGAACTTCTGTATGGAGAAGCAGGCATTGAAAATCTTCGTCATTTTCAATACGCAGCTGATGGAACAGTCGAGAATTGAGAGCATTTGCTTTGATTTTGTTGACTGCAGTAATCACAGTCGATAAGGATTCATGTAGCTTCTCACTCAAATTCTTTGCCACTAAATGTTGTCGATGGATCACACAGTGAACTGTTGAGGTCTTTCGGAACAGCTTTTTTCAAATAACTTAGAAATCCACGGTGGCGACCAACCATGGCCATCTGTAGCACATGAGATGATGTTTGTAAGTGGAATGCTTTTTTCTGGAAATAGTCCTCCACAGCTCGATACACAGATCCTCCTTTGGCATCTGTTTCCTGGAGACGTGCAATCAATAATTCTTGACACAGTGACCCACCCTTGATGAAGCGTACATATGCGAGAAGTAGCGATTCGTTTCCCGAAAGAGTGGATTCGTCCAATTACAAACTGAACTCAGTTCTCATCAACATCTTACTGGGGGTCTCTTCGACATTTTCAGCCATTTTGTCAACTCTTCGTTGAACTGAGTTGTCACTGAGAGGAATCGATTTTATGACTTGTTCAGGAGATTTGTGCTAGACTGTTTTAATAACCTCTTTAACTGCAGGCAGAATCAGTTCTTCTCCAATTGTGTGGGGCTTGCCAGCTTTCGCTATCAGCAAAGAAATGTTGTAAGAAGCCTTCAGACCGTCATCTGAATTTTTCGATGAGGAAGTAAACATATTCTTTGTTTTTCGCTTCAATAATTGATCTCGAAGAGAATGAAAGAACGCCAGTGTTTTACCAGATTTATCGGGATGAATCTTCTGTAAATGTTCGAGGAACATAGACGGCTTCATTGCTTCATTAGAAAAGTTTTTCTCACAAACCAAGCACATGGGTTGTTGTAGATTGGTCGGTGATTGTATAAATCCATACTTCAAGAAGTCCACACTTCTTTTTCGATGCTCCTGGGGTTGCCATGAATGTATACTGCCCTCGCCAAATGTTAATAAACATCTTGCTTAGACAGCCAGAATAAACTCGGACTCACGCATAAAGGAACACTAATTCCAAAATTATGAAAGAGAAATTTATTCCAACGTGAGACAGGAAAATTTCTGAAAGAAAAAATAGAAATAAAGAAGTTTTCTCTGCGACGAAAAGGAAGAAATAAGTAGAAATTTCAGGGGAGAAAGAGAAAGGCAAAGAAGAAAGAGAGGAAGGAAGGGAAAGTAAGGCGACTGTAACAAATAGAATTTTAGTTTACTACTAAGTAATAAAGCGGGTAAAAGCGAGACCAGTAGCATGGCAAATAGGAATAATATTCCGATAATATTCAAATTGAAGGCAACAAGTAGGAAGTAAACATGGTGAGATAAGGCAAATGAAACATACCAGAGTCATGTTGAAGGGGTGACTGAAGCGAGAAGGAATGAATGCCTGTTGTCGGGAAGAAAAATGTCTGGCGGAATGGTTGAAATCCCGCCGAGAAGAATAAGTCTCGTAGCTTTCGCGATGCCAAGAGTTTGGGATTAATTAATAAAGAGAGGATAAACTTCCAAGAGCAGAGCTTAAGGCAACCCGAAAGAGAAATTAAGAAGGGGAGAAGGAATGAGAAATAAAAGTAACGGGGTTAAAAAGGGGCAGAAAGTTTAACCTCGCAGCGAGAAAACGGGAAGTAAACAAAGGGGAAAGCGGTGACCAGGGGAAAATTGTCCCTTACGAAGAGGGTTCTGGATACAGACGTGACACGTACGTCTAGTTGCAGCGACTGGGAGACGCTTAATTAAATCGCCCTGTTTTCCGGCCTTTCTACCAACACCAACGTCACATTTTACAGTAATTGCTCCAACGCCCCCTTCACAATTTCAACGCCCCCATCCGACTGTTTACTCACCAGCACCCCTCCAAAAGTTCATATCCACCCCCGGGTGCGGTAACTCCCACTTTGAAAACCAAAACTTTACAACAACGTGAAAGGCAAGCGATGATGGCAGGACAGTAATAAACCACCACAAACCTTAACAAAGGCTGGTTGTACTAAAAAAAATGATACTATGTACATAGTGGGATTGAAAATGAATCCTCTGTGAACTTCTAGAGAAACAAATGATTGATTCGAATAAATACTGCTTCAAATAAGACCACCGGAAATGTGTCAAGAGAAAAAGCGTCCATTAAGAGAGAAGGGTATTATGCCATATTTTTGGCGCCAGGCAAATTATTATACCTTGGGTGGGAAGTTATTGCTAGTTTCTGTCTTGACTATATTTTTTTTTTATCTATGATACTAATCATTCCTCACTGAAGCAAGTGTATCGAAAAGGAAAGAGATTATGTTGAAAAATAATTATGCTGTTATTATAATTATGCATCATTTGACTAAAAATTTATTAATATGCTAATGTATATAAAGTATCGCCCATGAATAAGAACACTAGATATTTTTTTAGTTAAAATTAATTTTCTTCAAGACTAAACATAACAGTATTTAATTATTTCAAGTGAAATATTATGCAATAAAAATAGATATTATTTGGCAACATTTTTAACAAAATTCTTCTGCATTGAAACTCTTTGACCAAAAATATAAGTAGCAGTTCAAAAGTAAGTGCACCTAATATGATTTTATTTTTTGTTGCAGAGCTCAGTAATTGATAATAACTAATATCTGTTTTTGGTTAAATAATGTTCCACCATAAAATCCTGATATCTTTAGTTTAGAAGAAAATTGATTTTCATAAAAGTTTTAAAAATTGATTGAGGTGTAAATATTTAAGGATGATACTGTACTTTTATATGTATACACATACACACACACACAGGGGAGAGATAATACAAAATATCACATGGGTAACAATTTTTTTACTTTTTGAATGTTATCTAGATTTTTACAACTGATTTAGGATATTTTTGCACAGCTTAATCAGGAAATGGCATCCGTTTCTCCCCATCAGGTCAGGTTTTTTTGCAAGGTTGATTTGAAAAAAATCAGATCTTTTGACAAAATCGATTACATTTTTGTGGCATTTTCAGCTGATTTTTGTCAACACATATCATCCTAAATATGTTTTTAAGAGAAAAAATGTTTTGCAAACAACATATATTGATTACCCGATAGAAACATCGATTACTGTAAACTGAATGGTGGGCATTGATAAAGGTAAGTACACGTAAATTGTATGTTGCTTCACAATTGTTCAAACTTCAGGGCTTGAACTTCCGTTTCTTCGAACTCCTGGAATGTTCAGCGGCAGGGAGGTCTCTCTTCAGATTCCAACAGTAGTCAGCCATCATGACAGCGTCCCAGCGACCCTGATACCTGGTCTCCATCTCTTTCAGGTCCTGAGGGAATCTCTCCCCAGCTTGTCACTCATTGAACCCAGGTTCTCAGGAAATCGGTCCATTGGTGAAAATAGGTAGTGAATCTTGACGCTCAGTGTTGCAGCCCAGGTTTCTGAAGGCAGTCAGCATGTTGTTGACAAGTTCTGCGTAGTTTCTGGCCTTATTGTTGCCTAGAAAGTTCTTCACTACCAGAACAAATGCCTTCCACGTTTCCAGTTCCACTTCGTTCATTGAGTTTTCGATCTCTGGATCTCTGAGGACCGTCAAAGATGCCAACTTTCAACTTCTCCATGGTCAATCCTGTAAAAGCCTGGCTCAAGTAAGAGGAGCAGTCACCATTCTTGTCCAGAGACTTGGTGAACTGCTTGATTAAGCCGAGCTTGATGTGCAGTGGTGGGAAGAGTATTCTGTCTCTGTCCACCAGAGGGTCGTTGATGACGTTCCTTTCTTTGCAAGGCACCAATTCTTCCTGCAAAGGCCAGTCCTTCTTCGTGTAATGCTGAGTGCGGTCCCTACTATCCCACATGCACAGAAAACATGGGTACTTGGTGAAGCCAGACTGTTGTCCCAACAAAAAGTTCACCATCTTCAGGTCAACACAAATAAACCACTTATGCTGATCATAACCAATTTTCTCCAGCATATACTTCACCGCTTCATCCTTCTCCTTCAGTGTAGTCCAGTGAGCGATGGGTACAGAGGCAAACTAGTTGCCGTTGTGTAGCAGAACACATTTCAGTAATCGCTTGCAGTTATCAATGAACAGTCTCCAATCTTTGGGTTTGTACTGTGGTACTCCAAGCTTGACCAGAAACAGCGCAATGTCTGCACAGTACACCAAGTCCTTCACTATAGAGAAAAAACGGAGGTATTCTTGATGCCTGTTGCAGAAGAAGCTGATGAGAGCACTGACAGAGAGGGTTTTTTCCTTCAATCTAGATGCCAACAGTTCGGCAGAGTCCGTTGACAAACTGAGGTCGCGAACTAGATCATTCAACTCCTTTTGGGAAAATAGATGTGGAGCATCATCTTCAAGAACCACTTCTTCTTCGTCTTCATCCTTTAACACTGGAGGGATCTTCGTCACTAAAGTCAGGAAGTTCTCCGAAGATAGGCACTGGAATTTCATCACAATGAGCTACTGATTGAAGATCAGGATACTTGAGGCTGTCCCGGTTCTTTCTGTTGATCCCAGTCACATCAACAACGCAGAAGTAGCAGTCAGTGACATGGTTTGTCGGCTCCCTCCAAACCATGGGAATTCCAAAATTCAGATTCCTCTTGCCATTGGTCCACCCACGCAGAGTCTCGGTGCATACCTTGCACACTATATGTGGCGCCCAACCTTTATTCTGGTCAGCAAGTTAAATACCAAAATAAGCATGGTAAGCACGCGTTATGAAACTTGTGACTGGCTTCCTATTTGGAGGAATGGTGTATTCTCCACATATGTAGCAGAACACGTTGGGCTTATTTCTGCACGATCTTCTGGCCGAAGCCATCTCATTCACCTGTAAAACAAAAATAGGTACAAATTAATCATAAATTGGTGCCACCGCAGCCCACCGCGTTCCGTATTTGGTGCCACCAGCACGACAACGCAAATATTCCGTAACACACATGAAGCGAAAACACCAGTACATGCGCGGGTGGAGTTTCTTATACACTTCCTGGGGCGGCTGCCCTATTGACTTTGGTTTTGATCCACCAACTTTATGCTTTGCTGCACCAATTTTTGGAAGATTTCAAGGTTTTATGACTTCAAACTGATCCCTTTTCAACATAATCACCCGGAACTATCGGACCTGAATACTTCTTGACATTAACATAATCATTTCCAATCAAAACAATTATTTGATATGGCATTTTACCCCCACTAACTTCTTCTAAAATGCTCCACACATGCGTACATGTGAACAAAAACATAAAAAAACGACATGTGGCCATAGCTAAAAAACTTGACCTGATTGAGCAAAACCAATGTGGTTTTGGGATTCAGCGCATCAGATTCGTCCTAAATCAACTCAAAAAATGCTGACAAATTTGTTGTTGACCAGTATAATGATATCAAGTAATTTTTTCTCGATAAATGCGCAAAGTATTGGCAGCCACTATTCAGTTCCCAGCTGTACTTACAGGAGAAACAGAGGAAGTTGGCTGCTTAACTTTAAGCTCTTGATATGTGAACCTCAAGCTCATCCTGTACTCATATGTGGGGCAAGCTATTTGCTTCTAGGAAGCGCACTTTATATGATGGATTGTCCAGTTGAGTGGATATAAGTCAAGAAAGTGTACGCAACGATAATAATGTAATGAGACAGTGTAGATTATGAAATGAAGGCTATCCAAGAAATGCAAAAAGGTGTCTGTAAGTTAGATAACGAGCAGGGAATGATGGAGATAAACATCAAAATATGAATATTTTCTTGCTTCTAACATATAATGATTAACTACAAATATACATAAATTAAAAAGTCAGACTAAAAATTCTGATAAGAAAGGTCATACACACAAACACACACACACATACAAATATATATATATATATATATATGTGTGTGTGTGTGTGTGTGTGTGTGTATAATATAGTTTAAAGCTTACTCAATATCAGTGATAGAGTATATCTAAGTTTGAATAGCGTAGACACAGAGTCAGTAACGCTTAGTGACTGTCATTTTCTCACCTATACAGTTATCGGACCATGTATATGCTATTCTAACTAGTATGAATATACATATATATACATGCACACACACACACACACACATATATATATATATATATATATATATATATATATATATATATAATTTTATCAATGGTCAGCTCTGCTCAGCACCACCAAGCTAAGCGGCTGGCAGACACACTTAAACCTGTTGTACAATTCTATTGTCGACATTGCATTGGTGATTCGTTCACCTTTACAAATCAGTTTCAAAATATACCTATTGATTGCAACAACTCTTTCTTCTGTTCATTCGACATAGTGAGTTTATACACTAACGTTCTTTAGATGAGACTATTACCATCTGTGCTGATATCCTTGGACCCCACCTCCTGTTCTAGAAAATGTCTTTTTGAGGCTGATGCACATTGCCACCTTAAGTGTACAGTTCAGCTTCAATAACACAATATGGAGGTGCCCGTGGTGTAATGGTTATCGTCGCAGGATATGGACACGGCGACACGAGTTCAAATCCTGGACCTGACTGATTGCAT
Source organism: Sepioteuthis lessoniana (assembly GCA_963585895.1). Classification (NCBI taxonomy): domain Eukaryota; kingdom Metazoa; phylum Mollusca; class Cephalopoda; order Myopsida; family Loliginidae; genus Sepioteuthis; species Sepioteuthis lessoniana. The sequence goes on along the minus strand of OY757910.1, from coordinate 65,555,310 downwards.
TACACATCGCACTAATACCCTTGGGAAAGGTATGAATCCAAATATTCTCCCTCCAGCTATGGGTAAATAGTAGGGCAGACTAGGTTTTTCAGCCTTGGTTAGGCTACTAGTCTAGGAGAAGGAAAACTCTGAATTCAAACCTGTAAACTCCGCTTAAAAAATTGACCTTGTGTCATATCCTGCCCGAGCGGAGGCGTTGGAAAATATGATAACACAATATGCGAACAAGTTGACGGAATTAGTATGGGTAGTCCCCTTGGAGCAGATTTGTCGATTATTTTTGTTGGTTTTCAAGGGGAAATATTGTTTCAAATCACCAACAAACGAGTACTTTACAAACGGTACTTTCTCAAAATCAGAGAGGAGAAGCTTTTTTCCACAGTCAACCAACTCTATCCAGCATTGACATTCGCTTGCGAATTTGAGAATAACAAAAGTATCCCATTTCTTGATGTCCTCGTTGAGCGGACTAATCTTGGCATACACACTTTCATCTATCCTAACTCAACGTTTACCGGCTCATACACATGGTGGGGATCATTTTGGCCTCGTAGACGCAAAATAATTTGATAAAAACATTGGTCTACCAGGCATTGGGGATGTATCCAAACTCTCCAATAAACTCGACTACATCAAAATGATATCATTAAAGAATGGATATCCAGAGGATGTCATCACTACCACCATTAGATATAAATGCAATTCTCCTCCAAACCAAAATTTGGACCAAAGAGATGTTTTGGATATCTGAAGTTACCCTGGATAGGCAATACCTCCCTGCAACTTCTAGAAAAAAACAAAAAATCTGCCAACTGTTGCTTTAATTCGGTTAAGTTGCATATCGTCCTTAAATTCGATGTGCTATTCCCTCTAAATCTCAAAGACAATTTTCTAAAAAAAGCTTTCTTATACACAAATTCTTATGCAAATATGATGTTATATCGGGCGCGCGACGCAGAGGTTAGATATCAGAATAAATCAGGACATCCCTTCTCATATTCGCTCTAATACCTTGACCCACTCCATTGTATCGAGCAATCAAATTCCATTCTCCGCTATTGCTCGTCATTTATTTATGTTTTTCATTCTTGAATCTTCCTGCAATGAGATCCATTTATCGATCCTAGAGGCCTTGTTGATAACCAAATTCCAGCCAGAACTTAGTATACAGAAGCTATTCTGCGCACTGATTCTCTTCCACAATCCTCTGGGGCCATGAGGTGTTAATTCTACTTAACTCTGCTGGCACACGGTAAATCTTTTTTTCTCTTCCCTCCTCTTTGCATTTTAATTGGTCACTACCCGATTTTTGAATTCCTCACATATCAACGCAAGTATAACGGACACAGTTCTCTGAAGAGACGTAATCGAAATAAAGGTACCCTTTTAAGAATTAAAAAAATATTTTAATCTCTTTTAAAATATTTTGTTCATTTTAAATATGAGTAGACTATTAAAAGCTTATATATATATATATATATATATATATATATAAGGAGCACACAATAGGTTTCCAGACTTTTTCGTATGGGCACTTTTATTGATAGTACTCACATAAAACTCTAGTCTCCTTCGAAGTAATCTCCTTCGGCTGAAATGCACTTGTTGTAACTTCTGGAAGGCCCCATGGAAGTCCTCTTGTGTGAGCGTATCAAAGACCTTCGTCACAACCTCTTTCATCTCCTCAATTGTCTCATAACGACAGCTTCAATGTTTTTCCTTGGGCTTAGGGAATAACCAAAAGTCACAAGAACTATAGGGAGGCTGAGGACCTGTCTTGATTCCCATCTTGGTCATATAGCCTGTGACAAGGATGGAGTTGTGGACTGGTACATTGTCCTCGTGGAAATGCCACTGAGCCTATTTGAAGGGTGCTGGCCTCTTCCGACGGAATCTCTTCCTGAACTCCCTTAAAACCTCAACATAGTATTCCTTGTTGACTGTCTGTCAAGTGGGGAACCAGTGCATGTAGATCATGCCAGTGCTGTTAAAAAAAGGGATCATCAAAAGTTTGTGGGTGGATTTGCTCTGTCTGGCCTTCTTGGGTCTGGGAGAGCCAGCATGCTTCCACTGGGAAATCTGACTCTTGGTCTCTGAGTCACAGCAGCAGTTCCATCGCAGGTCATCAGAGCCTCAAGAACTGCGGGATCTAAATTGATCAGCTCGACCATCTCCCTGCTGTCATGACAATGTCTTTCTTTCTGATCTTCTCTGAGCACCCTTGGGACAAACTTCGTGCAAATCTTCCGCATCTTCAGTTACACGCGAATAATTGTATGTACAGTTCCCACACTGACATCAAACTATGCACTTATTGTCCCTATAGACACACGACGGTCCTTATCCATGAAATTCTTTACTTGGCAAATCAACTCTGGTGTTCTGACTTCCTTACTCCTTCCACACCTCTCATCATCCCTCACAGACTCCCTGCCTTCCTTGAATCTCTTATGCTACTCAAAAACTGATGCTCGATTCATGCAATATGGTCGAAAAGCAGTCTGAAGCATTCCATACGTTTCTGTGGCATTTTTTCCAAGTTTAAAACAGAATTTTATTGCATATTGTTCTTCTAAAGTGCCCTCACGTCCAGATTGGATATTTGAAATTCACCAGCTATGCCAATCAGGCTTTAGTAGGGTGTATTCCAATTCCTGCTGTAGGGGTTCATTTGCACCTGAAATCATAAAAATTGGTCAGTCATCTGATAAGATGTATAGCAATAAGATACTGAATTTTCAAGAGTCTACGCCAATTTTAAATGCCTGTACAAAAAAGTCTGGAAACTTATTGAAGGCACCTTGTATATACAAATTTCCGTCGCTCAAGTTTCTAAAAATGTTCTAAAGAATAAATTGAAATGTTATATTCAGGGTCCTCTGCTCACACACACACACATACATATACACACAATCTCTCTCTCTCTCTATATATATATATATAGAGAGAGAGAGAGGGAGAGAAGCAAAGTTCTACGCGCCCTTCTGATTATATGGTTCCAAGTAATAATAATAAACATGCGGAGATGAAAGAAAAATTTTTAAAAGAATACATCAGGAGAACTACACGAAACCAAACTACGTAGCTGAAATCTTATCAAAGGGATAAATACCTGGGCTGTTCTCCTCATAAGATACTCGGGACCATTTTTAAAGTGGATCAGAGAAGAACTCCAAAAATGGACCAATGAACAAGAAAGTTTACGACGAAGCATAAGGCCTCACATCCCAAAAATGATTTATTGACTGTATGTATCAAGAAAGAAAGGAGGAAGAGGAATTGCCAGCATTCAAGATAGCGTCGATGCATCAATACAACTACAAGAAGACTACATAGAAAAGCGTGGAGGAAGACTGGTTACCGCAACCAGAAATAATACAGACAATGCAAGCATCAACGGAACAAAAATAACCTGAAAAAATGGGAAGAAAAACAACTCTATGGACATTTCAAGCGATAAACTAACGACATCTTACACAAAAAAACTTGGACATGTTTAAGAAAGGGAAACCTTTAGAGAGAAACTGAATCACTCTTGATAGCAGCAAAAAAACAATGCTATAAGGACGATGTCAAAGCAAGAATAGACAAGACATACAAAATAGCAGATGTAGATTATGTGGTGAAAGAGACGAAACGATCAATCACATAATAAGCGAATGCAGTAAATTAGTGCAAAGAGAGTATAAGACTAAACAAGACTGAATGGGGAAGGTGATCCACTGGGAACTGTGCGAGAAGTTTAAATCTGACCATACGAACAAATGGTATATACACAACCCAGAATCCATCCTAGAAAACGAGACGTATAAAATTCTTTGGGATTTTGAGATACAAACATATCCCATAATCTCGGCTAGACAACCAGACCTAGTGATAGTCAACAAAAAAAGAAAACCTACGAAAAGCGGAATACGACGTTCGGACAGACTACAGGGTAAAACTGAAGGAAAGCGAAAAGAGAGATAAATATATAGACCGTCCAGGAGAACAGAAAAAAATATGGAACATGAAAATGACGGTGATACCAAATGTAATTGGGTGCTGGGTACAGTCACCAAAGGATTGGTGCAGGAACTGGAGGACTTGGAAATAAGAGGACGAATGAAGACCATCCAAACAAAAGCGTTGTTGAGTTCGGCCAGAATACTAAGAAGAATCCTCGAGACTTGAGACTTGCAGTTCCTCAGACTTCAGTGGAAAACCACCAGCTAACGCAGATGTGAAGAACTCTCAAATGAGTTAAATAATATAAAGTGATCCACTGGGAATTGTGCAAGAAATTTAAATTTGACCTTATGAATAAATTGTATCCGCACAACCCCGAATCGGTCCAAAAGAATGAGACGCACAAATTTCTCTGTGATTTTAAGATAAAAATGAATCATCTAATCTCGGCCAGATGACCAGACCTAGTGATAGTCAAGAAAAAAAAGAGAACCTGCCGAATTGTGGATTTTGCCGTCCCAGCAGACCACAGAGTAAAATTAAGAGAATGTGAAAAGAAGGGTAAATATTTGAACCTTGCCAGAGAAATGAAGTAGCTATGGAACATGGAGGTGACGGTGATACCAATTATAACTGGTGCACTTGGGACGATCCCCAAAGGATTGATAAAAGAATCGGAAGACTTAGAAATCAGAGGACAAGTAGAGAACATCCAGACTACAGCATTATTAAGATCGGCCAGAATACTGAGAAGAGTCCTAGAAACCTGAGAAGACTTGCTGTCGCTCAAACTCCAGTGAAAACCATCAGCTGACGTTGGTGTGAAAAACTCTCAGAAAAGTAAAACAATGATAAAAATAATAATACAGAAAACTTGGAAGGAAAGGTAATCAACTGTGAATTGTGACAATGCTTACAAATGGTATATCCACAAACCAGAATCTGCCCTGCCAAATGAAATGCATAAAATTCTCTAAAACTTTGAAATACAAACAGTTCACCGAATCGTGGCCAGAAAAATAAATGTTCATCATCATCTTCATCATGGCATGACTACTGCACTAATTTCCTTGATTCTATCACCAGATCAACCATCACTATGGGTGACTCATCTTAACGGCATCCAGTTTCTACACAGAACTGATGAATGAAAGTTTTTGCCTGTAGGTCAACATTCCTATGTCCATGTATAAGAGTCCATAGGAGAACATCACATATGATTTCTTCCTTACTTCACTAGCAGTACCCAACATGTCTTCCTGTTCTTACGTAGATGGTTTGCGAGTTTGGGGGTAAATGGCCGTACAACTGCTGTTTTGTAGAGTGCTGCGTCCAGGATGTATTCTAAATAGCACGCAGCATCCTTGTGTAGTTTCCAGGATTTAGAGAAAACTATTCAAAAGTAATGATAAAAAAATGTCAAAGAAGAAAAATGCTTCATCTCAAAATACGTGTACCATCTCTGTGTGCTGTTCGAATTATTACAAAAGTCTTTTCCAGAATTGAGGGTTTATGAATCATTGGGTAATAGTATACAAGGCCAGGATCAATCCACTTTGGCTGTCAGTACTGGTAATTATGAAATCCATAACATAAAGAAGGAATGAAAATGGGTAACTCATCGAAAGCCAATTTGATCAGTAATCACTTTCAAAATCTGCTTTTTGTTTCGCTTTTTCTTTACTGGGAATTAAAGGATTTATTTTTCGATCTTAAATTCAAAGACAAATGGCACAACATCTCAAGTCAGAAACCCAACTCTTACTAGTTGGAGAAAAAGGCGGTGCCAATGGAATCTTTTGAAGAAAATCTTATTAGTTTTTCTCGTAATCAATTCAAACTGTCGTTTTTCACGTTCAGATCAATCATGTCATATAGAGACCCGTAGAAAAAAAAACGAAAAAAAAAAAATCACTGAAAAAGTGTGCACTGTTTTTAGTCTTCATATTTTTCTGAATGATGAAAAAATTTGATTTTTTCAGGTTTTGTTTTTAAAGAAAAACAGTGAAAGAAAAAGTATTTATTGGATGAATCTTTCATATGATATTTGCCGTCATTTTTTAACCGTTTTGATTATTTCTATCTTTGCGAGTTTTTCACACCAGATTTAACTGATGTTTTTAAACAGAAGTCTGAGTGACAGCAAGTCTTCTCATGTCTACAGGACTCTTCTCAGTATTCTAGCTGATTTCAACAGTGCTGTAATCTGGTTGTATCAGTTCTTCCTTGGATTTCCAATTCCTCAAGTTTCTTTTTCAGGCCTTTGCAGACCGTTTTAAGGGTATCAACGACAATTGCTGCCACTCTCAGGTTCCACAGCTTTATTAGGGCTTTGATAAGATCCAACTATTTATCCATCGGTTTGCTTTCTTTTATTTTTACTCTGTAGTTCGCCAGAACAACAAATTCAACTAGATGAAAAGTTTTTTCTTCTCGTTAATTAACACTAGGTCTGGTCTACTGGCCGGGATTAGGTGATCTGTTTGGATCTCAAAATCCCAGAGAATTTGATGCGTTTCATTTTCTATGATAAATTCTGGTTTCTGCACATACCATTTATTAGTACGGTCAAATTTTAATTTCCTACACAATTACCAATTAATCATCTTTCCCAACCTCTCATGCCCAGTCTTATGTAATAGTTGAGGCAGTTCGCTGCACTTGCGTATTACTATTATTATTATATGCCTCTGATTTCCAATTCTTCTCGTCATTCTTCCGAACCTTTTGGGGCCGTTATTTTCTGCTAGAATAGCAAAGTCCACTAAACGGCAAGTTCTCTCTTTTTTTCTTTTTTTTTTCTTTTGTTAATTATTACTAGGTCTGGTCTTCTGGCCAGGAATTGGTGATTCAATTATATCTCATAATATCCAGAGAATTTTATGCATCTCATTCTCTAGAACGGATTTTGCTTTGGTTTTAGTATGGTCAAAATTCAAAAAATCTTTTGCACAATTTCTAATGGATCACCTTTCCCACCTATTCGTGTCTAGATCACCTTTCCCACCTATTCGTGTCTAGATCACCTTTCCCACTTATTCGTGTCTAGTCTTGTACTCTTTGGCGTTAGTTTGTTGCATTCTGATTAATAGTTTTGTTTCTTTTTCCGCATCATCTACACTTGATAATCTGTTGCAAATTATCGATTTTTGCTAAAACGTAATTGCTCCTTGTGGTATGATTTGTGCTGCTATTGGAAGAGATTGAGTTTTTCTCTTTTGATGCCCATGTCTTTTCTTGGGGAATCTCACGAATCGTTCGCTTGAAATATCTATATATTTGTTTTTCTTCCAATTTCTGCTTCATAGTTTTTGTTGTTTTCTATCTATTTATGTTGCCAAGGCTGTTATTGGTCGTTGTAATTTGTTTTTCTTTGCTCTTTTTATGTAATCCTCGAGTCGTTGTATTAATACGTCTACACAATCCTCAATGCCGGAGAGTCCTCTTTCTCATTCTTCTCTTGACACATACATTCTATGTCATCTCTATAATGTAAAGCCTTATGCATAGTCAACAACTTTCTTGTCCTTTTGCCCATTTGTCTGAGCCCCCCCTGTTCATTCTAAAAACGGTCCTGAGTATCTCTCAAGAGATACTGCCTAGGTGTTTATCCTTTCGATGAGATTTCTGTTGCAGAGCTGGATTTCGAGAAGTTTTCTGGTTTTTATAGGGTATATTTTTCTTATTTTTTCCTTATTGTCCGTATGTATTTCCAGTATTCCCAAGTACTTACAGTTTTCCTCTTCAAGCATCCTAATGTTTTCCTAATTTGACAGTTTCATTCCTTCAGCTGCTCCTCATTTACCACTTTTCATTAGAAGTATGGTCCATTTCACAATGCCAAATTCCATTCCAGTATTTTAGCTGTATATTCTTATAGTTTGTAACAGGATCACAAGTTCTTTTTCATATCCTAAACCTTTCTGTTGTCAATCTATGCCATAGCTACATTTTCCCGCCTCGTTTTGGCTTTTTTCAGGCTGTGCTGGCCTATATATAGTAGCTCATTTGTTCCTCTTATTCCATTTCAGCATCCTTTTTCTTCTTCTAGAACAAGGTATACAAGTAATAGATTTATTCCCTCTTCTATGCGATCAGGATTTTCCTCATTACAGGTAAACACATTATCATATTTACCCAACCCCTCCGTTCGGGTAGGATATGACACAAGGTCAATTTTTAAGCGGTGTTTAACAGGTTTGAATTCAGAGTTTTCCTTCTCCTAGACTAGTTGCCTCACCAAGGCTGAAGAACCTAGTCTGCCCTACTATTTACCCATAGCTGGAGGGAGAATAATTGGATTCATACCTTTCCCAAGGGTATTAGTGCTATGTGAAATCCAATCAGTCCAGGATTTGAACTCGTGTCGCCGTGTCCAATTCCTGCGACGATAACCAATACACCACGGGCACCTCCATAAGGTAAACACATTATAGTTACTGGGAATGGTCCTTTTTTGGAGCCCTTCTGGAGTATTTTAGTCATCCATTCAGGTATACTTGCTTCTTGTAAGCATATACTCAGTTACAGGTCCAGTCTGTGATAGATGGTTGGAAATTTTTAAACCAGAATTCATGTAAGCCTATCATTTTACGATTTGGTATTTTAAGTGGTACTCTTAGAGAGTCCATGTGTATGCTCACTCCATGATCTTCTTCAAGTTCTTCTAATAGATTTTCCATGTTATTAATGCATTTAGCATTTTTGTGTCCATATTTTACTCCAAAATTCTTTTGTTTCTATTGCAACCGGTTGTTGATTTATTCATATGTACTCTCCAACAACTTGCTCATTGAAGTTTCTTTCTTTATTTTGGAAGCTCGTTTTCTATGTATTGCTTGACCCTATTCCTATACTTTGTGAGGTTCCCTTCTTTCATCAATATATTTTGATTTATTTCTTCCAGTTTTGTTGTCAGACTGTGGTTGTCTTTTTGGAGTCTTTTCATCGCGTTAGATTCATATGTGTTTTACTTTCTTCAGCATTTTTTTTTTTTTTGTAGTTTCTCTTTATTTGTCCTTCTAGCCTTCTGATGTAGATTCCAAGGAAATAAATAGGATACTTTACATTTGAATTACCACTTCATACATTCTATCTCGTTAGATCTCGAGACTCTTGTCTTCTGTTAAAAGTTGACTAGAAAGTTTAGATAACAGGTAGATGATGCTCATTGCTAAAACATTGTCAATTTATCTTTAAATTTTCGGCTTTTGATGTAAAAGTCAAAATGTAAACAAAAAATGTATACAATGACTCGCTTGCCAAGCTACTAACGATTATATTACGCAAGATACCAAGGTCGACTTTTAGTTGGTTGCATCATCGTGGTATCGTTGGTTGGTTGGTTGGTTTTACAGCATTCTGTTTATCTTATGCCGAAATCAGTTCAACAATTATGGTCTCCAGTTATATACAGAACAAAAGTGTATCTTCACAATAATTTTAAATAGGCAAACACTTCATTATCCCTATTTTACCCATGACAATTATGTATCTTCCATTAACCGTTACGATATAATCTTAATAATTTGTACACAATTATATGATTTCAAGTATTCGAATCTAATACTAATAATCTCCAAATATTTTAAACAGATAAACACTTCATATATAGTAAAAAAAATTTCAAGAGACAAAATGTTAAATTTTAATCATTATAAACATTATCTCAAACAGATCTAAAAGACACAAAAGAGATCCAAACTGTTGAATATATAGTAGGAATGTGAGAACCGTATATGAAGTTCCTGGTAACATTTCAGAGTTTGGTTGGTTGCTTGGTTTTGAGTGATTTTATGGCAAAGTCAGTTTCGCAGTTATGCACTCCAGTTATATACGTACAAAAATATATCTTTGCAAATCATTTTAATCTAGTAAAGACTTCGTTATCTCAAAAAGTCTGCTTTCTAAAAATTCGTCTAAAAAGCCACTGATTGTGCCATTTCATTATGTCATTGAAAAAAAAAACGTTTTTAATGAGTAGGATAGTCTCTGTTCAATGATCTTCCCACTTTCAAAATTGCAGACATAATGAAAACAATAGTTATCAAAGAGAGAGAGAGAGAGAGAGAGAGGGAGAGAGAGAGAGAGAGAGTTTTACTTAAAATCTTCATTTGAATCTAGGATTCATTCCCAATGGAAATATCCCATCTTTATAAAGCAAAATAAGGCAATAGTAATTGCCTCTATCTAAGCAGATGAAACTGAAGGAAAATGAGGTGATAAACATCAGGACCTTGCCCAAGTAATACTAAACTTATTGGATAAAATAAAATTGAAGAAATGCTCATAATCACTGGATTACTAGTTGTAAAAGAAATATGGTAGAGATCCAAGAAAAGTTGTTTTGACTTGATTTTATGCATGGACTGAGACAATGTCGGAAAGTTATAAAGTTATAATGATATAATGGTATGCTCTTATAATAAAGTAAGTTAGTCTCATAGATTATTGCTACTATAGTTTGATTCCTTACGTTTGATATCTATATATAGAGTCTTGTGCCAAACTAAATTATGTGTAATAAATAAAGGCATCTCACCGTGGGTTAGTAAGTTAGTCTAGTAGACTACTATTACTGCGGCGAGTTCGAACACAAAACCGCAAGAGTGGACTTGCGGTTTTGTGCCAGACTAAGCTCAATAAATATACATAATAGAATGGCGAATAAAATGGCCAAAATAAAAACAAAATCGGGAATTATTAAAAATGGCTATGATTCTTTAAAAATGTTTTAGAATTCTGATTGATTGATTGATTGATTTTAACAGCATGTCAACCCGCCTAGAGCTAAGAAATGCTTTGTAAATTATGTACATTGTAAGTTTATATTTACATTTTTTGTGCTTGGTCATTTTTAAGAGGTTTTTTTTTTTTTTACACACAGTTATATAATATCAAATATTCCTGTCTAATACAAATAATTTGCGAACAACATCTGATAGATGGGATTCTAACAGGCACTACCACTCCAGGTCAGAGTGAACCTAGGAATAATGGTAATGAAGGAGTACTCCACACTCCGTAAATTTCAAGAACTTGAACCCCTTCACTAGATGCAATTTAGTGTAGTAACCAGACCAGGCGGGCTTAGTGCAACGGTTATCATTGTAGAAAATGGAATCTCTCACCCGACTTCAAATGTTGAACGAAAAAGTTTATGCTTCTCTTCGCACTAATGAACTTGGAAAAGGCATAAATCCATCTGTTCTCTCTCCAGTGGGACAAACTAGGTTCTTCAGCTTTGGTTCGGGAACTAATGTAAGAAAAGGAAACGTCTGCATTTAAACCAGCTTTACTTCGCTTAAAATTGACCTTGTCAACTATTCTGCCTTTCTGAGTGGGGGGAGGGGTAAAGCAGTGTATTCTAAACTCCATCGACAAGGTGATAAGATTCTAAGGACACTTTTAGTCTCATGACCACCCACTTGTTGTAATTGATCCAGATTTCCTATATGAATTTGGAGAGAAGAAACGGATAAATATATAAATAAAGAAATAGTGACTGTGATGGTGATGATGATGGTGACGATAATAAAGGTGACGATGATGATGAAGATGATTGGCTACCAAAGCAACGACACAACTGCATTTCCTGTCCACTAATCTTCCTCACATTTCACGGTCCCCTAACCATCCACTCTGGGTAATGTTCTTCTCCCTTTTTCATCGACAAGAAAGGAAGACGCATTTCGCGTATTAAAGATTTACAAATGTCGACTCTGCGAATCTACGCTTTAGATGTTGACGAGTTGGTCGGTTGATAAATTCTTTTTATCAAAATATTATTAATTTCTTTGAAGTCAAATGAAAAAAATACCTACATTTACAAGGGCTAGAAAAAATCTATAGGACGCTTTATTTGACCCTTATTGAGATGTTATTGACTCTTTTATATATATATATATATATATATATATATATATATATATATATATATATATATATTGCTTTATATACTCACGTGTCGTATTTATTAAAGAAATGCATCAAACGCCTCATTCACACTATTTATTTACTAGACTTAGATTTGGCACAAAACCAGAAGTATAGGTTTGTTGTGGAGGCCAGATAAATATACCGGTCCCTGCAAACTTTTGAAATATAAGTGATTGACAACGAACTAGGCAAGATTGACAAAACAAGGGTGTTGCTCCGAAAGGCCAAATTTTATTATGGCGAATCGTAAATCGAAAAGGGGTACGGCGAACAATCGCCGCGGCCGGAGGGTGATCGGTGGAACGGGATCTAGTCGCTGGAGCAGGTCTGGACAGCTGGTACAAGACTGGTATTCGTTGGATAGGTGGTCGCTGGTTTAGGACTGGTATCTGCTGGTGCAGGAAGGTGTTCGCTGGTCCAGAACTGGTAGTTGCTGGTGTCTGCTGATGTAGGAAAGTGGTCACTGGTTCAGGACTGTTAGTTGCTGGTGTCTGCTGGTGTAGGAAAGTGGTCACTGGCTCAGGATTGGTAGTTGCTGGTGTCTGCTGGTGCAGGAAAAGTGGTCATTGGTTCAGGACTGGTAGTTGCTGGTGTCTGCTGGTGTAGTAAAGTGGTCGCTGGTTCAGAACTGATAGTTGCTGGTGTCTGCTGGTGTAGGAAAGTGGTCACTGGTTCAGGATTGGTAGTTGCTGGTGTAGGAAAGAGGTCACTGGTTCAGGATTGGTAGTTGCTGGTGCAGGAAAGTGGTCACTAGTTCAGATATGGTAGTCGCTGGTGCAGAACTGGCGGCTGCTGGTATCTGCTGGTGCAAGAAAGTGGACGCTGGTGTCCGCTGGTGCAGGAAGGTGATCACTGGTGCAGGACTGGCAGCTGCTGGTGTTTGCTGGTGCAGGAAAGTGGCCGCTTGTTTCTACTGGTGCAGAACTGGTAGCTGCTCCTGTAGGGAAGTGGTCGCCGGTGCAGGAGTGGTAGTTGCCGCAGCAGTGAAGTGGTCGCCGGTGCAAGAAGGTAGCTGCTGGTGCCGTCTCAAAGAGTATTAGACTTTCTGATTTTCTGAAAAAGTGCTGTTTGATTGAGAGGCTGGTAGTTGTGTTTGCTGCATTGTGTCGTCTCAGGAAGTGTTTGGAATGACTTTCTGAGTAGCCCTGAAAAGGGCTTTTAAGCTGAGAGGCTGGAAATCTTCCTGCGTCGTCTGCGGCTGGAATCGGAACGTCTGCTTCACTGGAAACCTTGAGCAGTCCTCATGGGCAGCTGCTGCTGATTAGGCTTCAGTCGTAGCACGACCAGAAAGAAATCTGGCTTTCTCCCACACCCACGGCTGACCCCCAGCCCAACTGATTCGACCCGGTTTGATATCGCTGCTTATATAGCTACCTTGTGCCACTACGCTATGTGGTCTATGTTGAATAACTTTGCTTGTTATTACTATATTATAGTGAGAAACTTCATTCTAATTCGACCATGTGTTTTTAAATACTACCTATTTTGTCCATCAGTTAAAGGCTATCCTTAGAAAAACAGGCTGAATTTATTATTTAAAGAAAACGTTCTGTGCGGAGCAATTTAGTCCCTTAACGTAAAATTCCTAAATACTATTGGCTGACGACATCAGTGTCTCATCATTTTTTTTAGGTATGGGGTTTGTTTGTTTTGTTTTCGTTTAGGTTATAAGTAGTCGGTCGACTACGATAGGTTGTCCAGGGAGAATCGAACTCACTAACAATTCTCTGTTAATTTTGTTTAGTAACGATTACGACGGGTAAAGTAACCATCCTCTTGTTGTATTGTTATTTATAACGCTTGAATTTTGTACAAAGCCAGAAGAATGGTGTGCTCAGTGAGAATCGAATTCACTACTAATAGTCGGTTAATTTAGCGCGCTAACCCCAAGAGGTGCTCATAAATGATACCTCTTACGAATTTTTCAAATGTCAGGAAACCACACTTATGGTTCCGACCTCTGGTTCGTTAAAAAAAAATGGAATCCGTTCGGATAGAAAAACGACACATGACATGATAGTGACAAAAAGCAAAGTCGGAATGAAAGGTCAATGATATTTTAATATGTTATGAAAAGGAGAAAAGAATATATATATATATATATATATATATAATAGAAACGAGACAAGAAAGGAGAAAGACCAGACATGCAAACTTAATGCCTCATGCAAGCGTCAGCTTTGGAGACAAAATGTTCAGGGTGAATTCTGTTTTGTTTTTAGTTTATCCTATGTTTCTTTTTCTTTTAGTATTCGGCGGTTTCTTTTTAACTTGGTTGACTTGAAAACTTCCTCACACTTTTATTTTCAGCAGGTATTCATTTATGAGTTTCCTTATGTAGTTGACTTGGTCCATTTCAACACGTCCATCCCTTATATATCCCGAAAGCATTTAGCTATTCGTCTATGGATATTAAAAGCTGACATAATAACACGAGGGAAAACATATTCCGGTTAAGAGAGAGACATCAAGGTTATCTTCCTCTCGACAGCATAGTCGTCTATGTCTTCCATTCCTGTGTTAAACACCGAATTCTTTTTTAAAAATTGTGCCTCATCACCGTAATCATCTTTTTTCCCTCTACTTGTGCTAGCCAATGGTTCCGTAATTTTTAAAATCCCATGAGATATGTTTGACCGCTGATGAATCATTTTACCTGTCATTTAAACAAAGACAAAAGACGAAAAGAATCGGAAAGAGAGGCAGAATTTCAAGGTTTCGTATTAGGATTCCATGTATAATCAACATTTCAAATAAGTCGATTAAAATAATGTTGTATTGAGGGTTTTGTCACATAGCATATACGATGACCGCAAATTTTGTTTGTAGGTGAAAGATTAAAAAATTAGAATCATTTACCAAGAATTTATTTGACCATGTTTTGACACGTAATCGATTCGTACATTGAAAATTAGGAAACAATCATTTTCAGAAGCTTGGGGATTCATGCTAGAATTTCTGAAATATGACTATTAAATCTATCAAATAAATGCATTTACTATAGAGAGACACAGTAAATCAAGAGAGGATTATTGTCGATAGTCAGCGATACTAACAGAAGTGATAAAAACAACCTTAGTTGTACTTTGGGATATCAGACGAGCGTGAAGTTGAATATATGGAACATAGTTTCAAAGAACTACTATTTTTATACATCCTCATTAAAAACGAAAACGGCCAAATTATCACAGATATTTACCACAAATCCACAGACACCCAACGATGCCTACACTTTAAAAGACACCTCCCAAAAAGCTACATAAAATCCATCCCTTACACTCGAAAATGTAGAAGATGCACCATAGTCACTCATAAAAACTCGTTTAAAAGAATTGCACGAAACCCTCCATCAGAGGAGATACCCAACAACACTAATGCTGCATTGTAGATTGTTATAAAAGACACATTTTCCATTACCTGTAGTGATATTCTTGAGAAACTGATAATTTCTCTGCTTTGAAAGAAGACTTGTCGCAATAGATATGCGATATTCCTTATTCTCCTCACTAAGAGAAAGAGGAACCTAAATGCCCCGTTCGCTCATTTTTTTATCTTTTTCAAGTGTCAGCAGATTGTGGATTGGGATGTGTTGAAGTCAAGTTAGCACTTCTCGAGTACTTTGGCGCAGATTGCGTTCCATTAATTCTCTTAAAGTATCACGATCGAAATCTGACGAGAGACCTGATCTGGGTTTATCTTTCAATGACGTATCACCAGAACGAAACTTCACCAGAGGAAGTTAATCAGGTGAAATCATCGGTGAAAAACTTTTTGAGCTCAAAATAAGCTGAATTTTACTGGAGAGGAATCAACTAGCTGATAAATGGCAAAAGAGGTAATTCAAAATAATGGCAAAAATACTACCGATTGAAATTAATTCCTTGTTGAATAAATCATATCTTACTCAAACAGAAATTATTATACACACACACACACACATATATATATATATATGCATGTATAATGGAATGTAATTGGAAAAAGTAAGCATAAAAGGTTTCCGATCCTATTATGCCTGAGTAGGTATAAAACGTAAAAATTATTATAATTATGAACACTTGAAGTTCGTTACTGGAAGTTTTATGTGCTGGTACAATCATCTGACGGAAATATGAGAAAACTAGCGAATAATTCGTAATAATAGTGTGATATATGGTCACCTGTTAAGATAGAAGCATGTGGGATATTCTCATAGGAATATATATATATATACATATATATATATATATATAATATATATATATATATATATATATATATATATATATATATATATATATATATATGCATTTTTGTTATTAGGGCATACACCATACACCACACTACAATTACCATTTCTTAGTCACTTTTCTCATATTTTCGTCTGCTGATTGTGTACACTATATTAAATTTCTGCTAATGAATTACTTGTGTTAATAACCGTTTGATGATTATATATTTATGTAGATTTGTTTTTTTAATTTGAGTTGTTATTATTTATGAATTCAGAGAAACTTTGATGCATTTTACATCCTTCTATAAATTTTTTATGTAAAATATTTATGTTCATATTTTCACGCCTTTGTGAAGCTTAAATGCTATCTTATTTGATGTAGTTTCTTTTAAACAATCATAATTTCTTGTGATCATGGTGTTTTTGTAATCTTATTATAATGAAGATTATGTATCTGTCTGTCTATAACCGAACTTATGTTACTACTAACGTGCCAATTTCCTTCGTCATTCATGTTATATTCTCAATGATTATTAGATAATCATTATTTATTCTTAATTAGCATCTTATTGAGTAAAGATATCTCAATTAGAACCTAGATGAGTTAGATTTGCCTCAAAACAGCCCATGTTATGTTTTAAAATGTGTCTTATATATCACTAAGAAATAAAGGTTTACATAGTATATGGAGTTGATAATTTGCATACGGGTTTTAACAAAACTGGGTTTAATGAATAATTACTTGTTATTGATTTCTAAAATTATTGTTTTATTCTCAAACGTATTAAAAGTAATCCTATGTATTATTTTTTACAGAAATCAATTAAAATAGAATAAAGGTAAGTGTAATCTTTTAATGTGCATTCTTATTTAGTTTCGCAAGTCTTTCTAATTTAACACATTAAAACTTAAATACTTTCGCCTGAAAGGTCCATGTTTTTGTTAGTTTCTATAATACAGTATATTTGTGTTGCCTACAAATATTTATCCATCAGTAGGAATAAAATTATCTTAATGTTTGTTAACTTGGGCTTTTAAGACGATATATATATATATATGTGTGTGTGTGTGTGTGTGTGTGTGTGCTTGTGTGTGTGTGTGTGTGTGTGTGTGTGTGTGTATCGCTCTTCTCATGAACTGAGCACTCCCGGTAGCCGATAACGAATACGTAAAAAGATATACGCAAAAAAAAAATCCTTCACTAACACTGAGAATGACGATGGCTCTGCAGTAAATATATCCGACTGACGTAAAGTCAGCCGGGTTTCGTTCCCGGCTTGAAATATCTCGCGTGTCTAGTTACGCGGAATAATTGTGATACAACGAAACAGTCTGTCTCTGGATGACTATATGTATCTATATATTCCTACAAAAAGTTACAGCATAAAAACCTTTGAAAAGATATGATTCAAGAAATGTATTTGTCATGGAAAGAAATTCATGGCCAAAAGGTATTAATTTTAGTTGCAAGCTTGAAAGTTTATTGTGAGATGTCTACTCTATACAGGTAAATAAATTTATATTTATATCATAGTTCATTCTTCTTAATAAAAACTTTACTAGTATCGGAATCTTTAAAAACTAATGGACTAAAAACAGGATTTAGTGTCCTTTTAATAAGCGCAGAAGCTTTTGTGACAATGACTTCAGTGATCCTTAAATTAAAGCAATGATTTACAGAGAGCAAAAATAGAATTGGTGAAAGATATTCAAGTTCCTCTCTTATTTTGCTTTAAAAGTTGCTTGATAATGATTCTAATAATTATATATCGGACAACTCTAATTGGATAATGTACAGACGATGGTATGAATAAGCAATGAAAATTACAAATAAATAATCACATATTGATTTCACACCATATTTTTCGAGGTTACTAGTTTATAATTTATGCAAGCATAGTAGAAATCTCCCTTGTGTAATTATACCGTAAAAATTGAAACCTGAAGGTTCTGTAACATTAAAGGGCAATTAGCTAAGAGCGATTATCAATCATATACCCTTTATGAAAATTCACACATGTAGAGAGTTTGATCTTCCCAGGTGGGTTGCTGTTGCAGCTTTATTATGACACACACACACACATATATATATATATATATATATATATATATATATATATATATATATATATATATATAGATATATATATATAGATATATATGATAAACTTTGATGACAATATTTTCTAAGTTATCGTGTAATAATTATTACCTCTTAATCTACTATAGCGAATGCCTATACAGATACAAAGCATCTACTTGGAATGGTCGGATCAGACCAGATTACATTAGAGAGATGGATTTTTGCGGTATGTCTATTTTATGCATAGAGGTCAAGGAAACTCATTCTTATTTTTTTGCAGTTGTTTCTTAAGAGTTTTTTGTACACAGTCCTATCGAATACAAATATTTTTTACGAATCTATTTGACCCATAGATAGGATCCTAACAGATGGGTCAGATGCAGTTTAGTGTTGTACTTAGGATATATAACTATAAGTTATTTATATTAAGAATAGTTACTTGAATCTATAATTGCTTACTAAGTATCATTATTAGTTACTTGAAACCATATAATTGTGTGCAAAAAATGGTTAACCTTTTTACATTTCAGAGCAGATTAGAGGTGTCTATTCTCACATTTTCAAAAGATTCGAACCTTTATTTTAAATACAGTTTGAGGGTTACACAGGATCCTAAAATATGTCTCAGGAAACACTGAAAGTCAGATGTGGCTCTCAAAACAGGGTGAAAGGGTTAAATAGAAATAATTTATTGAAACCATAGAATTATTATAGAAATACTTGATATAATATAACTGTATGTTAAAAAAGACTCTAAGGAAACAACTACACAAACATTTTACATTTATATATACGATCAAATTAGTCAATCACTCTTCCAATGCACTATTCTACAAAAAACTTCATAAGATAAAATAAAGCTTAATTAATAACGATTTTCCAAATTTTGTTGCTGATAAAGAAATAAAATCAAGTTTAAAGAAACAAAAACGCTTAAAAATTATGACAAGCAAATGAATACAAAATGATTATATATAAATCATATTTATATATATCACTGACATAGCAAACATATAGAATTCATAATATATTATAAAAAAGATGAAAATTTCAACCCTCAAAGTCATTAATGATGCCGAAACACAAAAATCTGTATTTGATAAAACTAATATTAGATGTAAACTAATTAAGACCATTAAAAGATCTCAAATAAGTGACAAAACGGGTGAGTACATCATCTAAAAAATTGTTCTCGCTTTTTTCTATTTTGATGAAAACTGGTGTTTAATTGTGTTACTTACTTCCGTCTTCGCCGGTAATTTTGGCTGTTTAAATATATAAGAGCAGTTGCATTACTTAAGTGCCCTGGGGGGAAGTAAAAAATTAGGTGGACGTTAACTAAGTTAGAATTTAACAAATCCAAAGATAAGAAAGTGAGAAGAGGTGGAAAAAATGAGCCCATTACGGATCACTAGAAGCCATGTAAAGCAGCATGGTGGATGAATTCAAAGTTGGGTCAATAGCGAACCTCGCCAGACACTGGATAGAAGAAATTCATTGCTTAACGACTGGAATCAAATAGTTCAGTCAAGAAACTACAACTACCCATCCATAAAAGTGGCGTCTATAGACCAGGAAAAAGTAGCCAAAAAGGCCTGGCTATGATAGCATATATGGATTCTGGTTTAAAGAATTCACCTTCATCCATGACAGACAAGCATTTGAAATGAATAGATGCCTACAAGAAGCAGACGTACTCGAATGGATGGCCAAAGGAAAGACAATATTGATCCAGGAAGACTCTCTCAAAGGAACCGCCCCAAACAATTACAGACCTATAACGTGCCTACCTATGATGTGGAAGATCCTAATGGCTCAAATAAGGGAAGAGATTTACGACTCGCTAACGAGCCACAGATTGTTTCCCGACGAACTGAAAGGATACTGCAAAGGATCCAAAGGCACAGGAGAGCTGCTCTGTGTTAATCAATACATCCTTAATGTGTGCAAGACGAGACGAAAAAATCCAGCTATGGCCTGGGTTGACTATAAAAAGGCATATGATATGGTCCCGCAAAACTGGATAATAAACTTCCTCCAAATGTAGAAAATATCACATGAAGTCATAAACTTTATCGAAAAAACCATGGAAACCTAGAGAGTGTAATTGACAGACGGAGGAAAAAGCTTACCTGAAGCGAAAATCCAGAGAGGTATATTCCAGGGTGATGCATTATCACCACTACTATTTGTATTAGCGATGATGCCCCTCAACTACATACTCAGGAAATGCACAGAAGGATACAAACTTAGTAAATCGCAGGAAAATATCAATCACCCATGAACTACATCAATATGTTTGCTAAAAACAAAAAAAGAATTGGAAACTCAAATGCACATAGTAAGAATATATCGTCAGGACATTGGGATGGAATTTGGCATTGAAAAATGCGCCATGCTAATAATGAAAAGCAGAAAACAACACATGACGAGGTGCATTGAACAACTAAATCAGGGAAAATTTGGAACTCGAGAAGAAGAAGAAGAAGAAGAAGAAGAAGAAGAAGAAGAAGAAGAAGAAGAAGAAGAAGAAGAAGAAGAAGAAGAAGAAGGGTACAAATGCTTGGGAATATAAAAAGCTGATACAAGATGAAAGAAATAATTAAAAAAGAATATCTCAGAACGAGACAGCCACTCGAAACTAAACTAGATAGCAGGAACCTTATAAAAAGGGATAAATACCTGTGCTGTCCCCCTCGTAAGATACTCGGGACTATTCCTGAAGTGGACTTGAGAAGAACTTAAACAGATGGACCAGAGAGCAAGAAAATTGATGAACATGCATAAGGCTTTACATCCTAGAGATGATGTTGACATTCTGTCAAGAAAAGAAGGGGAAAGGAGACTTGCCGGCATTGAAGACAGCGTTGACGCATCAATATAATTGTAACGTCAATCCTTTCGCGTTTTCTGGTCAAGGCGTCCATGTGACAACGAATACTAACCCTACTGGGACGACGTCATCCTCAAGACCTGCCATTGGTCCTGTATGGTCCAGTATTACAGGTTAGACTTTGTTCTCAGGTTTCAAATATCGATTCGATTTCCCTCACCAGCCACGTGTTGATTTTTAATCCTGACGAGTAGTTATCAGTTCATAGAATTCCAAAAGCCCTCCATTGGTCCACCCGCAAGCTTGTTTGGTGAGAATCGGGTTAACATAAAAAAATATGACCAAGTCGATTTGATTTTGGAGGGACAAAAGTTAATATATATATATATATATATATATATATATATATATATATATATATAACATTAACAATACATAAATAAATACAATTCTCCTTGCAAAAAGTTAAATTCTCTTGTATATGAACGATAATTAACAAAAAAAACCCTACTTCCTGTAATTTCTTGTGAGGAGAGGATGGCTTCGTTTTAACCCTTTTTCGGCGTTTCTGTTGTAGTAATAGTAGAAACAATAGCTATCTTAGCTGTTGGAGGAAGTAATTTACTTCTTCGTACTTATATAACAGCAAATGTTAGCGGGCGCTTTGTTTCAATCTTTGACGCCGCTTCCTCTCCTTCGAGTCTCCTAATCAACTCCCCGATTGTTTCTAACCAAATTCAACTTAACCGCCCGCTTGTTCCTTCTATTAGGACGCACTTCTAAAATACAAAATCTTCACACTCGTTTCATGTTTCGGTACCCTGTTGTCATTGTTCTAATTTTATCTATTAATAGATCTAAGCAATTTTGGTAAACTTTACATAGATTCATGTTGTCTCGCTTATCGATAAAATTAACCTTTAGATCAAGACTTTTTAATTCTATTTTCTGTTAATAATCTGATATCTTTTGTACGCTTACAAAAAATCTGTAACATTAATATTTCAAAGTTTTAACAGCATATCAACATCTTAGTTATTGCGAAGACGCCTCTCTTTCACTAGGCATATCCTGTTTTACAGCATATCTACCTTTATTAATAGTATTATCATCATTCTTTCGTGGTGATATTACCCCTGTAATATAAAGACTGGAAGACTACGTAGAAAAGCGCGGAGAAAGACTGATCAAAGCCACCAGAAACAATACTGATAACACGAGGAGTAACAGAACGGAAATAACCAGAAAATAAAAATAGGAAGAAAAACAACTCAACGAACGTTTTAAGTGACTAACAGGTGACATCTCACGCGAGAAGACGTGGATGTGACTAAAAAAGGGAAACATTAAGAGAGAAACTGAATTTCTTCTAATATCAGGTCAAAACAATGCCATAAGGATCAACCATATCAAAGCAAGAATCGATAAGACGCAACAAAACAGCAAATGTAGGTTATGAGGTGATAGAGATGAAACGATCAATCACATAATAAACAAGTGCAGCAAGTTAGCGCAGAAAAAATATAAGACTAAATACGACTGGGTTGGTAAGGTGATTCACTGAAAATTGCGCCAGAATTTGAATTTTGACCATACGAATAAATGAGTCTGTCTTGGAAAATGAGACGCACAAACTCCTCTGTGATTTTGAGATACAAAAGGATCATCTAATCTCGACCAGACAACCAGACCAACGCTGATGTGAAAATCTCAAAAAAGAGTAACAATAATAATAATAATAATACACCTTGGCAGCTTCTTTTGTAATATACTCTGGAGCATTCTTGAAGGAACCCAGACAGATAGACCAAAGGTCAAGGAAACTGATGATGATACACAAGGCCTTACACACAAGACATAGACTGTATGTCAAGAAAAGGAGGAGGAAGAGGTCTCGCTAGCGTTAAGAATTGAGTTGATGCAAGAATCAAAGGACTTGAGGAATACACAAAAAAGAGCAAAGAAAAATTAGTTGCAGCAGCCAGTAAGATCGATATCAACTTAAGAATAAACAGTAAAGCAACAAAGTCGAGAAAACAAATGTGGGAAGACAAATAACTGTATGAATACTTCAAGCGAAAAGATTGCACACGAGATGGATGACCTGTACATGGCTATGAAAGGAAAACCTCAAGAGAGGAACTGAATTTATACAAATAGCAGCACAAAATAATAAGATCAAGGCGGAAACTGATAATACGCAACTGAATTGCAATTGTAGTTTATGTGGAGATAGACAAGAAACAGTTAATCCCATCAAAAGCGAATGCAGCAGACTAGCACAAAAGGAGTACAAGACTAGTCTCGGCTTCGTGGGTAAAGTGATCCTCAGGGAATCGTGCAAGAAATTAAAATATGACCCTGTGAACAAATAGTATATGCACAAGTCAGAATCTGAACCAGAAAATGAGACACAGAATTCTCTGGGATGGAAGATACAAATGAATCACCCAATTCCTACCAGACCGTTCAGAAGATCTGACCTAATGTTAATCACCCTATTCCGACCAGAAGGTCTGACCTAATGTTAATTAGGAAGAAAAAAGAACTTGTCATCTAATACATTTTGGCGTTCCAGCGGACCACAAAGTAAAAATATAAGAAAGCAAAGCAATGGACAAATATTTGAATGTTGCCAGAAAGTAGAAAAGACTGTAGAACATAAAAAGAGACAGGGCTTTTGTAATAATCCCCAAAAGCATGGAAAAAGACTTGTAGAACTGGAGATAAGAGGAAGAAACGAAATCACCCAAACCACATCTAGAATTCTTAGAAGACTCTAAGAAAATGAAAAGCCTCCTGAAAAACTATTGTAAAAAAACTCGCAAGAAGAAAAAGAACTTATATATATATAGGTAATAATCGGCCAGGTTAAAAAGTTTCTTTAAGAAAAAAAAAACCAAAGACCGGTTAATTCATGATTATAAATTTATTTCGGTCCTGTATTTTCAGTTTCTGGTGTGTACCAAAAACATGAAGAAAAAAAAAATTATTAAAAAAATTATTTAAAAAATTACATAGGCCTTGCCTCTACTAAATGGAAGCAGAGGTTTTTAAATTATAAATTTACCTTCTCCCACGAATACCTAAAAAACCATACGGCACTATCAAAATATTTCTGGTTTTTAAAAAACAAAGGTTTAACCCCTGAGATTGAATGGTCTCCAAATAGTTTTAACGGTAGATGCAATTTATGCCTTGAAGAGAAAATTTATATTCTAAAATATGAGTACCCCGATAAGTTATTAAATAAGAGAAGCGAATTGATAGTTAGATGTAGACATAAGACTCAATTTAAACTATAAAAATTTAAAAACATAGAAATAAATAGTGAAACCCGAAAAAAAAAACGTATCCAACATATGCACATAAAAATAGGTAGCTAATTAAATGGTATCGAAATTTATATAAGCATTAATATTTCTCTTAAAAGTTAATTATCGAATTTAACATGAAAAGAAAATAAACTAAACGAATAAATAAAAAAGTTAAATTACCGTAATTATAACTGATAGAAGAAATTTGAAAAAATTAAAATAAAAACGGAAATTCAATAAAACGAGGAGGTACCTCCTTAATCTCGTCCCCCCTACACCCCACGTGTTTATTCTGGTTTTTAGAGTTAAATATAAATTTAAATTTAAATTTTAATTTAATTAATTATCCATGTGGTCTGAAGAAGTCCTGTATTAATTTTTTTAATAATTTTTTTCTTCATGTTTTTGGTACACACCAGAAACTGAAAATACTGGACCGAAATAAATTTATAATCATGAATTAACCGGTCTTTGGTTTTTTTTGGTTTTTTTTTAAAGAAATATATATATATATATATATATATATATATATATTGATCATACAGCAATAAAATTCTCGCGTCGATTAACTTATGTAACGCAATAAAAACTCACATCAATCAACATAAAATTCAAGGCTACCCTAATTTAAGTAACATTAGAAAAATACTCCTCGACAAAATAAACATTCAATATAACATGTAGACAGAAAAGATTACAAATGCTAGATGGCATAATTATAAAAATTGAATAAACAAAAAGTATAACCATAAAATCTAGGGACCAAAAATATATACAACTGTTTAGATTGTATACCGGCTCTATCATTCGCAATAGCGATATCCATCAGCTCTAGCGTCCGCTACATTATGAACAATGATCTAAATTTAAAATTCTAAAGTAAAAAAAGCTATAGAAAAACTACAAATATTCAAAATCTCTCTAAGAAAGTATCTGAAATATCAAAAACAAAATTTTCACCGAATATAGAAATAAGCGTCTTGATTATCAAATCAAAACTAAAATTTAAACAATCTATGCATAGAAATGACCAATGAAAATGACCAATGATAGAGAAAATCTCTTGAAGAGATAATGTCAGCTAAGTTTTCTTTAAAATTGAACTAAAATTAAGAAATGTAGGATAAGAAAAATCAATATAAATTTGCTTAATAGGATATATATATATATATATATATATATATATATATATATATATATTGACAACTGTTACTGAAAAGACAGCAAGACAAAAATTTTTCATATATGAAAAAGATCATCAGTAATTTACTGGAGACTTCTCAAGGTTCGCTGACAAGACAAAATTATCAAAGGTCAATTTGAAAAATGTGTGTGAGATCAAGAAATAAATGGAAGCGCATTGCGGACAGTGATGTGGAAAACATCAGATAACCGAGATGGATAAGGTATATATATATATATATATATATATATATATATATATATATATATATATATATATATATATATCACAACTTGGTATCACTCCAAAGAATTGTGAAATTCCGTTTTAGTGATTCGAAGCATTACTCGATACTATTCAAAATGAACAACGGAACTTATCAGTACTCAATAGTGATTGTGAAACATTTCGTATACCGCTTCAAGATTTACAGCATTTGAATCAAACATTGATATGACAAATAGAAAAACTAGACAAATCGAATTTCAGTATTTTTTGTTCAAATAAAATAGTGATATCAGCTTTTGCAAGTAATCTGTACTCATATATATGCATTTCTGTGACACAGAGAAATAGAGAGATACACCGTTCTACGTAATCAGAAGACTCCATTTTGTAGTGTCATAGGAATATAGAAACAGTGTTGGAACACTTTTCCATATTGATAAAATAAATAGATAAATAAATGAATAAATAGAAATCAAAACTAAAATTTAAACAATCTATGCATAGAAATGACCAACTTTTCTTTCATCACTTTTTTGTTTGGATATTGAAGTCTTCCAATGTAGTTTCTATATTTTTAGGCAACTGCATAGAAACACTTTCATTGGCAGTGTGCTTAGTGTAACGGTTATTGGCATAAGAAATGGAAACTACGACCAGAGTTCAAGTCCTAGGCAATGCTGATTGCATTAAACTTTGCATTTACGTCCTTAGGAAAGACATGAAACCGTTTGTTCTTCCCAGCTATGAGTGTAGACTGAATTGCTTTGGCTAGGTAACCAGTCTAGGAGAAGAAAATCTCTGAATTCAAACCATCTGTACTTCACTTAAAAATTGACCTACTGTCAGATCCGGTTCGTGACAGAGGACGAAGTAGTAAATATAAAAACATTTTTTTTTCAATATTTTTATCAAAAAACAAAGCAAAAAACACTGACACAAACCAATTCGATCGTGTGTTGATAACGTTGTAAAAATAGGAAAACTTTATTATTTTGAACATATTTTTCTGTTATTTTAACGAATTTATGTTTTAAATTAATTTCAAAGCTGAAACAATAAAAACTGTCACCATAACTATATGATAAGAAGTTGAAGTAGAGATATCAAAAGTAGTAAAAATAACGAAGTAATCAAAGTGGAGAAAAATATTATAGAGGGAGGGAAGAAAATAATTTGGTTACCTTAAAATTAGTTATATGATGAAGAGAAAGAAAGATACTTACAATTTGGCAAGAAAGAGGCAGATAAGCCTCATGAAAAAAAAGCAATAAAAACAAAGCAAACGTTAAATAGCGAATTTTTAAATATAAACAAATAGTAGCATTTTTTTTTTGTTTTCTTTTTATTAAAGATAAACCTTGAAAAAATTGAATTTAATTTAATACAGCCAATCAAACTTATGGGATTGCAACGTTGATCTGTATTTTGATCGGCTTACTAGAAGATTTAGCACTACGCACACTCAGTGATAGTACTTGTCATAAAGCAATGTTTAAACTGGTCAGGAAAACCATTACTTCTGTAGTGAGTTTGAACCTCACAGAGCACTCCAGATTTATGACCTTCAGTCAAACTGAGTTAAAATTGATAAATTAAAAAGCTTTTCTTTATTATTTCCGACCCGCGCCATACAGAGGAAATAGACTCTGCGACCTAGTGAAAATCTTGGACGAGGTTGTTTACGTTTCACTTTGCTCTTAGAAAAAACATGAATCCATTTCTTCTCACGTTTATGGGTAAATAATAGAGTAGACATGGTTCTTTGGTAAGGAAACTGATCAAGAAAAAAGGAAAACTCTGAATTCAAGACCGCTTAAAAATTGAACTTGTATCGTATCGTGTCAATAAATATATTCTAAAAAGTAAAGTTGTCAACCGTAGTCGAGGGTGACCTGAAGGCTACCTTTTCATTTGGTACAACACCAAGGTGTTGGGAGGGCGCTACTCCCTTCTTTGGATTGCTCTACTTTACCCTTGATTCATACCTTATAATGCTGAGTGTTAACCAAGGGTGCATCAAGTACCATATTTTAGCCTTTGGTAGGACTCGACCTGGGAATTATTTTTCCCACTTTTTCAGTTTTCTTCCTTTCGCCTATTTTTATGATCTGCTTTTCCCTATTTTACGGCTTTTTTATTAGCCCCTACTCTATCCAACCTCGACCTCCTCATCTCTTAGCGAACATTCTACCCACAATCCTCTATAGTCACGATTAATTACCAATAGGATACCTTCCTGTGCACTGTGGTTAGAAAGTCTTGTAGACGATTTCTGTTTCTGTTTCTACGTAATTGGCCTTGTTCCCGACGAAATTAAGACTATGCATCAGAAGATCTTTTGGTGATAACAAACCAGATATTTGGAGTAAACCACGTTCATTAGTCAGAAAAAACTGCTGAATATTTTTCTTAATTTTTTTTTCTATTGATAAATCAGCATTCGACACAAAAATAATTTGTTTGTACACAGTGATAGTTTCAAGTATTCCTTTCTAAACTAAATCATTTTTACGCAGTTATATGGTTTCAAGTATTCTAATCTAATATTGATGATTTGCACACAGTTTTATGGTTGCAAGTTTTCCAACCTAATACATATAATTTACACAGTTACATGGTTTCATGCAATTCAATATAATACTAATGATTTTCACAGTTATATAGTTTAACGTATTCGAATTTAATACCAATAATACAGTTCAAATATTCCTGTCAGACACAAATAATTTGTACCCTTGAAAAGGTATGAACCTCCTCATCTCCCAGCAATAGGTTAAATAGTACCTCAGCTGTTCTACTACAAAAGTTACTTTGGCATTGAATAACTCACGAAAGTTGATATGCCATTAAAACAAAGAAACCAAACTGGACAAATGATTGAAATAGTTATATCGCTTCAATTATTCCAACATAATACAAATCATTTTTAACGGTTCTAAAGTATTCCTAGTTAATACAAATCATTTTGTTTCCAGTAATTATTTCTATTTTATAATTATCATTTGTTTTTACACACTTATATGGTTTAAAATATTTCAAGCAAGTATATAGTTTCAAGTAACTAATAATGATAATATTGACCCACACACTTTTTGGTTTGAGAATTGTTCCTTCCGAATTTGAGATCGCTGATCTCTAAAATGGCGTCCACATTCGCCTATCACGTCAAGTTCTCTCTCTAAGATATACTCCTAATTTGAAAGTAAGCCAAATATGCTCTCTTTACAAAATCACTAATGTTAATCCTTTAGCTTTGTACTGTAAACATTCCACAAATATAGCAAAAATAATCTTGAAAATTCAAATATTTCCTTCGAGTTGACATTGTTCTGCTGATTTATTGTGCTATTTTAGGTTTGGTTTAGTTTGGTTTGGTTGGTTGTGTTTTATGGTATATCAACCTTTGTAGGTTATTTAACGCTAAATCCATTTTTATGTACGAGGATCATTAAATAAGTTTCTGGACTTTTTTCGTATGGGCACTTTTATTGATAGTATACACATGAAACTCTAGTTCCCTTCGAAGTAATCTCCTCCGGCTGCAATGCACTTGTTGTATCGTTCCAACAACTTCTGGAAGGCCCCATGGAAGTCCTCTTCTGTGAGCGTATCAATGACCTTCGTCACAGCCTCTTTCATCTCCTCAATTGTCTCATAACGACAGCCTCTAAACTTTTCCTTGAGCTTAGAGAATAAGCAAAAGTCACAGGGAGCAAGGTCTGACTATAGGGAGGGTGAGGAACTGTCTTGATGCCTATCTTTGTCAAACAGTCTATGATAAGGATGTAGTTGGTCAGTCATCTCATAAGATGTATACTGAATTTTCAAGAGTCTACGCCGATTTTAAATGCCAGTACAAAAAAGTTTGGAAACTTATTGAAGTCACCACGTATCTAAAATAAAACTGTTTGACATTTAACTCTGTGTATTGCCCAGGCGACTGGGGCTGTAGAATACATTGACTACACCGCTGCAGAGAGGTAAGACCCACTCCCATGAGTGTCCTGGATATAACACTAAACAGTCTGATGGTGAGGTCCCACTAATGCTGGGGCCTTGGGGAAGTCGGAGGAGATTACTTCGAAGGGAACTAGAGTTTCATGTGTGTACTATCAATAAAAGTGCCCATACGAAAAAAATCTGGAAACTTATTTAATGATCCTCGTAATTCAGTTCAGCATAAGTACACAGTTTAAACGTCAAAACAGTTCTATTTCGAACAATTTAGTTTAGCATTAGTACGCTGTTTAAATGTCAAAATAGTTCTATTTTAAACTATTCAGTTTAGCATAAATACGCAAATTAAATGCAAAAATCATTATAGTGAAAGAAGCACGGTTTAGTTCTATTTAACCTATTGATAGGACCCATATCAGGTGCTACCACTCCAGTCCGCAGTGGACCTGGGAGCGATGGCAATAAAGGGGTACTCCGCATTCCCCATAGTTCCAGCATCACTGGAACCTCACTATCAGATTGTCATAACAGGACACTCGTTGTGAAGGTGTCTATGTCGGTGTATTCTACAGCCCTAGCTGACTGGGCAATACACAGTTAATATCAAAACAGTTTTATTTCAGATTGTTCAGTTTAGCATAAGTACACAGTTTAGATTTCAAAACAATTCTATTTCGAGCAGTTCAGTTTAGAATTAGTACGCAGTTTTAATGTCAAAATAGTTCTATTCTAAACAATTCAGTTCAGCATAAATATTTAGTTTAAATGTATAAAAACGGTACACACCAACCACCGTTTAGTTCTATTTAACCTATAGATAGGACCCTTATCAGGTGCTACCACTCCGGACCAGAGTGGACCTGGGAACGATGACAATAAAGGGGTACTCCGAATTCCCCAAAGCTCTAGCATTGTTGGAACCTCACCATCAAATTGTTTAGTGTCATATCCAGGACACTCGTTAAGGGGGTCTTACCCCTCTGCAGAGAAGCAGTCAGTGTATTCTACAGCCCCAGCCGACTGGGCAGGCTATTTTAGGATTTCAAGTTGAATAAGTAAAAAACAAAAAAGTAAATCTGTATCCATACTTTTCCTTAACCCAAAATATTCCAACATTGAGCCAAATTTTTATACTATATCGCCTATGCAACTCAATGAATAAATGTAATGGTTAAGCTGTAATGTATTTAGATATTCTTGTTAAAACTGTGGCTATTTAAAGTTTCGACATTCAGACACATTAGAGAATAAATATGACAAAAATTGTATCAGTATGTCATAGAACAAAAACTGAACATGAGATACAAAAATGGAGGATTTTTTTAAAATCATTGACTTCAAATCAGTCAAAGACTGATCTCAAACTTAACTCACCAGAATAAAAAGGTAAATTCCGTGTGCCAGCGTAATCCTTGATAAATAATTTCAAGTAAATATTCTTCATATAAATTATTTGCATATGATTATATGGTTTCAAGTATTCCTATCAAATACTAATGAGTTGCACACTTATATAGCTTCAAGTATTTCTAATACAAATACTTTGCATACGGTTATAAGGTTTCAATTATTCCTAATTAATACTAATAATTTTCAAAAGGATCTATTTGACTGATAAATGAAATCTTAACATTTTCTACCTTTCTGAGTCAGAGTGTATCGGCGAGGAATGACAATAAAGGCATGATTCGACACCCCTGAGCTCCAAAACTAGAGGCTAATCACTGAATGCTGATTCGTGCTATACCGAGTTAACCTTTTTTAGGGGAATAGGCTGCGGCACTCTGCAGGGATGTAGCCGGAGTATTCAAGATCTGTGTTTCTCAACATTTTCTTCCCTGTGCCCAATAACTTCAGGCCTGCATAAGCACAGGTAGAACAAATAGAAATTCCGGGAAATAGGAAGTACATTTTCGGTTCTGGTTTCTTTGTTTAATGACATATCAACCTCCATGGGTTATTTAATACCAAATCCATCCTTGTGTAAGAATAGCAGTGATACTATCTAATCCATAGCTGGAGATAAGGGAGTTAGGGTTATCCAAGGGTATTAGTCCGAAAGTGAACGTAATAACGCGAGTGGAGCTCGAACTCACTTATTACTATGTCGCAGTTCTGCTCGTTAGCTACTACGCCACGGAGACTCCCCCGAAATAAATTTTATTTACAAAAGCATAATGTAGTAGAAAATATAAATCCTGACTAACGACCACACTGGCTCTGGTTTCTATTCCTCATCTGTCAAGTTGAACTTCCAAACTTCAAGCTTCAAGCGTAAGTTTCTTTTCAATCTGCAATAAATAACATTTCTTTGTTAGTACTTCATTTACTGCAGATAATCCTGTTCTCGGAGAAAAGTTTTAAAAACCTGATTTTTCACATTAACAGCAGTGAAGAATATTACAATTACGATATTCTCAAAAATAAGTTAACCTTGTTACACTATAATTTAACCGAATTTTTATACTTATTTTCCTGTTTAAAATTTCTGTAATAGTTCTATATGTTTATTGAGCGAGATTCTTATTATCTACACTATATATAATGGCCTTGTACCAAACTAATTCATGCTTTAGATATGATTACTGATTCTCTTCGATATCCGAAATGCCAGCATGACGATTGTATTACTTTCGAACAATCAGGGAGTAAAACTTATGAATTGTTGATGGGATTGACTGCGAGTACCTGAAAACAGCGGATAACGCAGATAGCAACATAACATTCTTGTTTTTACAAAACTTACTTCCTGTTCTTTATCCCACAATCTTTTCATTTACTGATTCAGAATTCGTAAGGTGAATAACCTTTTTCAGAAATCCATTAGGTTTGGCCTTAATTCCTTGAAGACGTGAAAGCTTTTCGTATTACCAACCATGGATTTATTCAAGTACACTTCTTCCCATTCCATAATGCTCACCCGATTTGTTGGTTGATTGGTTTTAAGGCTTGTTGATTTTTTTTAATGTCAAAGTCAGTTACTTTTTTCTTTTTACAAACAGTTATACCAAACACTTTTATTTGCATGACAGCACTGAACTCATTGGGTTCCATCAAACCCAAATACAATGATTTTTTTTTACAATTGAACATAGTACGCTGTCCTAAAATATTGGATTTTTATTATTTTCTCGCACAAAATTTCAGTAACAGTTTCCTATGCGGTTGTCAGCCATGTCCATCTGTCTTATTCAGGTTAGTTGATTAGTTGGTTTTAAAGCAAGTCAACCCTTGTTGGATTATTTAATGCCGAAATGATGCTTTGGTGGAGGGAGATCAGCAATCATATGGTTTCAAACCACCCCTTCATTTTCGTAATTCTCTGGTACAACGTCACCTGGAGTGGTAGTACTTGTTAGGATCTCATCTGCGGATCAGATAAATCTGTTTGAAAATTGTTAGTATCAAACAACTACGTTTATGTTATTAATATTAGATAAATCTGTTCAAATTAATCTTGAAATAATATAATTGATTACAAAAAAAAGCTGACTGATGTGAAAAAATCTAAAGGAGTAAATAATGATAATACCAATTCTTGTTGGTGTATATGGAACAGTCCCCCAAAGTCTTTGAAATGAGGAATTAGACATCACAGAATCAAGACAATCCCAGACCACAGCACTGTTAAAATCAGTTAGAAGACTTAAAAGAAACCTGGAAACCTGAGGAGACTTGATATCATTTAGACTCCTGTGAAAAACCACCCGTTTAAACTGGTATGAAAAATTCATTGGAGTAATGTGATCTTTTATTTTCGGTTTCTTACCATCCTTCACCGAGTCTATACTCAAGACCTGCGGTGAGAGAAGGTAGTGATAATATTCATTCAATGTAATTACGTTTTATGCTGCCTCTTTTGGGAGCTGCTCTAAGTGCCCCAACGACAATTAATATAGTAACCTTCATATTCCATCGCTTTTTTAATTCTCTGGCAAAGTTTGAGTATTCGTTTATCTTTTCGCTTTCTTTTATTTTCATTCTGTAGTTCGGTGGAACCGTAAAATCCACTACATAGCAAGTTATAACTATAATTTACACTCTAGCTTTAATAACAATTTTAAGTGAAGGGTTTTCACTGAAGTTTGAGTGACAGCAATTCTTTTTTGGTTTATGGAACTCTTCTAAGTATATTGGCAGATCTTTACAGTGCTGTGGTCTGGATGATCTTTATTCTTCCTACCCCAGTCTTTTTACAGGTCTTTTAGAACCGTTCGAAGGCACCAACTACAGTTGCTATCATCGTCTTCATATTCCACAAGTATCTATCTTTCTACTCTCTTTTATGGTTTGTTAGAACAGCAAAATCCTCTTAATTACAAGTTATTTTCTTTCTTCTGAATGAAATTTGGTGATCAATTTGTATCTCAAATCCCTAGA
Organism: Sepioteuthis lessoniana; assembly: GCA_963585895.1. Classification (NCBI taxonomy): domain Eukaryota; kingdom Metazoa; phylum Mollusca; class Cephalopoda; order Myopsida; family Loliginidae; genus Sepioteuthis; species Sepioteuthis lessoniana. The sequence goes on along the minus strand of OY757910.1, from coordinate 65,521,230 downwards.
TAATTTGATGTCTCATTTTCTTGGAGAGATTTTGCTTTGTACACGTATCATTTATCAGCATGACCAAATTTTAGCCTCTTTCATAATTCCCAGTGGATCAGTCATGCCTTCTCTTATATTCCTTTTTAGTCAATTTGCTGCTTTCACTTACAATTTGATTACCTGTTTTATCTCCGTTACCTCATAAACTACACTTGCTATTATTCTGTGTATTATCAATTTTTGCTTTAACATACGAGGTGCATACGATAAGTTTCCAGACATTTTTCGTATGGGCATTTAAAATTGTCGTAGACTCTTGAATATTCAGTATGATATTGTTATACATCTTATGAGATGACTGACCAATTTTTATGATTTCAGCTTTAAATGAACAGCTACAGCAGCAATTGGAATATACCCTACTAAAACCTGATTGTCACAGCTGGTGAATTTCAAAAATGCAATCTGACACTTTAGAAGAACGATAGGCAATAAAATTCTGTTTTAAACTTGGAAAAAATGCCACAGAAACGTATGGAATGCTTCAGACTGCTTTTCGACCATCTTGCATGAATCGAGCATCAGTTTTTGAGTGACATAAGAGATTCAAGGAAGGCAGGGAGTTTGTAAGGGATAATGAGAGGTGTGGGAGGAGTAATGAAGTCAATACAGCAGAGTTGATTTGTCAAAGGGTTAGGGTTACTATGTTATGGTTTTAAGGAAATTCTGGAAGAGATTCCTTGGGAAGAGGCCAACACTCTTCAAATCGGGTCAGTGGCATTTCCGCGAGGATGATCCACCAGTCCACAACTCCATCCTTGTCACAGACTATTTGACCAAGATGGGTATCAAGACAGTTCCTCACCCTCCCTATAGTCAGACCTTGCTCCTTGTGACTTTTGCTTATTCCCTAAGCTCAAGGAAAAGCTTAGAGACTGTCGTTATGAGACAATTGAGGAGATGAAAGAGGCTGTGACGAAGGTCATTGATACGCTCACAGAAGAGGACTTCCATGGGGCCTTCCAGAAGTTGTTGGAACGATACAACAAGTGCATTGCAGACGGAGGATATTACTTCGAAGGGAACTAGCGTTTCATGTGTGTACTATTAATAAAAGTGCCCATACGAAAAAAATCTGGAAACTTATTGTATGCACCTCGTAATTCTTATGACATCATTTTGTGCTAAAATTTGAAGAAATTAAGTTTCGCCCTCCGGTCATACCATGAATCATTTGCTTACTTTGTTGTTTACAGTACGCATACAGATGTTTTCTTCCTATTTTTGTTTTCTAGATTTTTTTGGTTGCCGTTTTTCTATTTCTCCATAAATTATTTTTGTGTATTTTTCGACTCTTTGAATTGTTGCATTTACATAATCCACAAAACTGGGGAATTCACTTTCTCATCCTTCATTTATTTAAGCACGTATTCTATGTATGTCAGTTCTCGGGTGTTAAGTCTTGATCATCGTCATCAATTTCCTTGTCTTTTAGTTCATTTGTCTGAGTTCCTCCCTTGTCTATTTTAAGAATGGTCCAGAGTATCACATAAGCGATACTCTCTAGGCGTTTATTCTTTCAATGAGATTTTTGTAACTGACTCGGGGTTTAATAAATTTTCTCAAGCTTCTGATGTACTCTTTGCTTTATTTCATTGTTTAATGGGGTCTCTACTTCTAATATTCTCAGGTATTCATAATTTTTTTCCCAAATTTTCAAATGCTTTCCTGACAGGACAGTTTTTGTTTTCTGTTTTTTCTCTTTTCCTTTTTTTCATGTATGGCACATTCCACATTTCATCCCTACATCTTGGTTGTAGATTTTAAATGTTATGTAAAACTTGCTAGTTCTTTTTTATTTTTAGCAAATATCTTAATATCATCTACATGTATGAGGTGATTTATATTTTCCCGCGACTTTGCAAATTTTTGGCCTCCTCTGAATTTTCTTTGTATATAATTTAGTGGCATCATTGCTATAGCAAAGTGATACTAATAATCATGAGTCTCCTTGGATGTTCCTCTTTGGATTTTTACCACTGCTATGATTTGACCTCTTGTAGCAAATTCCACTCTCCAATTTTCCATAGATCTCATGATGAAATTTACTTGTTCTGATATCTAAAACATTTTCCCACATTCTATTATCTATTTTTTCTGGATCATGTCATGTGCCTCTTTTCGAGCCATGGTCACATTTGCCCGCCTTGTTTTTACCGCCTTTAAAATGTTCTGGTCAAAATATTATCTGTTCAACTTGTTTCTTTATGACATCTTTTATATCCTAATGATTAATACATCAATTTATAAATAAATAATACATATATATAAATAGAAGAAAATTACTTAATAAGTAATTGATACTCACCAAAAAGTGAGCGAATAGTCAGATGCTACTCATGCCATTATCATTCAACGCTCAATCGATGATATAGTGAATTCTTATTTATAAATATACCAAACAATATATATATATATATACATATATATATATATATATATATATATATATATATATATATATATATAGTTTGCCATAAAAAGGTTATGGTAAGTAGGGAGATGTTGATTTGTGCTTTTCCCCACGCACTTATATAGAAAGGAAGTGAGAGTTTTTAGATAGATAGATAGATAGATAGATAGATAGATAGATTTAAGGAAGTGAGTAAGAGATAAACAGGCAGAAAGAGACACAGAGTCCGAGGGTGATCCTAAATAATAAGCACTCTTTCATACACAACAAAAAGAAATTATGTCAGCCTGACCTTTGGTAGCCTACTGCATTTGGTGAAGATTGATTAACACACACACACTATGGAAGAGAAAGAGAGAGAGAAAGAGAAATAGAGAGAGATTAAAACAACGCTACATACCTTCTTTTGCTTTTTTTTTTTTTGTAGAACGTATTAAACACAAATCGACTCACACTTTCGATATAAAAGCTGAGGAAACATTAATTTTTAATAAAATTCCATGTAATATCCTTGTAAGAAAAGTTGGGCAATTATTACAATATAAGAGTAAAGACAACCATTATTTATTTATGGTTTTAATAAATACAAGTGTGCATATTCACGCATAAACACACACATATATACATATACAGACAGACATACACATATACGAGGATCATTAAATAAGTTTCCAGACTTTTTTCGTATGGGCACTTTTATTGATAGTACACACATGAAACTTTTGTCCCCTTCGAAGTAATCTCCTCCGGCTGCAATGCACTTGTTGTACCGTTCCAACAACTTCTGGAAGGCCCCATTGAAGTCCTCTTCTGTGAGCGTATCAATGACCTTCGTCACAGTCTCTTTCATCTCCTCAATTGTCTCCTAACGACAGTCTCTAAGCTTTTCCTTGAGCTTAGGGAATAAGCAAAAGTCACAGGGAGCAAGGTCTGGGAGGCTGAGGAACTGACTTGATACCCATCTTGGTCAAATAGTCTGTGACAAGGATGGAGTTGTGGACTGGTGCATCGTCCTCGTGGAAATGCCACTGACACGATTTGAAGAGTGCTGGCCTCTTCCCAAGGAATCTCTTCCTGAATTTCCTTAAAACCATAACATAGTAACCTTAACCCTTTAACAAATCAACTCTGCTGTATTGACTTCATTACTCCTCCCACACCTCTCATTATCCCTTACAAACTCCCTGCCTTCCTTGAATCTCTTATGTCACTCAAAAACTGATGCTCGATTCATGCAAGATGGTCGAAAAGCAGTCTGAAGCATTCCATACGTTTCTGTGGCATTTTTTCCAAGTTTAAAACAGAATTTTATTGCCTATCGTTCTTCTAAAGTGTCAGATTGCATTTTTGAAATTCACCAGCTGTGACAATCAGGCTTTAGTAGGGTGTATTCCAATTGCTGCTGTAGCTGTTCATTTAAAGCTGAAATCATAAAAATTGGTCAGTCATCTCATAAGATGTATAGCAATATCATACTGAATATTCAAGAGTCTACGACAATTTTAAATGCTTGTACAAAAAAGTCTGGAAACTTATTGACGTCACCACGTACGTACAGGTACGTACGCATATGCATAAATAATTGTATATATAAGTACATGGAGTTTTAAATATGTATATTTTGGCAACATTTCCTCATTGATGCATATTTGATTGAACATAATAGACATTTTTCGTCTACATATTTTTTTGTTAATCCTTTCGAATTGCCGTGTTTATCTTATGATATTCGGCGGGAATTGGTTGATAACCTTCCATAATTAGTTATATCCCAAGTACTTTCAGCTCAACATTAAGCCATTATCAGGAAAGGATGTATTACAAAAGTAATGTAACTTGTGTATGTGCATTACTACTAAGTAAGAATGAGCGTTTGTACTGTTGTATTGTGTTGTGTTTACTTTTCGAATTTGTTTCTATAAATAGCGTCAGTAGCTAAAAACATTTAAGTACATTAGCACTAGTTTCAAAATTAATTCTATTAAGTCTAGGTCGTATGTTCCTGATACGTAGTGCCTCAAGAATCTGTAGTTTTTGCTTGTTATTTTATTCTTCTAATATTGTCGTGTTTTCGGTACGAAATTTCCATAATTCTGTTGTTCAGCATGAATGTTTTTTAAATGCTGTTCTCTGGAACTTGTATCAGAAAGGTGCATTGTAAGTTGTTATGGCCCTGGAAGGGGTCACAAAAAGAACGGAACACGACGATTATAGTATAGGTATATATTTACATGAACCAAGGATGGTTACAAGTGTAGTATATTGACCTTCAACCCGGCCAAAGATGCCATTCCATAGACGCGGAAGTTGCATATTCCATTGGCGTGGGCGAGCTGGGCTGACAATATGGGATAGGGTTAAAATCCCACGGTACAGTCACAGACTGATGCACCGGAAGAGAGTGACCTGTGAACTGCATGACAGTTATTTCCTCTCGATGAAGATCAAACATGCCATTCCAGAGACGGTGGAAGAGCATATTCCGATGGCCAGTTATGGGGAGATATTGAGTGGGCGTGAACTGTTATATAACTGAGTGCACAGGAAATTCGATCAGTTTTTTGGAGACCAGACCAGTTGGTGACAAGATGCGGTAGAGAAAGCCAGCACCCAGCATAGAGCTGGGCCCCCGGGCCTCCGGTTGAGCAACCCTGGAGAACGGGAAAGAAACGCTGATGGCCATAAGAGTGAGGAGGTCAATATGTTGCAGTTCTATTCGGTCTCCAACTCCCTCTCACACACAACCCTTTCAATAAAAGACTGTGTCGCTCATCTTTATTGTGTCGTCGTAATTGTTTCGCATGCATATGTGTTTGTATAGTTGGTCATGGCTATACAACACAAGGACATAGGACGGTAAGCTAGTTCGCATAACCGCATGGGGGTGAGGTTAGCTTCCGGATCTAGACTGACTTTATTTCCATTTGGATGACAAATGGTAGGCACAAGGTCTTGGAGTTTGGAGGAGGGAAAGGGAGCGGTCATACTGTTTCTGAGAATACTATGGGAACCTAGCTAACCACAATTTACCGACCCTTCCAACAGTACAATATATAACCAGTCATCCATCTCCGTGCGCGCTGCGACCACCAAAATACCACATTTGCTCTGTTAAAAGACCAACTTAAAACCCCGGATGTAAGGTATGATTTTATATACAATTTATGATTTATTTACAATGAACTTTGTATGATGGGAATGGGAGAAAAACTCCGACTGTTTTCCGGCGCCCGAAAACACCGAAAACAAGCCGGACCTACCCTAGGTGGGAGTAGGATCCTATACTAATGGAGCAAAAAATACAGGGTTAGGCGATTAACGACAGATGGTATAAATTATATACATGTGAAATTCAAAGATCTTCAGCAAAAGTTGAGGTAGAAAATTAATGGGGATGGGGAAGAACTTGGAGACTAACAACTGGATGACGGAGACGATGACTCACGACATACTGCTAACTAGGCTTCAAGGCTTTAAGGGGAAAAAATAATTGTTCCTACTCACCCAGAGTGGGGTCCCGAAGGACCCGTACCGTAGACGCTATGGGCAGACAGAGAAGGGAAGGATGACTCCAACATTGCCTCTTTTTTTACGACCAAGCTTGCTGCATTCACCCACCTTTTGTCGAATGTTATGCGATCCAAGCATTTTCTATCGCATCTGATTTTGACCCTAAGCTGATGAGAAAAGTTTGCATCGTCATACAATCCCTTCTTTCGCGTCGTCCAAATCACCATTCGAGCTACAGCTAAGATCGCGAGAAATACCACACGTTTCTCACCCTGAAACGAAGGAAGAACGTTGTCTACGGCGTAACCAACGTCGAGCAGCACGAGCTGCTTGGGTTCGATGCGAGCCGTCCACTCCCCGACGTGGTCCCAGAACGGACGAACTCGCTCGCAGTAGTACAAGGCGTGCTCAGCCGTTTCCTCTAAACCACTGCCGCAGCGAGGACATTCGGGCAGGTCTGCCAGGCTCGCTCTGAAGTTCAAGCCGAGAAGGGGTAACGCATTCCGTGCAAGTTGCCAGGTGAGTGAGAACTCGGAGTTGTTCCAAAAGCTCGATCCTGGCGCCTAATTCCAGTGAGAGCGAATCTCCTCCGCCGTCTAGCCGTGCTGCTCTCGAAGAGGGTCCGAGGCGGAACACACTAGTTCCCGATATAGTTCCTTCTGAGGATGTGAAAGGTCACTGGACCCAAGAAGGTTACGAAGGGCCGTTCGGCACTCGCAGACAAACAGTACTTCGCCCATCGGCCTACGTCGACCTTCAGCCTTTGGGTCTGACTGGAGGCGAGGAAAAGTCCGACTCGCTTTTCGTCTCCACACTGCGTCCTCCGTCAAGGATCGGCCCAAGTTAGCAAGTCTTTCAGCAAGCCAGTGGCTCTCCAGATCAGGCATACCCAGACCCCAGCTGCGCGTACGTTGGATGCAGACCTGTCTATGGACCATCGGCCTTCCGCCTGCCCAGAGCAATCTGGACAGGGATTGTTGAAGCGCCAGCCGACGTGCCCTAGGCAGAGGAAGTAGAGCCAAAATCTTTAACTCTGTGTTAAGCAGAGTTATGGGCCTGTAATCGTCTAAGCCCTCCCAAACATACCTGCCACCTTTCTTCAGCAATGTGATCACGCCCTTGGTAACGCTACCAGGGATGGCTCCCTGGGCGAAGCAATGGTTGAACATATCCGACAGAATAGGCACAAACATGTGCGGCAGCTTCAAGTACACTTCGTAGGGTAACCCATCTAGTCCTGGTGACTTGTTGAGGCCGACCCGCTCCAACGCATCACGGTCTTCGCATTTAGAAATCACAACCTTGCAACTAGCCGCTTCATCCGCCCCGAGGCAGGGGAAGTCGGCAAGATAGTTGCGAAACTCCTGAAGCGGGAGATCAGGATAGCAGGCAAAGCGATCACGAAAGTGCCCCCGAAAGGCATCACGTATCTCGCGATTCGCTCGCAGCACGCGCCCATCCGGGGACTTGACGGAACCGATATACCGATCGGGAAACCGTCACACTTCTTTCTCACGCGCAGTTGGGTTCGAGTTCACAGCTTCGTTGGGAACTCATTTTAACCCAGATCTAACTACGAATCCCTTGTAGCGCTCGCTAGTCTTACACTCAAGTTCCTTCCTAGCTAGCTCTACGCTTAGGGAGTCCCCCCTCAGCCACCGCCCGGGAAACTCTATCTTCTATAGATTTCGCCTCCTTGGTCCTATCTAGGTTGAGCTGTCGATCGTACTTGGTGGCGAAATCGCTAATCCTATGTTTAAGAGAAGCCCGCCACCTATTCCCGGTAACCGCCCCCACTAACGCCCGCTTAATTAGGGATTCCAGCCGGTCCTGGAAGTCCCGTATCTCCAGTAAGGAGGTATTGAACTTCCAGTAGCCGGCTAGACTAGGCCTATTAGCTAACTGCAGACTGACCTAACAAGTTTAGGGTCAGTCCACGCTATCAAGTGGAACGTGGGACAACTAACGAAATCACTGTCAGCTCTTCTCACTAAAACTCTGTCCAAGTAGGAGCCTACTTTGGCAGAGGGAGAGCTATCTAGCCACGTCCACATCTCCCGCCCTGTGTGATCCAGACGAAACTTGCCGACCAAGTCATGACGTGTCATAAAGGCCGATTAGGCTGCTTTCGCAACTTCCCAACTTACTATCTCCCCGTAAGACTAGCCGCTTCGAATCGTCCGGGAACGGCGCCAACCGACGAAAAAAGGAAGCCCTCTCTGCAGCAAAATTCGGCGCATAAACGACAACCAGCCGGAACTTGAAACTTTTAACGGCAACATCGGCCACAACCAGTCGGCCCTCGTCACCTGCAAAAACACCATTAACATCAGCATCAAGGCTGCGTCCAACTAGCAAAGAGACCCCAACGCTGGTGCGGCTGCCATATGCTGAGAAAACGTAAAAATCGCTTTCCAGCACACGACAGTCCGCATCACAAATGAAGTGAGTCTCTTGCAATGCAGCGACATCTACGCTAAGGTACTTGAGTTCACCAAGCAAGCGTGCATACTTGCTTGGATCCCTCAGTCCCCTCACATTCAACGTGGCAAGGTTTAAAGCCATCAGACCCACTTACCTTACTCACTGTCGACTACGGGCCGGAATTCCTCCGGGGTGAGGATGCCGACGGCCTGACACAGGGAGCCGGTACCGAGTTCAGTTGTAACTCGGCCGTCTCTGGAAATTCTACCAACATCCAAGGGTTATCGAAACTTTAGGAACCTATAAAAACAGGGATGAACATAAATCGGGACCCTGCCCGTACATTTACTTGACATGACATTGAGTGAGGGGTGCTCCATTTCCGCCAGCCTTATGTCCGTCCGACTGGCTTACTCAATAAAGTGCCAAAGCTCTTTAGTTCGGTTACCAGCCGAACGAACAAAGGTGGTCACCATGGGTGCACCCTTAAATAAATATGGGTTTGTGACATCTTTTTGGTCGATGATTTTAAGTCCTGATAATGGTAGTAATGTTTGTTTGACATGGTGTTCCAATGTGCGTGATTCGAGTAAGTCTTCACAGAAATAAAAGGCGGTAAAACCTCGTCGCACCTCTTTAGAAGGCGACTTAGCTCGATGTTTAATATTTGATGATGATGATGATGATGATAACCGTGAGAGTAGCTTGGGAGTTGAAATGGGTGAAAGAGAAGGCAATGTTGGGGATAGGGGGTTTCAGTTGGTTGGGTTAGTGTATTTTGGGGTTGTGAGGGAATAAGTTGAGCTAGGCGTTGGATTTTTGTTTAAGGTTGTGTTTTTATTTCTGTTTGTGGCTGTGGTTGGTTATTTTTTGTTGTTGGAGTGGTGTTCGATATTTTTAATTGTAGGTGTTTTCGCTGTATCTGTCGCTGTCGTTGTGATTGTGGTGGCAGGCGAAGTCTCCGGAGCAGTAGTGTAGTAGTCATTGTTGTGATGGTCGTTGTTTTTTGAGGGCAGGTTCTGGAGAAATGTCCAATTTTTTTACAATGCCAACATAATGGCTTCCGGCCCTTAACGACCACCATCATTGATTGATCCCAATATTTAATTATATGGGGGATATTGTTAAACCCTCCCCTATCGAGGCACATGATGAAAACGTAGTCACCGTATGCTGTTCCGCTATTGGATGTTATCTGGGTGACTTGTTCCACGCCGCCATATATACTTAAGTAAGCGGCGAGGACGTCACCGCTTAGTTGTATTGAAACATTGCATACGTTGACCATAATCGTACGTTTGCCTCGATATTTCGGTTGAAGCCGGAAGAAACGTGTGGTGATATTACCACCGGCCAGTTTTTTGGTTGCATCCTGCGAGGGAAGTAGAACATCCCAGGTAGCGAAGCTCCTGCGGCAAAAATATTTACCTGGGATGTTTGCAGTTTTTAGAAGTTCCACGAAGGTTTCCTTCTTTAATCCAGCTAGTCTCTTTGTCTTTAGATCCGTGACTACGAAGGACAGGGTCTTCGGTTCCACAGCTTCGACCAGCTCAGGTGTCGGTAGGATTTCTCCATCCTTAAAGTAGTTAGCATATTTTTCGATCCTGTCCCTTTCGTAGTCACTTGCTGATTTTTATTCACACAATGTGAAGACCAAGAGACAGTTGTTACTTGAGGTTTTTGGGCCGGTGGAATTGTATTTGACGAGGAAGAAAGATCGTATGGTATTTCTTCTGTCACTGGGGAGGGTCTTGATTAAAAAATGTAGACAGGTGAATTTTGTGAATTATGCTCCACCATAGTTATGGGACACAACTAGGAGGAGATGGACTCGAACGATTTAAATGAAAGCAGGCAAGACGATTTTGAAATGCAGAAAACAGCGAATGATCCGATAAAAATGGCGGTCGTTTGACCCTCCTCAAAAATAAACAACAATAACAATTGTTTGAAGTGGGTCACAAAGCAATAACGATTATAACAAGTTTAACGATAACAATAGCAATAATTTTTAACAAAATTCACTTACTTTTCACAAGTAAAAAACTTACAGAAATCCAAAAATAAGGAGCAAGACTGACTTCGTATTGCTGCGTCTTCCGGTATTATGGAGAGTGGTTGAGTCTATTAGTTGGTGATTCAGCCACAACACCCCTCTCCCGAGCTGATTGCTCTGACAGGTGAAATCAGTATCTCTTTTTCTTTGGGCAGATCAGAAGAGGGTCCGTAAATTTCCTTTTCCTACCAGAGCGTCGTGGTTCTGGCATGGTTTGGGGAGGGTCAATATCAAATGTGTCGTAGACAGTGTCAGTTGCCTCTTCTTCCTCCTGCAGCAGATCCACTAGGTCCTCGGTGGTGCGTTTCCTGATTTGGTTGAGGTGCCTATCATACTCGAATTTTGGGCCCTGGATAATGTATGTGACATTACCGATTCTTTGGGTTATCGTTCCCAGTTCCCAAAAGGAAACGTTGTTTCTGAAGTGTTTGAAGTAGACTTTGTCACCAAGGTTGAATCGTTTGAGTGGTACAGTAGAGGTTCTGTTTTGTAAGGTCTGTTTTGGGAGCAGTTTTTCGAACACTAACCTAATTTTTCGAGCAAACGTGGCTTCTGCTGGGGATCGGGCTTCTAGTATGTTAGGGTTTGCCGTGATCCTGTAGAGCTGGAGAAATTGTTGAAGGGACTTTTTCGTGGGTAAGCTGTAAGCTTTCTTTAATTCTCTTTTCAGTGTGTCCATGAAGCGTTCGGCATGTCCGTTGCTTCTGGGGTGGTACTGTGGAGTCGTGATGTGTTTAATTTAGTATGTTTTGTAGAATTCCTTGAACTCTGACGAAGTGAACTGGGTGGCATTGTCACTAACCAGACAATCCACAACATCAAAACGGGCAAACAACTCATGTAGGAAATTAATGGTTGTCGCTGTGGTAGGTTTCCTACATCTTAGGACCTCAGGCCATTTAGAATAGCTGTCTACCATTATTAAATAATAAAAATCCTCTAATGGTCCAGCGTAATCTATGTGAATCCTAGACCATGGTTGTTCGGATTTAGGCCAGGGTTTGTGAATAATGGGCGGTGCCTTAGCAGCCAAGGCACAACCTTTACATGTTTTAACCATATTGGTGATATCTTGATCCATGGACGGCCAATAGACGAAAGTTTGCATTAGGTTTTTCATCCTATTGGTGCCTGGATGGCCCATGTGGAAATCCTTTAATATTCTTTTTTGAAGAGTTTTGGGGATAGTGACTCTTTCACTATAAAGCGGCACGCCGTCGCAAACAGAATAAATATCTGAAGTGACATCCCCTCATGATAATTTCTGCTTTGTAGTTTTAATGAATTCGTTATTCATTGCTTCTGTCTTAATCTCTAGAAGAGAGTTACCGGTAGTTCACGGATTGTGTTGTTGATCATTGTTTTAATTTCGCTATCTATGCGTAGCGCAGCGATTACTGAGTCTTCGAGGAGTTCCTTTTTGGTTAGGAATTCATCTCGACAGACCGTCCGCGTGTGCGATTTGTTTTGAGGAGAGAATTTCTAATTTGAAGTCATAATTCAATAGAATAGTTCCCCATCTTAACAACCGGTTTGCAGTAAATGTAGGAAGTCATTTTTTAACCCAAATATGGTTATCAACGGCTTATGGTGTTTGCAGTGTAAAATGCCAACCGTATAGATAACGGTGAAATTTTGAAACAGCATAGATAATGCTATGTCCTTCTTTCTCTATCTGAGAATAGTTTTTTCAGCCGGGAGCAGTGTTCTGGATGCGAAAGCGATTGGCTGTTTCGAACCATCTGGCATTATGTGTAGTAGGCATGCGCCTATGCAGTACTGACTAGCGTCGCTAGCAACTATTATGTCTACTTCCGGGTTAAAGCATGAAAGGAAAAGGTTTGAGGTTATAAACAGACCAATGCACCAACTGAAAAAAAAATTGCAACATTTTGATTTTTATGGTTTTATGTCAGGTTGGGTCTACTCTACATCATACTAAAAATTGGACAAGATTGTAGGATGGGAAAGTTTCAAATTTCGAAGTTGAACGTTTTCGACTTACAAGTCATTTTCCATTACGTTTTAAAACACTAACTCGGTCAGTTTTCATCATAAATCAATAAATCTTGCATTTTTACCCATATTTTCAGGGTCAATCTTTCACATGAAATAGTTGCCAGTGATGTTGAATCACCCCTTATACCATATCTATGGTTACCCCTACCCCACCCCGATTCACATGAGTCATATTGTTTTTCAAAGTTGTTCACACTTCTTCCTCCTCCTCATCCTCATCATCTATGACTGGAGCATTTTTCATATTGTCACAGTTGCCATCTTGGCAATGTCCACATGCAATGGTACATTCTAGTCCATGCCTTTTGCAGGTATACCTTAGGGTATTGCATCCTTCCAAACAGTTGCAGTGAATCATCTGAATCAGTTCATCTGGAGCAGGACTTTTGTCTGTCATCACTGGAACAAGTTTACCCCCTTCTACCTTCCATCTCCACTCAGATGGTGCCATTTCATCACTACATCCCATCCACTCCATAACCTGGTAGTAAGTCTGCAGAGAATGAAATCTACAAGCAGAGGCGGTTGGAGGGAGTTGTTCCGGCGTGACGAACATCTTTGCTTTCGTAACTTTCTTGCAGAGCATATTGTATCTAATCGACGCCAGTGAGTCCTTTTGATCTCCATTGAACAGTGCTATCATTGCCTTAGAACCATTGGCTCCCACCATATCCTGCGTTTGCTTTGGTCGAGAGAATGCTTTTGAACAGTCTTTCATTGTCTTTTCTCTTTTGATGATTCGCTGGAACCCCGACTTCTTTCCAATCCCGAACACCCTGGACACCGAATCAAATCCTGTAAAGCATATGTAAATGTAGCATGCAAAAACAATAGGTCATTGCAAACTGCTTCACCAAGCACCTGTTTGAGAACCTTGATATTATAGACGTATGATTTCATCTTGTCAGAGCGGAAACATCTGTATGAAACAACAAGAGAACAAGATCTGTGTCTTCTCCAATAAGGCTTGTCGGTCTGAAAGCAGACATACTGATGGCTGCCTTTGCAATCTCAACGTCAGCATCTCCTTCTGCTTGAATAACATCTCATCCTTTCTGTTTCATTCGTTCCATGATCAGCTGGATCAGTGTCTGCTTGTTTGCCCCATTCCCAGAAAATATTGTCGCCTCGGTAATGTTCCCCTTGTTTACATTCAACGGTTGTTCTCTTCGACATTCGAGTGTCGTTTTATCTGGTTTAAATGCCTTTTATGCACAAATTTCGGTCCTTTGACCAGGTAAACCATATTCCGGATCTTTTTTTTTTCCATTATATCCATTATCCAGTATGTTTTGTTGTTCTGCTACATCCGGTATATGACTTTCTCATCAACTTCATGTTTTTTCGTTACTTTGTTTGAATATCTCGATCTTTGTTTTTGTGGTATTAGTTTGTCGAACACCGATCTGATCTTTCTGGCATACATTACCTCGGCACGCGTCCTATCTGATGTAGCATTTTTATTTGGAGTGACCCTGTAGACTTGCAAAAATTGTTGTATAGCTGTGTCTGCGGGCGTTCCTTTGACTTTCTTTAACACTCTCTTGAACATGTCTACGAACCATTACGCCTGGCCGTTACTTCTTGGGTGATATGAAGCGATCATGACGTGTTCAACCACAAATGTCCGGCAAAAATCTTAATTCTTTGGACGTAAATTGTGTCCCATTATCGGACACAATATAGTCAGCAACACCGAACCGAGCAAATAATTCGTGTAAAAAATTAGTTAGTTTCCGTGGTCGGTTTTTTACATTTCAAAATCTTTAGCCATTTAAAAAAAATATCCACTACAATTAAGTAACCATAGCCATCAAGCGGACCAGCGAAATGGAGTCGCGACTACGGTCGGTCGGTTTTGGGCTTAGGACTGAATTTTATCGGTGGTACTTTTGATGCCATAACACTGCCTTTACAGGACTTTACCCAGTTCTCTATATCCTTGTCCATCTTTATCCAGTGAACATAACTCTTCGTCGGGCTTTTCCTCCTTGCAATTCCTGGATGTCCAACATGGAATTCTTTGAAGATTCTCTTCTGGAGTGATATAGGTATTACCACTCGTTTACATTAGTATATTATTACAGATCAAGTACATGACTGTTTTTTGTTGGTTCTTGTACTTTATTCTGTCTTATCATATCTTTTATGAATTTGTCATCAGACACTTTTCTCCTGATTTCGTCAAGGTTAACTGGAAGGTCTTGCACAGCATTGCATTGGGAATTTTTGATCATCACTTCTTCCAGTAGGGAGGCAATTACTGTGTCTTCTAATGGTTATTTGTATTTTGGAATCAGCCTCGATGGTTCATCGGCATGACTCAATTTTGCTGATCGCAGAAACTCCATTTTGAAATTGTAGTTCAGGAGAATAGTTCCCCATCTTTGCAGCCTATTCGCTGTATGAGCTGGCAGACCCTCTTTTGAACCATAGATAGAAAGCAATGGCTTGTGATCTATCTGTAGAGTGAAATGTCTTCTATGAATAAATCTATGGGATTTTGCAACTGCAAATATAATTGCGAGTGATTCTTTCTAAATCTGAGAGTAATTTTTTTCCGCCGGGAGTAGCGTTCTAGAGGTGTGAGCAATTGGTTTGATAGATCCATCATCAAACTTACGTGGGATGCAGGCTCCAATACCATAAGAGCTAACATCACTAGCCACAATAATCTGTTTTGGGTTGTAATGGGTCAGGAATAAATTCGATTTGTGGACTTCCTAAAATTTCTTGAATGCTCTCTGGTACTCCGCTGTCTAAGTCTTTTCCTTTTTTCAGCATTTAGTGGGACTCACAAGTTGTGCATGTTTGGCACAAAAACATTGTAATAGTTGGCCAAACGGAGAAAACTTTAAAGTGAACTTACATTTTCAGGGGCTGGCATGTTTTTTTTACTGCACTAGCTTGTTCTGGATCCAGTCTTCGGCCATCCTTGTCGAAAATCTGGTCCAAATACTTAATTCTCTTCATGAAGAAGTTGCACTTCTCGTCTTTAATTTAAATCTATAATCTTTGATTCTCCTAAAGACTTCATGTACGTGTTTTGTGTTGTTCAATGTTCTCACTGTTTATTAAAATACCGTCCAGATAGGCCACCACAAAATCAAGTTCGCTTAGCATTTTTAAGTTTGGAGTAACTTTTCTTGTCATTCAAATTTAGCGAACATTTTGTTACATCTTCCCAGATCTCAAGAGAAAACTTCAGGGAATTTTGTTTTTAACTCTTTTTTTTAAACTTCTGTCTCATTGGTAAAACATTCAATCTTTTTTATTATTTTTTTTACAGAATAAGTTTATTGGCATATCGTAGAGCTTGAATTTTTCCATTCAATCAGTTCCCATTAAATTGTTTGCTTCTCCTCACAAAAAACTTTTACTTTTAGAATTTTTCCGTTCAAGGTAACATTTGATATTATTTCACCTTCAAAGTTTATTTTTGTCCTGTTACGCTTCTCGTAATTTTGTTTGTTCTATACATTGAAGGCTTACCTAATTTTCATCCAAGTATGTACATTAATAATTGATAGATCCGAACCTGAGTCCAATTTTAGTCTTATACTTTTATTTAGAATTTTCACTTTCACATATTTCCTGCAGTTTAGCACTTCTAACTCGCCAGTATTAGTGACCTTAAAGTTATTTTTCTTATTTCTAGTTGGCAGTGCGTGTTTTTAAGGCCTACTTTTTAACAGCTGAGACTTTTGTTCTATAAAGGCCATCCTTATCCCAATGAAGATCTCCACAAGCGTAACATGGGTTACAATTCTTTCTTTTTACCTTGTGGCGTATATTTTTATACGTGATACACCACTTTCTTCAAAGTTCTTGGAATATTGGCGTAATTTAACAAATTTTTCACTGTCGTCTGTGATTTGTTGAAGAGTCAGATTTGGTTCATTTTCCAGTTAATTTAGAACTCTTCTTCGAATTTCTGCACCTTGATTTGTGACTAATCTTGGGCGAAAAATTAAACACTTTAAATTATTAGGGCTTAATTCAGCAAGTTTAAAATCATCACAGTGTTTGACAACACTTGTGAATGTTGTATTATCTTCGTTTTTTCTTGTAAAATTCATACACTTCCATCTTTTATGGAAAAGGGAAGTTTTGGGACTGAACAGTTTAGAGAATAATTTAACAGCTTCACTGAATATCAAATCACAAGATTTTTTTGGTAGTTATGAAATTTTGTGTACTCCGCCATTCCTAATTTACTAAGTAAACGAACTTTCTTAAAGTCATCCCAGTTTGCACCGTCTGTATTGTACAAATCTTTGTACCTTGTAAAATACGACGAAAATGTTATGAGTTTTTCGGGGAGTGAGCATAAAGGAAGTCATCAATGGCATCTTATGAACAAGAATGTTTCACTTACCACATTTTGTCCTCGCTTACCTAATTTCAACAGAATTTTCTATTCCTCCTGAGTTCGTAGAAATATCTCTTCGAACTTCCTTTATCTTGAATAAGCCTGCCTTTAAATTTTTAACTGCAATTCTTAAGTTCATTTTTGTAAAGCAAGTTGTTGCTCTTGTTGAAATTTAACTACTTCAAACATTGCCGATTTGAAATCATCCATTTCTGATTTTTTTTTATATGAATAACCCTCCTCAATTTGGGTGGTTTGTCTTTTGAATTACAAGGTCGGACATGTATTTTTTAATCGAATAGTAATTCGAGTAACTCTTTCCAGTTAGGTTTTTATCCTTTTTCTCCACATGAAGTAATAAACACGAACAAACTAAGCTACGAAGTCGTTTTTAGAACAACAGTAAGTTAAATCCACGTAATCCTTTAAACTTTAGTCTTTTATCATGGTTTTGCCGTAATCTATTCGAATTCCTTGTTGGCTTAGACGAACAATTTTATTTTATTTCGAAAGCCGGATAAGTTGTTATGTCTTAGGAAGATGGAATAAAATAAATAAGACAAACACGTGTTTAGAGAGAAGAATAAAGGTTATATATTACTGTAAAACAAGTAATACAATGTTGCCAGTGTAGCTCTAGCTTTTATTTAAAACAAAAATTTGTTTTGAGGCACAAGGCCTCTACAGGAGTTTGGGGAGGGGAGAGGGAGCAGTCATGCTTTCCAAAGGATCCCTAGCTAGCCACAATCGCCGACTGACCCATTCTCGCAGTACAATGAAATTCATCCATTTTTCTCAGACGCGCCGGACTCACCATAATACCACATTTTATCTTTGACAGCCTACTTAAAAACCCCATATTTATAATTTGATGATGATGAATTTTACAATCATTTACAATAATTCAAAATACATTCAAAAACATAGGGGAGGAGAAGTAAAAAAACAAAAGCAAGACAAATAAACAAAACATTTAAATGCAAAACTTCTTAAAAATAAAATAAACAAGAATCCCCCGTTCAGTTACCCACCCAATCCTCTTCTAAAACTGGGATGGCGACTGTTTTCCAGGACTCGGAAACAAACCGGACGTCCCCTACGTTTGAGAGGAGCTATGAGATAGAGGCAAAACAAAGTATCAGGGGAGGGACATGGACTGGAGTAATAAAATGAGGCAGAAATATGTGAAAACGAAGATCTTTGACAAATATCGGACTGGGATGGAGAGAAAAGAGGGGCAAAAACTGGTGATCTTGGAAGCTAAATGACGGGGCCAATGACACACAACACACTACTAATTAGAGGCAAAGGGAAACAAATAAAGACTAAACTTTCTTGAGATGTGGTCCCGAAAGGAGGGAAGGATGACTTCAACGTTGTCCCTTTCGTACGACCAAGCTTGCTACATGCACCCACCTTCTGTCGAATGTTATGGAGCGCAAGCGTTTTCTATCAATTTTGATTTTGTCCATAAGCTGATGCCTAAAGAAAAGAATCAGATCGCGAAGAGAAAAGTCTGCACCGTCATACAATCTCTTCTTTCGCGTCTTCCAAATCACCATTCGGGCCACAGCTACGATCGCGGGAAACACCACCTGTTTCTTACCTTTCCACGAGGGATAAACATAGTGCTGCTCGACGTTGGTTACATCGTGGACAAACTGTTTGGGATGAATGCAGGCCGTCCACTCTCCGACGTGACTCCAAAATGAGCGGACTCGCTCGCAGTTTCTTCTAGACCATTGCTGCAGCGAGCGCAATCGGGCATGTCTGCCAAGCCCGCCTCAAAAGCCCAGCCTGCGAGGGGCAACGCTCTCCAAGCGAACCGCCAGGTGAGCAAGAACTCAGAGTTGTTCAAGAAGCCCAAATCTAGCGCCCAATTCCATTGGGAGCGAATCTCATCCTATGACCAGCCGAGTCGCTCCTCGAGCGGATCCGAACTGATGCCCACCATTAAGTCCCAATATAGTTCCTTCCTAGACCGAGAAAGATCACTGGACCCAAGAAGGTTACGAAGGGCCTTGCAGTATTCGGCAAATAACAGTTTTTCACCCCTCTGCCTACGACAGCTCTCGGCTTTGGGGTTGGACTTCAGGCGAGGAAAGGCCTTCTTCACCTTCTGTCCCTACACCATATCTTTCGTCAAGGATCGACCCAGGAAAGCTAATCTTTCAGCGAGCCAATGACTCTCTAGATCAGGCATTCCTAAGCCTCCATTGCAAAGGCGTTGATGACAAACCTGTCTACGGACCATCGGTCATACCCAAAGCAATTTGGAGAGGGATTGTTTCAGCGCCCCTTCGAGGGCCCTTAAGCGGGAGGAGTACGGACAATCGATAAAGGGTCACGGGGAAAACGTACACAGCGCACGCCTCAGCCTTGCCTTTTAAGGACAAGCGCCTTCGAATCCAGGTAGCCACCTGCGAGCCTACGTTTGTTTGTACTTCCGACCAATTATGCTCAAGAAGGAGATTCGGGACCGACGTTCTAGCAGAGGGGTCCGGGTAGGGGAACGCCACCCCTCTAAGCATCTAGCAATTGCCCTTCACTCTTGTCAAAATTGACCTTGGCTCCTGCCACCTGCTTGTACCTTGCAATCACCATCTTCACATCGCCTATGTCTGAACGGAAGGACACAAAAACTGTGATATCTGTGGAGACCCTTGCCCTGACACGACTGGTAAGGGGAACTCTGATCAGGGCCGAATTTGCCTTCTCATCTCTAAGCATATTGAGCAAGGGCTCCTAGGCAAGGACGAATAGAAGAAGAGACAGGGGGCAACCCTGCTGGACCGACAGCACAATTACGAAGGAGCCCGAGCGCTTTCCGTTCACCTGTATCACTGCGGTACAGAATCCTGATCCATCTGCGGAATTCCGGTTCGGATCTGGCGTTCTCCAAAACCGCCATCAGAAACCGATGATCCACACTATCGAAGGCTTTGAACTGATCTAAACTGATCAGCGCGTCTTCTATTCCCTCTTCTAGTCTATTCCCGCAGACCAAGTGCAGGTTGTCTTGGGTTGATCTTCCCTTCACAGCGTAGTTCTGCTCAAGTCCGACCAAATCACTTACAACAAGTCGGTTCGCTAAGACCCAGACCAAAATATTTATCTCTGTGTTTAGAAGAGTTATGGGTCTGTAATTGTCTAGTTCCTTCGAAACATGCCTGCTACCTTTCTGCAGCAATGTGATTGCTCCTTTGGTAATGCTACCAGGAATGGCTCCCTTGGCAAACCAATGGTTGAACATATCCGTCAGAATAGGAACAAACATGTGTGACATCCTCAAATACACTTCGTATGACTTGTTGAGGCCTCCCTGTTTCTACGCATCACAAACTTCACACTCAATGACCAACCTCTGCAGCTAGCCGCTTCCGACTCCTGAAGACGAGGGAAGTTTGCTAAATAGCTGCGAAACTCCTATTTCGGGAGATCAGGCAAGCAGGCAAAACGATCCTGAAAATTTACCCGAAAGGCTTCATGTGTGTCACGGTTCGACTGGGGCTCATGCCCATCTGGAGACTTGACGAACTCGATATACCGACAAGGGAACCTTTGAAACTCTTCCTCGTAAGCAAACGCGTTACGCTTCACGGCTTCTTTGGGAACTCTACTCGACCCAGATCTAACTACAAAGCTCTTGTAGCGCTCGCTAGTCTCACGCTCAAGGTCCTCCTAAACTAAATCTACTGCTAGGGAATCCCTCTTCCACCGCCCAGGAGGGTCTATCTTTCAAGGATTTTACCTTTTTGTTCCTATCTAAATTGAGCCTTGTGCCGTATTCAATGGCGAAATCCCTGATCTTATACTTAAGTGATACCCACCACCTATTTCCAGTAACCGCTTCCACTAACGCCTGCTGAATTAGTTTCCCCAGCTGCAATCGGAAGTCCCGTATCTCCAGTAAGGAGCCATTGCACTTGCAGTGGCTAGCCAGGATAGGCCTATTGGCTAACCGGAGACTGGCAAGTCAGTCTGCCCTATCCAGTGGAACGTGGAACAAGAAACAAATTCACTGTAGGCTCTCCCAACGAACACTCTGTCCAGGTAAGTCTGAATCTGGCCAAAGGGCGAATTACTAAGTCACATCCACATCCCGCCCTGGGTGATCCAGACGAAACCTGTCGATCAAATCGTGCTCGACTACCAAGTCAATAAGGCTGCTTTCACACATTTCTAACTCACCTGCACCCCGCCCAGCCTTATCTATCTTAGGATCTAGGATTGCATTTCCACTGCCCTCTAGAACTAGCCGCTTCGAGTCGCTAAGAAACCGTCGAAAGAAAGAGCGTATCTCCACAGTGATATTGGGCGCATGAACCGCGACAATCCAAAACTCGAAGCTTTTAACGGCAACATCGGCCACAACTAATCGGCCCCTGTCACCAGCAAAGACAAGATTGACATTCGCGTCAAGGCTGCGTCTAATTAGCAAAGAGATTCCAGCACTACAACGGCTCCCGTACGCTGAAAAGGTCCCTTTTCAGCGCCCTAGAGTCAGCTGCATAAATGAAATGAGTCTCTTGCACTACGATAACATTCACGCAGAGGTTCGAGAGTTCACCTAGCAAGTACTCACACTAAGTGAGATCCCTCAGTCCCCTCATATTCATACAAGCAACGTTTAGAGTCATCCTGACTGACTTCCCCTTACTACGAAGGCCTCGAAATCATTCGGGGTAAAGATGCCGACGCCCTGTTTCAGGGAACCAGCACCAAGCTCAGTGGTTACTCGGACGTCTCTGCACAGCCCCCCTATATACAGGAGGAACTTCAATTTCAACACCCGATAGAGAGAAGGGTGGACGTAGATGGGGACCCTCCCTGAACAAAAACTGGCTAGACATTTTAGAGAAGGTTGCTCCAATTCCGCCAGCCTTGCACTCGATGTGTGCATGCTGGCCCTAACCAGAAATCGCCATACCTGATTAATGTAACTGCCGGCCGATCGAATGAAGGTGGTCACTATGGGTGCCCCTTTAAAGTTTTCCGGATTACAAATGTCTTCATCCTCTACTTTAGCAAGGGTTTCAGCAACTTCTTCTATTGATGGTCATATTTGTCCTCAGGAAGGGAGACAGTATATAATGCTGTTCCCAACAGTTTTGGGGACCGATCACCCGTGGGAGAGACAAGTCTAGTTTTTGGTTTTAGTGGGCTTTTTTTAACTCTGTTCACCGAAGGGGAACGGAAACTGAAGAGTGACTGGGGTGAGGAGAGAAAATGTAAGGCTAGGGTTGGGCAGGGTTCTCATTGTGTGGGTAGAAGTATTGGATTGTGTAGTGTCAGTTTGTGCAAAGTTTTCATTTTCTGAAGGGTTTACGGGATTCTTGTCTATTTTAAATTTATTTCTTGGCGTCCCTACCAGTGCTCTGTGGTGAGGCCTTTTGTTGTATACTGAGGGGGCGTGGTCCATTTCTTAATGAAGGATTTGATGATGCCATAGGTTCATCCATTTCAGATTCGGGTTCCGACAACGTTTTCCTTTTGTTCTTCCTCTTACGGAAGGAAGAGCTTTTCATTTTAGTGGGTGTCACGACTTCCACTTGCAAGTCGATCTCTTCGGGTTTTTTAGTTTCCCAGTTTTTTATCGGTTTTTCCTCGTTTTTTCCTCGCTACGACTTGCAGATTTAGCTGGTGGAGAAGCCTTTTCTTACGATTTCAGTTCACTTCTCCCTGGAGTTTAAGTTTTTTTTCTGGAAGTGTCGATTGTTCTTGTGCTTTATTACTGTCTGCCTTACCAGGACAATCCTCGGCCAGATGTTCGGGCTGACGACATGACCAACAATTGGGATAACGCCCCTCAACTATTAATAGCTTTTGGTTACGGAACTGGATGATTTCGGAATTCGCTTGAAATCCTTCTCTTTTCAAGCATAGGATGAAGGCATAATTCCTGTTTGCCATTCCAGTACCTCTCAGCGGGATGACCTCTTCCACTTGGCCATAAGTGCTTAAAAAGGAGGTAAGGTTGTCACCGAGTAAATCCACAGGCGCGTTGTGGATCATTACCTTGGTCCTCCTCATGCCCATCTACTCAGGTTGGAGCCGGTAATTTTTTGTAATAATATTTTTACTAGCCAGCTTGGCCGCCACTTCCTCGGTCGGGAGTAGGATGTCTAATGACTTCTGCGGCCGAAGTACTGACATGGGACTCCATAGATTTTCATAAGTTCCTTAAAAGTGCCTTTTTTAGGCTTGCAAGACGTCGGATCTTTAAGTCGACCACAACGAAGGACAGAGTTCTGGGTTCTAGATATTGGTAATATTTTTCGACTCAGTCCCTCGCATAGTCTTCGGGGCTTTTTTGTTTTGGCCTCTAGCCTGACTTCGGTAAGAATTCTGGTTCTTTCGCCAACGTAGCCGCTTTTATGGCCATTTGTGTTATCTGTTTTGGGGATGTTGGCAAGAAGGGCCAGTCCTCTCCATTTAGACTTTCAATTTCGTCTGTTACGTTAGACAGACATACTGGAAATAAGTCACTTAAAGTGGGCGAGTTTTCCCCTCTATGGTTGCTAGTGCAACCCAAGAGGGTCAAGCGTCTTTGTTTTGCAACCATTAGTTGAATAGAACGGTTACCAAAACGGAAAAAACTGTGTAAATGGTTTTAATGCAACCAATGTCTCGTTTAACCTTGCGGGGTAGGTCAAAAAGGTGTTAAAAACGGACTAAAACACGCGGTCAAGTGAGAAGGCTAGGAGATTGCTGTCGCTAATCAAGCTTTCTCGTGAGTGGAGTTCAGTCAACTGTTATATCTTTATTAGAAGAGTCCATTGTGTATCGAAATAAGGACGATACAACAAGAATAATATAATTTGTTTAAAGTATAAATATTTTAAAGTTTTTTTTCTTTTGAAAAATATGATTATTTGTTCATTTAAATGTTTTAAATGGGTTGAATGTGAACGACTCGTCACTAGGGGCCATTACACCTAATCAAGCATTCTGCTAGGTGTACGATATCCGGCAATTACTGTACATTAGGGTAGGTCGATTTTGGAACTGTAAAAAGAATGACGCGGTGAAAGTTGCAAAATAATATCGGAAATTACCCCACGAAATATTTTTTTCCAAAATTTTGTATTTTTTTGCGAAATCGCATTTAAAGACATAATATTTTGTGATTTTAGTCGTGATATCGGTGACGCCGGAAACCTGTATGCATAAAATTAAAACTGAGACTAAAGGAAAATTAGATTATAAAATTTATTAAATAATTGATATTTTTAAGTTTATTATCCATTTTCATATTATGTTTAATTAAATGACCAAAGACAAAAATAAAATGCATTAAAATATATAGTTTAAAATACAAATAACGACTTACTAAACCTCGTTTTATTTACCGGATATTTTTTCGACTTTCACCGGTGGTAACTATCTCTCCGTCGTACTTCGGTTTGTTTATGTTTTTTACCCTTATAATTAAAGCAAATATATATATTTCGCAAAGTAGACATACTATTAAAATATTTAAACATTTCATAATTATTGTAATTTATTTATATTTTAAAATTTAGTGTTTTTTAAGTGAAAAGTCGGTTTACGAGTTAATTATGGAACTAAACAGTACAATACTGTTGTTTAGTAAGTAAACATTATTACTTTTTTTTAATGAATTTCGAAATTTATTTACAATTTTTTAAAAACATCTTCGTGTATTTTCAGACAATATATATATATATATATATATATATATATATATATATATATATATATATATATATTCTTTTTACAGATATTTCTATTAAAAATTGCAGGAAAAACACTGCAGTTTCCACTCGAAATAAAGGTGCAATTAAATTTTCAGGTTTACCATCACCATTGGATAAAACTGAGACAGGAACTTATCGACAAATAACTCAATACAGCTATTTTTTAATGAACACTTATCCCCACCTTTCTTGTTTAGGTATTTCTAAATTAATAGCAAAGGACGTGATAGATATTTGGAAGGCTGTCAACCCTCGTTTGCCTTTGTTAAAAGAAATTAGTGTTGTCAACAAGCTGAAAATTCTATGCTTTCAGAAGGCAAAGCAAATAAGTAGGAAACATCTACCTGCTGCCCAAAGAAAATTCTTTTCACACTACACTACAAGGAATCAGTGGAGGAAAATGGATTTTTGATATATCATCATGTTCGTGCAACCTGCAGGGGTGGTATATTTTCTAATCTTGGAGCCAGTCTTGCCCATGCCTTGCTCTTGGATTTGAGGGCTATTGGCCTTTTTATCCCTAATATAGATATAAAGAATATCTATATGGATAAATGTAAAATAGAGCAACGGCTAAAGTGAAAACAAATGCCTATGAAAAGCAAAATGAAAATGTGGAGAATCTTCTTTGTATAGGAGTTGATGGGAGGAAAAAGACACACTACACTATAAGGAATCAGTGGAGGAAAATGGAAGTAAAATTCTGAAAAAAGCCAAAGGACCTAATGCCACTTGACAATCACAAAGGAGACACCAAATGAGAGTATATATTTGACTCACAGGGTTCTTCCTGATATTGGTGCAACTGGTACACTATTAAGGCTGTCCTTGTTGACAACACGAATGCAAATACAGGCTGTGAAGGTGGACTTGTTACACTTTTAGAAAAAAAAAATAAAAAGAAATCTTCACACAATTGGTTGCTCCTTACATCAAAATGAACTTCCATTTAGAGCTCTATTCAAACATTTAGATGGCACCACAAAAAGCCACACTACATTCAATGGTCAATTGGGTAAATTATGTGCAAATGATTGCCATAATTTACCCCCAAAATCTTTTTCAGCTGTCGAGAATCCCCTGGAGTTTCATTTTGGAATGAAAGATATGGATAGCCTTAGTAGTGACCAAAGACTACTCTATGAATATACAGTTGGTATTTCTAGAGGTAAGGTGGACCCTAGATTTGCATCGTGGAAAATTGGTCCATTAAACCAGGCAAGGTGGTTAACTTTGGCCATCAGGCTCATGTGCCTATGGACTCGTGGGGCATATCCACAGAATCTTTCGACCAAACTATATAGTTTGATAAATTTTATTGTGAATGTTTATGCTATTTGTTGGTTTGATATTTTAAAAAAAGTAACAAGTTCCATCACCAGCAAATTTATATTTCCAATATGATTGACAGGATACGAAAGAAACCAATTGAAGTTCAAAGGATTACATTAAAAAACCTCCAGTATAATGCCTAGTCATTACTTCTGGAGAATGTTTTATTTTCAATGGTGAAATTTGATGAACCTGGAGTGAGAGAAGTGGGTATAAAAAGAATTTTGGCCATTAGGTACATTTATATTTATTCATACAAAACTGGTTGAAGTACTTGTGCCAATTTATTGAAACATTTTAAAGATTACATCTGATTTCACCAAGCAGAACAAATTGCATTTAAAAATTAAACTCAAATCATTTTTTATATTCTTTCAGAAGAGGGAAGCCAGTCAAGAAAAGATTTTAAAAGATCCCAATATCAACTTTAAAGCTGTGCACTGGACTGATTTAATTGATTTGTCAGTAAATGGAGTCTGTGAGCCACCACTCACACTAGACTTTTCTGACGATGAATTACAGAATTCATTGTTAACTGGTGAAAAGATTAGCTTGCCAGATTTTCCTTCACATTCCCAAGGTGTGGAACGGGCAGTTAAGTTAGTAACGGAGGCTTCTCAATCCGTGTATGGCTTTGAAGCAAGGCACTAGCACATACTTGCAAAAGTTTTGTGCCAACAATTGAGACCAGCGTTTTCATCTAAGGGCTCATATATGGAACTATTTGATTCCATATATTAAAAATTATTAAACAATTATTTGTTTTTCCATATTTGTTTATTTGTTGTATTTCAATTCATATCAGGAAAAAGTTTTTTTTCAATATATTCGAATATTACTACTTGAATAATAGCATTTTAGATTCGACACAGGTAAAGCAGGGTGGGATAGGGGTTCAATTTTCAATTTGAAGTTTTGTTATAATTTATTCATTATATTTCCATAAAATAAAATAAGATTTCCTAATTGAAATACTGAAATTGTTTGGTTTTTACATCAATATTTAGGCCAAATCTGGCAAAATTGAGGACTTTTCAGTACGTGTTTATTCAAAATCTTTCATGCCAAATTAGCAAAAAACCGTTGAAGATTCAAATCTAATTTTTGGTATGAGTATTTAATAGGTATATACACAACTTTCAGTGCATTATTATTTTTGATATTTAAAAAAAAAGTGAAAAATCAACCTACCCTACTGTACATAATCCAGCGATTTTTGTTCTATCATAAAGGGATTTAAAAATGCAAACAAGTAAATTCATCCCCAGTGGATTTACCATTCCAAGATCTTATTCATCCCCGAGAAATAGAAATGAATCATTCTGAAAAGCCTAGCTCTTGGCTTTCATCTTAACATTGGACAAGACTTTGCTTTAGACTTTGAACTTTAAATTGTAATTGTCTTGAATCGGTAGAATATTTAAGAAAAGTGAGTTTGTTTCTTCTCCGAAAATAAATTCGATAATGAGTTCAATGTTATTAATTTTGTGATCACATTTGGTAGTTTGGTGCTCCGTGGTTATATCAATATTGTATCATTTGTGTTTAAAAAATATTTGGAGTTTTGGAGTAGAATGTTTTGGAATGGTCCAGATTCAATGAATTCGGTTGAAAGGGATGATAAAACACTATTTCTCTGTCTGTCTGTCTGTCTGTCTGTCTCTCTCTCTCTCTCTCTCTCAATGGTTATCGTCGCAGGAAATGAAGACGGCAAACCGAGTTCAAATACTGGACGAAACTGTGTTCATTTCACATAGCGCTAATATCCTTGGGAAAACATGAATTCAACGATTCTCCCTCCAGCAGATTGAGCTCTTTAACCTCGGTATAGCAACTGATTTAGGAGAAGTAAAACCTATGAATTCAAACCAGTTGAACTCCACTTTAAAAACGTCGATCCTCCTACTGCTTAGGGATATATATATATATATATATATATATATATATGTGTGTGTGTGTGTGTGTGTGTGTGTGTGTGTGTGTGTGTGTGTGTGTGTGTGTGTGTGTACTAATTGCCAACTTATAAGATGATACTTTGCATTACGTTTTTTAAAGCTAAAACATTAGCCCTGTTGGAATCATTTCCATACCTAATCATTATTATTTGTAGTATGGGTTCTGAATGAGAAGGGAAGATGCGAGACCACCCCTGAAAATGGCTGTGCAATAGTTTTCAGCCGTCTCACATAAACCAATCATGATATAGCTTTTTCGAAAACAGAAAAATGTTCCATTGCTAATATATAAATATTTTTTGCAATAGTATCGATTTTTTCCTAAATATAGTAGAAATTTTGACATCTAAAATCAAGTTTTAGCTTTGGCCCCAATATTCGAAATATTAACAACAGGGCCCAAACCTAACTTACTTAGATGCAAAAATATTATTATCATAGCAACATTAAGCGTGAGGACTTTAAACACAATAAACCCACTACCCAAGCTTACAGCATCAGTAGTCGAGCACGATATAAACATTATATGCGTACATGAACATAGTGAACAAGAATTAATACAACATGATATCGGTAATGGATAGACATTTGTCAGGTCATCTGCATGGAAAAACTCCGTCAATAATCTCATAGGAGGTGAAAAGAAAATTTAAGCATTGATGAACTCACTCAGTACTTAGATAAGTGATCACTCAAGAACAGTAGATACTGCAAGCAATTGTGACAGACTAAGCTCAATATCAGAGTTGCTTCGCCGTGAAACCGATGTTTACAAGTCTTGTATATAACAGTGAAGTTGGCAGTTGTGGCCTTGTGTCAGACTAAGCTTCCTAAATACCATTAAAACAAATCAGTATCATTGCCAAAAAAATGAAAGAAATCTAAAACCACCCTGATCACGGGATACAGCATTCAATCGTCATTTAAACCGATTTATCCTTCAAGAATTATTACTGTTTTCCATTCATTATTTGTCTTTAGTTTTCTGCCAAGCCTAATTTCTGTGACTCTGTTTGTCAGTCACAACTTTCCAGCTCCCTCCCTCATCTGTTCTCCACCGCCTCTTCCTCCTCTTTCTCCTCTTCTTTCTCATTCTCATTATACATACCCGCCTGCTTGGACCAAAATGAATCTACCTTCTAATGTGAAATGCACATGTATTAACATCGTTTTGTGCTCATTGGAAGTTATGCACTGCCGCTTATTTGTCAGCTACTTAGACTAAAAAACCATGAAACTAAAATGTGCATGAACTTCTTTTCCACTGTTTTGCCTCAGTCGAGGGTAACTCTGAGTGTAGAAGCTTTTTGTGTTGTTATTATTTACTATAAAATAGATATAGAGGAGTTGTTTTCCTAGATGGTCACTCAACCACTCTCATTTCAATTAGTTATTTAGGCATGCCACAAAAATATTTGTTATATATTGACCCTCGACCGAGCCGTCAATCAAGAGATGCTCCTGTGTAAATAAGCCGAAGAAGACCGGAAGCAGGTGGACGTTAAGAAAGAATATAGACAGGGTGCCCGCGGCCGTCGGGCAGTCAGAGACAGGATACCAAAGTGAGAATCAGCTTGCAGACTGAGGGCTTTTCGGCCCTCAGTGACCCCCAATTGAGCAACCCAAGCCAAGATGCGAAAGAAGTGCTGCTATGGTCGAGAGAAGAACTTGGGTCAATATAGCAGTCTGTCCCTGTCTCCACTCACCTCTCACACACAACAGAACATCACCCTTTCGAAAATAAAGTGTGAGAGATTTATATTTTTTTTAATGTATTCGTCCGTTATTGAAGTCGTTCATTACTGGTTAATGATGTTTCCGCATATAAGTGTATATTTGTATATGTATACGTGTAGTTGTATGTGGCTATACAACATATTTCTGTCAAGATATCTGGTGACAGAACGGAGCGAAAGGATACATAGATTCGTGCCTTTCTCGAGAACATTCGAGACAAATGAATATAAGTAAGCTTGGTTTCTGACACCATTACTTTACCTCGTATCTCTGACTTCAGAGAAAGATCACAAATCGATTTTAATAATCGCCAGGGATGAATCCCCAATCGATTTTAATAATCTAGTCATGGATCACCAATCGACTTTGATAATCCCAGAAATGGATAAACAATCGATTTTAACAACCCAAGAGATGGATTATCAGTACAATATATATATATATATATATATATATATATACCTAGCTAAAAATTTATATTTCTCTCTCTCTCTCTCTCTCTCTCTCTCTCTCTCTCTCTCTCTCTCTCTCTCTCTCTGCAACGTACTTTATGCTTTCTTTCTTTCTTATGTATATTTAGGTATGTGTCTGTGTGTGATATTTGTATGTGTGCCTGTGCGTGTGTGTGTTCCTATGTTTCTTCGTGTTTGTGTATGTGCAAATCTCTGTGTGTGTGTGTGTGTGTATTAGAGAATCTGTGTCTTGTTTTTATTTTTCATGGGCATATGGTGTGTGTGTGTGTGTGTGTGTGTGTGTGTGTTAAAAGGCTGCTATAATGTCTTCTTATTTTGATGAATTCTCTCTACGCACCAATTATAGTGGAGGTGAAAATTAAAACCGAACCATGTTTTACGTTCCTGTTTCCCTAAAAATGCAGTTTTGAAACATTAGGGTTTTTCACTGAGTAGGGGAGCAGTCCAAACCAAACTTAGATGCAAGAACCCTGTCAAAATACCGACATTCAACGTTAGTATTTTAAACACAGTAAACATGTGACCTGAACTGACGGCGTCTGCAGGCAAACATAATATAGACATCATATGCATACATAAGTTAACATAGATTCTACCTTAGTAAACTAGAAATAAAATGCCATGAATGGACATTTGTCCCGATATTGCATAGGCAAGAAATTACATTCATCAAGTGCTGTTGAATCTGTGTCTACGATCTCTTAACTTAGATCTACATATACTCAGTCACTGATATTGAACACTTTTTATTTATAACCATAGTAAACTTCATTATGATTTATTTGTATTAATTCGAAAGTAATCAAAAATTAAACACTAGATTTAACATAATTTTAATTTGAAAAACATTCATTTGTAAAAAAAGCTTCTAAGATTTAAGTAAGTATATAAGGAAATTACTTCAGTTATTTCATTAATCTAAGGAAATAATTTTAGCTCACTGAAATTCTTGTGGTGCATGGGGAAGAGAAAGAGTGAGAAAGAATGAGAGAAAGAGAGAAAAACTTACAAACTTATTAACAATGAGAATTAATTGTTATTTTGAGGTTGAGCTGTTAACTTTGTGCATTTACGGTTAGAGTGTTCGCAAAAGGCCCGGGAGACCAGTGGTCGAGGTCGAGTTATACCAAAGACTAAACAAATGGTACTTGATGCCTCCTTGCTTAAAACTCAGCATTATAAGGCATGTATCAAAGGTAAAGTGGAGCAATCCCGGGAAAGGATTAGCGCCCTTCCGTAAGCCTGGGTGTAGTATCTATTGAAAAGGGAGCCTTCAGGTCCCCCTTGAATACGGTCACTAAATTTACTTTTTACTAAGGAAAGGAAAAGGGTTTAGATTAGTTAAATTAGGGAACCCGGTCGCTTTTTCGTGGCCGCTTGATTGAGATAGAAGCTAGTTAGGCACAAATTAGGGGAAACGGCTTCTCTGAAGTCTTTCTGAATTTTCGCATTAAACCAAAGTATCAATTGGCCACTTGAAAAGTTTACTTTGGTCACTTTAACTTGTTTTATCTCTGCGCATTTCGGTGTCATTGATTCGATTAGTTGTTGCTCGTTTGCTTCTGATAACACCAAATATATAGCACTTGCCCTTTTGATCCCATCAGCCTCATTTTTCAGATCTCTTTTAACTTTACAACTTCATTTTCAAGTTGCTAACATTTGATTCGGTTTGTGTAAAGCCTGCCTTTCCGTTTTTTTGGTCTCTGTCATGTGCCATTCCTTAGATATCATCCAAATCAGTTAACATTAAAAGTACTTAAAGGGAAAGAATTATTCCGGTGTCTGTAAATATTACAGAAGTTCTACATTACTGTCCCAAATACCAGTGTTAAAATACTGTTATTATTTGGGTATAATACCTATTAATGTATAACAGACACCCTTAACTTTGGATTACGTAATCATGCAGAAAATATCTCGCGTATTATACGCACTGACTTTTTAGAATTTGTAGCAACTAAATTCAACCAGAAATTAGCATTCCTGCAACTGGAAACGTTCTTAGAAAAAATTTTAATAAGCTTGTGATTAAAATAATCTTACATTAGGATAAACAAAATTATAAACAAATTTCTCTTTGACAACAAAAAAAAAACACTAGTTTGGACAGTAAATAGAAGTCACTTTCGGTCATCCCGTCCCGAATATAGTAAAGCAAGTGGATGGAGAAAGTTATATAGCCCTCGTGTATAATACGCAGGCCTGACTTTTCGACCGAAAAGTCTGGAAAAAAGTATGACATACACACGAATGATTATCGTATATATCTACACAGCTATTGTAGGAAAACAAATAGTTGTCCATTGGTCTTTCTTTTGATTGCTGTTTTTTTAAATAACTTATCTATTGTTGCTCCGTACGTACTATTTGCTTTCGATGATACATAGTTCAATCGATGTAGCTGCATGCAAAAAAAACACTCTATTGGTTGTAGTAAAAGAAAACAAGTTGAAGAACAAAAACCTTCCGACGTTTTCCAATCCCGACGTTTTCCAATCCCGACGTTTTCCGTCAAGCGAAGTTTATTAACTATTAAGATGAGTCAAAATTATTGTAAAATTTTGGTAAGCTAAGTCAGAATTCGACAGCTACATATGCTTTTACCAATATCGTTAAGGTGACGAACTACACTCGCCTAATACTCATCGAGTGCTACTGGCCGAATTTGCCTCGATGGCTTAGAGCACAATCTCCGAATTCATAGGCCTACTTCATCTTGCCTTGATAGCCTGATAGCCAAGGTTCTTACAACCAAAGAAAACAAACTAAACCAACAAATGCTTTGGTTGGTTCCGAGATTTCCGAGGTCAAGTTCGAACGCGTAACGCATAAGTTCCTGAATTAGACTACGTTGCACATTCATATGTGTGTCTTTCAAACACCACGCGGAGTGAATCAATGCACAAAATATCAGTGCACCAGTTATCATGATACAATCAGCCACAGAGAATACTTACTATGACTTGAACTACTTCGGTCCGGCAATATACACGCTGCAAAATATTCACCCAAGTATTAATCTATTTTGTATTTAGAACTTCTATGTTAAGCTATAACTTACGAATAAATGATAAAGATAACCATAATAAACCAGGTTTATCTGCACTTCTTTATTGGCTTACTAACATTAATCCTTTTATTTTCAATACCATTGACTGGTATTAAAGATTAATTTTCTAAAATGATGTTGGGATCATACTAAAACCGCATTTAAAAATTATGTTCAACTGGGATAGATTTCCAAGAAGGAAATTCCTATCTTATATTACTTATTTGTATTTAACTTGGTTTTCTATAAAAGGTTTCTCGTCTTGTCGGCGGTGTCTGAAATACGCTGACTGTATCCCCTGTAGAGAGGTACCTTCCCTAAAAAGTTATGAAACTAAACTGCATCTGATGGTGAGCTTCCAGTTCTGTAGATCTGAGGAGTGTGGAGTACCCTTTCATTGCCATTAATCCTAGGTATACTCCGAGCAGTACATGTTAGGGTCCCATCTAAGGATCAAATAGCTGTGGAGGGAGGTTCACTCGTCCTGAAATTTAGGTCGTTACCTTTCACTCGGATTGTAGCTC
This sequence comes from Sepioteuthis lessoniana, assembly GCA_963585895.1. Taxonomy (NCBI): domain Eukaryota; kingdom Metazoa; phylum Mollusca; class Cephalopoda; order Myopsida; family Loliginidae; genus Sepioteuthis; species Sepioteuthis lessoniana. Next base: position 65,487,600 of record OY757910.1, on the reverse strand, counting down.
AATAATTGACTGATCTTTTTCAAAAATCCCTAACTCTCGAATGTGACAGTTTCTTGAACATACCGCGAGATTTTCTCGTGAGTGACTCTTAGTTGTCGGTCCCACAACTGAGCACCAGATACACAGGTGCTGGAAGACAGCGACATCTTTACAGTCTCTCTTTTCTCATAAAATTAAATTTTGGTGTGTTTCTTAGCTGTGTCAGTGATCCAGGTTAAAAATCAATACTTTAATTGCTGTTTTTCATGGCAAGAAGCTTTTTCTCAATTTGAAGATTAGTGCAACACAATCTTCCAACACGTCATTTTTATTCTATTTGATTCTGTTCTGTTTTATTTGACCATTTTGTACTTCGTGTTTTTTTAGTGTTATTTGCATAAATTTTGCTATTTCAGCCAAACAGGATGAAAGGAGACCAGGAAGATTGTATTGCGCTAATGTTTGTGTCATTATCGTATTTCTAGCTTTATTTATCTTTCACAAGTATCAGACAACCTCTGATTCGAAAAGTAAGAGAAAAAGAATCCAACAGCGAGGTAAAATAAGTTTTTAAAATTGGTGTCTTCAAAAGGAGGAGGAGGAGGAGGAGGAGGAGGAGGAGCATATAAGAAAAATGAGATCAAAAAAGAAAATGGAAGTGGAGTGGAGATTGGAAATAGGGAAAAGTGGAAAGTGATGTTATCTTATATAAAGGTCATGAAAGGCCTAAACAAGATAAAATGAATATTTCTCATTTTTATTTCAAATCCACGCTCCTTTCCTTTTAACTCCTTACCCAGCTCATATCTCTGTTGCCTTTCACACTCTTATCATTTTCTAATTCTTCCTCCTACCCACCTTTGTATTATTTCTTGATTAGGAGTTACCATTTTTTCCAAAATAATCGCAGAGACGCCTCCAGTGGACCGCCGTGAATGCAGCTTTCAACGACATTATTTGATACATACCCATCCCAACCATATGGGACCCTTTCTGTGTAATGGTGTATGTATCCTTCAGTCTGACACATGCCTACAATAAAGGGAGCGCTTTGTAAAGAACGCACGCAATACACTCCCAATTAACTTTAAGACTAAGATACCAAAAATGATTTTCTAAAGTTACTTCTGTAATTCTTTTCAATGCAGGTCGTAGACTAAAAAACTAAATGAACTTTGCGATAGAAAAACCACAATAAGATTTTTAAAAAATAAAAATAAAAGCTGATAAAAGAATAAATGAAAATACTTCATCTAAAAGTTTATATACTTTATGACTAAGTTTGAACTTTTAAAACAACAAACCTATTTTAAAAATGCAATTAATTTTTAGGATCCTAAAATTGAAAGAGGAATGTGATTGTGGATGAAATGGAATCGGCAAGACGAATTCAAGTTCCAGCCGAGGCTGTTTGCTTGATTCATTAATTTGATTGATTTTAACGACGCGTCAACCTTTCTTGGGTATTTTATGCTTAGAAGTTTTGGGACTGTGTACATCGTATGTTTTTTTTTTGCACACAATTATATATCAAGTATTCCAGTTTCATACAAATAATTTTCACACAGTTATATGACTTTAAATATTCCAATCTAATGCTAATATTTTGTACACATTTAGACGGTTTTGAAGTGACTGTTTCTATTTAATAATAATCTTTTGTTTGCTCACAGTAAGTAATTATTAATAATGATATTCCTTAATAAACAATAATAGCTTCAAGTAAGTATTTCAAATACAAATGATTTACTCACATTTATATAGTATCAAGTATTTCTACTCCCTAGAAATATTTTTAACATATTTATGATACATAGATGGGACCCATACAGGTACAACCACTTCAGATCAGAGTGGATCTGGGAGTTGTAGCAATGAACGGGTACTCCACACTCTCCAGATCTTGATGCCCAGGACACTCCTTTTTGGATTAAGTCTTACTCCTCTGCATTTTCTAATTCTAATACATTCAGATATTCTAAGATTCCCCAACTGTTTGTGTTCACTTAGGAGAAGCACGAATTCATTTCTTATCCTCCCACCTCTGCCAGTAAGTAAAATAGTTGGACAGATTGGAATTTTTTGGTAACCACTCAAGAAAAAGGAGAAATCTGGACAATGCAAACCCCTTTCTGACATTTCATGGGTCAGAGAGGCAGATTAAGGCCCATTACTCTACATGTATTACATACCTTCAGGGATGTCTCTTTCTTACAACCGCCCTATCAGCTGAGGCTGTAGAATACGCTGACTGCACCTCTGCAGACGGGTAAGACCACTCCTCAATGAGGCCACTTGTTTGCCGTGGCTGGCGACCCGTAAGGCGCTAGGACGGATCCCTGGTGGTTGAGCAGTCATTGATCCGGCGACAGAGTGGTCAATGGCTTGCAATACACCACTTTGGCCCTTACTTGGTCTGACAGGCGGTCGGATGGGCCCGATCCGATCAATCGGCTGGTCATGTCAAGCCCTAGCACCTATATATATTATCCCGACCGTACTTTTAAATCTGCACTTGCAGCAAGTTCCTAACCTTTATCTGATAATTGCAAGAGGGCGGTGGCTGAGGGTCAATTGTGTTGAGAATTGGAATTTGACCAGTGCCGAGAACTTGAAATTGGCAACGGCTCGGAAGCCTATTCTCAAATCGAGTATCCCCCACCTCAACCAAGGCGAATGGGTTACCCCCTTGGTCAATTCCCAACTCAAGTTGGACTCTGTGGTGGATGGTGGACGCAGGGCCAGTGAAATATATATACAGCATATGTGGCGTCTTCAAACAAAAAATCTAAACGAAACCTCTCAGAATCAGACTTGGTGAACGAGGCAGCAGACTTCCCCAGATTCATTGTTATTAAATCATTGGAGGAAATCTGCCTAGCCAAATTCTCGCCTTTCCTCATAGAAAAAGTAATATCAACAAGAGCTAATCTAAAAACTGTTAAGAAAACAAGGAATGGTAACTTGCTTGTCGAGGTGGACAGCCGGAGACGGGCAGAAAAGATTGAAAATAAAAACGTTTCATACGACCAAATGCAGAGCGTACCCTCATGAGAAACTCAACACTTCCAAGGGAGTTATCAGGAGTAGAGAGTTGGCATTGGTTACAGAAGATGAGAAAGCATCAGCCCTGGGAAAACAAGGAGTTACAAATATAAAGAGAATCTCCATCAGAAAAAGTGAACAACGAATTCAGACCAACACTTACATCCTAATATTTAATAAGCCCCGAACTCCAAAAGAGGTGAAGATCGACTATTGCCTTGAGAGAGTTGAGCAATACGTCCCAGCTCTCCTGAGGTGCTTCAAATGTCAAAAATTTGGATACCACAGGGAAGCCTATAGAGGACGACAGACATGTACCAAATGTAGTGAAAGGACCCGGACCATGCAGAGGAAGATTACATGAAAGAAATTCGATGTGCAAACTGCCAACAAGATCATCCGGCTTACGCAAGAACTTGTGCAGTTTACCAAAACGAAAAAGAAATAATTGAGGTGAAATACAAGAGGAATGTTTCATTTCTGGAAGCTCGAAGAATTGTGGGGAGCTATATGGGAGAAAGCAGCTACGCCTCCGTTGCACGGAGGGCGGATAGAACCAATGACGACACCAAATATAGAACACTTGTGGAGAAATTGATCGAGTTGGAAGCCAATGATTGGCCAAAGTTTCAGGAATTTTACCAAGCACCAGTTCAGCAACAAGTCGCGAATGGGGAGAGATCCAATGTTGTAGTCCAAACAAAAACACTCGTAGGACCCAACACGAACTACTCCTAAAAGTGCAAAATCTCCATTAAAACAGCTGTTACATAAATCACCAATCCGTCCACCAAAAAGCGTTAAAGATAGACTAAAAAAACTTGTCTCCCATAAGACCTGAACAACTGAAACAAAAATCACAACTCCCCATTAGCCAAACTGCGAAAATACAAATGAACACCAAAGTGAATAAGGAAAGACCAGGAAGTACATTCAAAATACCCTCAACAACAAAGTCGCTTATAACAACCAAACAATCCAATGCTCAACAACCAACAAAACATCTACAAAGGACTTATTTTATAGAGAGTATGGATAGCGACACAGATCGCGTAGTTGCCAGCCTTAATCTTGAAGAAATAATCAAAAACTACAATACTAGAAACCACTTAACTGTCATCAAACATATAAGCTCAATCACTTTTTTAAATTGTTAATCTTTTACATATCATACGTATCTATCTAAATGGGTGCTAATAAATGAATGATGTTAAATTCTTATTGTTACATAGAAACTTTTTGTAATAACTGTGTGCAAACAAATGAGGAAAAGTAAATAGAATGATTTATACTGCCTGCATATTTATGCCAAACAGAATTGTTTGAATTAGAACTGTTTGTCGAAATCGAAGAGCTTGAAATAGAAATGTTTTTGACAATTAAACCCTACTTATATTTAAACTGCGTGTTTATGCTAAACTGAATTGCTTGAAATGGAACTGTTTTTCTTTAACAATAAAACTGTGCTTACACTAAACTGAATTGTTATATATATAGAACTGTTTTGACAAAAATAAATGAAAATAGATTTGGCATTAAATAGCCAACAAAGGTTGATATGTCATAAAACCCAATCAATCAATCAATCTTTCTCACAATTAACTGAGAAAAAATGCTGATGCAATGGAAACATTGAAAGACGCACAAAAAAGTGATGTACTGGTTATGATACTAAACTTTATCAAGTGATGATTCCCATTATCTCCAGATACAGTCTGACAGTGGTAGAACCTGTTAGGGTCATATCTATGACTAGTCAAATTGACCTATTTAAAAATTATTTGTATCAGCTTGGGATACTTGTATAAATCATTTGTATTGAGAATAGTTACCTGAACCTATAATTGTTTACTAATAATTTGTTACTTGAAACTATATAATTGTGCAAACAAATGACTATTATTAAATAGAAATAACTAATTGAAATCACATAATTATTACTTTTAGGAATGCTTAAAACCATACAACTGTGCGCAAATTATTTTCATTTAATAGGAATACTAGATATCTTAGAATCTTACACGAAAATATAGGAATACTAGATATCTTAGAATCTTACACGAAAATATGTAGATATAAATATACAATGAATGAAATTGCCGAACCTCTTAGTGTAAAATAACCCTCTACGAGTTAAGATGTTAAAATCAATCAATCAATCAAATCTGGTTACTCACACACAGAAAGCCCAAGCTTTATTGCAAAGATTTGAGTAGAACGCACATTGAGTAAAACACAGAGGTTCTGCAGGAGGGTAAAAAGTTTTTCCATAAAAAAATCTTGGAAACTATTGCTATGATACGTGTAAAATCAGCAATACTTTGTGCGTGTGTCGGTTGCTCTAAAGGTTTCTATTTCTTCACCTGTCTGTTCCATTTCAAGACCCCTATTTCTCAATTCTCCCTTCATCATTACTACCTCTCCCCGACCCATACTCTTTCTCTGATTTTTTTTTCAACCACACCCTTCATGCCTATTTACATTCCCACCCCATTTCGAACTTTCCATTTATCCTTTTTCTTTCTTTCTTTTTCCATCCCTCTCTCTAATTTTCTTTCTTTTCTTTATTTTATTTTCCAATCCATCTTCTTTCTCCCACTTTCATTGTATGCCTTATTCTTTTTCTACCTCCTTCCTCTTCCCTTTTGCCCTAACCAGATCTCCCTCCCCAACTGACTTCTTTAAATTTTCAATCTCTTCCCTTTTTTTACCACTCGCCGCTCCTTTCATATCCTGATTTTTGACCTTTTTATCATTCCTACCACATCTTCAAAACTTTTCGTCCTTCATATTTCCCCCATTACTATCATTGTTAGATAGGCTTTCACATCAATATCAAGTAGCTTTGACTGAAGATCAACTGACAAGTCCCTTCAAATCTTCAACACCCTCCTCTGTATTACTTCTGATTGTTTGATGGATTTTTATGGCACGTCAACCCGTCTTGGGTTATCACAAGATAACCTTGAGGTTAGGGAAATGCATACATTGCACATTTATAATTACATTTTTGGTGTAGTTGTTTCTTTAGACTTTTTTTGTTTGTTTTTTGTTGGTTTGAGGGGATTGGGGGGTTGCACACAGATTATATGAAATATTCCAATCTGATATAATTAATTTCCATACAGTTGTATGGTTTCAAGTATGCCTATTAAATACTTATAATTATATCGTTTCAAGTAATAATCTCTATTTGATAATAATCATTTCTTTGCATACATTTACATGGTTTCCAGTAGCTGATGATAATAATCCTTAGTAAACCATCCTATCTTCGAGTAATTATTCTTAATACTAATGATTTACTCACAGTTATACGGTTTTAAGTATTCCTATCAAATACTAATTTTAAATAGATCTATTTGACTATTCATACATGGGGCCCTAACAGATACAATTAATTCAGGTCAGAGTAGACCTGGAAGTAATGACAATGAAGGAGTACTCTACACTCCCCGGATCTCCAGAACTGGAGCCTCACCATCAGATTTAGTTTAATATCATACCCAGGTCACCTCATTGGGAGGGTCTTAATTTTGTTGTTTAAAGCGTTTTAATTTTTTTGTTTTTCAAATCTTTCAGTCTTTTCGCAAAAGTCACAGCTTTTTCTGACAAGATACTGATATTTATCAAGCTTTTCATTCTCTTTCACTTTCATCCAGGTAGAACAATGACATAAGCTTTTTCTGAATTTTCTTGTATTTCGTTGCGATAAACTGGATTCATTGGTCTTGATAGAATGAATTTCAAACTGTTATTTAGAAATTTCTCAGCTTTGATAGTTTAGCACACAGGTTATATACAGTCTCTATAATAACAAACACTTGCCCTGTAGGCAATGTTTATTAACCTTCGACTGCTTCCTTTTCAGGGGGCTAAGACCACTTTATACACAAAAGGGTAGCCTGGGTATGACACTAAACTGCATCAAGTGATGAGGTTCCGATTCTGGATCGCTGGTGAGTGTAAAATCACTCCTTCATTGCCATCAACTCCCGGTTCACACCAATCTGAACTGTCAGGATCCCATCCATGAGTCAAATAAATCTGTTTGAGATAATGTTTTGAATTATTTTGAATTACTCTAATATATTGGCTCTTGAAGAATTGGGAGATTGCAATTACTTGAAACCATATAAATGAACAAATAATTTGTATTAAATAGAAATTTTCCCTCAACGCTTTTCAAAGGTTTGTAAATTATTACTACTAAATAGGATGAGTTAATTGAGAATTCATATAAAATTGTTGGAAAATTATCAGATAGAAATAATTGCTTGAAACCATTTAATTATTCGAAAATGAGGTGCTCGTGGTGTAATGGTTATCGCCGTTGGAAAAAGGCGCGATGACCTGAGTTCATAGAGACTGTTTGCATTTCACACAGAGTTAATACCCGTGAGAATGATATGAATCCAACTGTTCTCCCTCCAGCTACAAGGGACTAATAGGGCATACTTTGATCTTTAACTTTTGTATGGCAACGAGTCTAGCAGAAGGAAAACTCTGAATTCAGACCTCTCAAACTCCGCTAAAGAATTAATCTTGTGTCACATCCTGCATGTGCGGAGTAGTTAAGTAAATATATATAATTGCTCGAAAAAAAGATTGACTTCGGCATTAACTAACCAAACAAACGTAGATGTACTGTAAAACCTTATTGGTCAATCAGTTCTTGAGATATTTAAAACTGCTGGATACATATATGGTTTCCAAAGAGATTATATATATATATATATCAAGAGCAAGCTCGAGTCATGATAGATACCAACATTTTGATAAGTCAAGCTTTTAAGAGAAAACATTCTTATAGAAATCTGCAAGTACCCTTTGTTGAAAGACCACTCTTACTGCTTCAGTCGCATCAAATGCTGTGGACGTCTTTTCTTATACTTAATATTGAACCTCGGTTAGAGGGAGTCACTCAGTGCCCCATCCCTCCTCACAGTAAAAAGTATTGCTTCACATCATGGGATGGTTAAAAATGATGCCATGCAATTCCTATTCGGACTTTTACTAAGTATTCCTTAATTGGCAAAGAATATATACTGATAGATAGAGAGAGAGAAAGAGAGAGAGAGAGAGAGAGAGAGAGATCTAAGTAAACGTAGAGTCAACGGCGCTTGGTGACTGTCATTTTTCTCGCTTATGCGATCATTAGACCATCTTGGTTTAATAATTGCATAGACGAGAAACTTGGTCTGATGATGGCATAAACAAGAAACTGACTCATTTCGTGAGTCAGACATGTCTCTGCCCAATCAACTCAGCATCTACGAGGACCAACATATACTTCATTACTGATATTACAAAAAACGTTGGTTGGTTGGTTGGTTTTTATGGCATGTCAACTACTGTAAATTACTTAATGCCAAATCTAGTTTACACCCCACCATATATATGATTTGTAAACGAATAGTTTGTAACTTTATTTTTAAACGAGACAGATCTCCTGTGTTTGCGCACAATTAAATGGTCTATAATAGTATTGCTAACTAACACTACTAATTTTATTAAATACTAATCATTTGCTTACAGATTGTTAAATGGTTTCAAGTAGAGTAAATGATAAAATAGTTCCGTTTGACCCAGAGATGGGACCCTAACAGGTGGAGCCTGATCATCAGATGATCTAGGGCATTCGTCAAGAATGGGGATCTTACCCCTCTCTAGAAGTGGAGTCGGCGTATTTTACTGCCTCGGCCGACAGGCGGAGCAAAGCATATCATCATCATCATGTCGCGCCGCCTGCGCGGATATCCCTGACCGTCTCTCGCCATTTCTCCCTATCATTCATCGCCTCCGGCAGGTCTTCAGGATTACAACCCGTGTCCTCACATAGCTGCTGTATGTAAGTTCGTGCTGGTCGTCCCACTCTTGCACATCCATGAGTGGGGGTCCACAGGAGTACATCGCTTATGAGCTCGTCCTTGCTTCTCCAGCAGTGTCCTGCGTGTCTGGTTCGTCGAACTTGTATAGTTTTTGTGATGGGGGGCAAGTGTCCGTATAGTTGGAGTCTCGTGGGGTGTTGTCGCCAGGACTTGTTTAATACTGCTCTCAACATTCTTGTGTAATTTCCGTCCAGCCTCCTCTCCAGCCGCTTCGTAAGCGTCCATGTGGTGCATCCATATAGCAGTATCGACACAACCGCTGCCTGGAAGAAACTGCGTTTCATTTTATCTGTTAGGTCCGACTTCCATATGATCGAGAGCCTATCGATAGCTGTCCATGCCTTCGTCAGTCGTGTGTCGATGTCCTTCTCGGTTGATGAGACGCTGCTTCCTAGGTAGGTGAATTTGTCGACTAGTTTCAGAGAGGCTCCGTCTAGTGTGGCAATGTTGCCTGTTTGGTTGTAACACATATATTCGGTTTTGTTTGCATTGACATGTAGGCCAATGCCAGCTGCAGCTCGTTCCAGACTATGTAGTAGTGTCTCTGCTTGATTAGGCGTATTCGCTAGTAACGCCAAGTCATCAGCGTAGTCGGCGTCCGTGATTGTTTTCGCGGGGTACCTTTTGCTTCTTCTCTTAGTCAGCTCAAAGCCATTTTCTCTGATTTTGTCGATCGAAGTCCTAAGCACATAGTCTAGACAGATGATAAAGAGGTACGGGGCTAGTGTGTCTCCTTGTAGTACTCCTGCAACAATGTCGAAGTATTCCGTGTCTCCATCTGGTGAACGTACTTTTACTTTGGTGTTTCTGTAGAGAATCATTATCGCTGCTACGGTTTCTTTTGGTAGGCCGTAAGCTAGTAGGATTTGCTCCATCTTCCCTCTGTGTATGGAATAGAAGGCCTTGGTAAAGTCGACAAATAGTAATGTCGCCTGTAAGTTTTTTGCCTGAACGCCTTCCAGGATTCTACGGATGGTCAGTATTTGTGAGGTTGTGGATCTATTTCTCCGGAAGCCATTTTGGTTTTTCCTAAGGATGTTTTCCATTTTGGGTTCTATGCGGTTTCGTAGTAGGGCATTGTAGATTTTGGCTGCTATGGATGTAAGTGTTATCCCTCGGTAGTTCTTGGCTAGTCCGAGGTCGCCTTTTTTAGGGAATGGAAGGATGCATCCCTTCGTCCATCGTTCTATCCTATTTTGACTATAGACTGCGTTGCATTGCCGGAGCAGTATATCGCAGTATATCGCAAAGCATATATATATATATATATATACATATTGACAGATCAACATATTTTATAATTCCAGTACAACGACTAACACTTTAAGGTGACAATTTCTTGCAACATTTCTAGAAAATGTCCTATAGTTTGGCCAGAAGCGCTTGGAATTAACAATCTTTAGGACAATTCCCCCATACACTTTGTCACAAAAAATTCACTTGTATACATGACAAACAAAATAAAATAACTTCCAATATATTCCTTATTCGTCATACTTTCTGTACACACACACACACATGTATATATTTGTTTAAAAAACAAGAAATTTAGAAATAGTATTCGTATATGTGTATATATATAATACTAAAATAATAGTAAACAAGTTACTTCTACTAACAATAGATTGAAAGGGACAACTTGTTTATAAAATACTTGCTCTTTGCCAAAAATTGCAGAGCTGATTTATAAAATCAGTTTTATAATATGGACATCGGGCTACATTCGTGTAACTCTGAGTTTTGTGCTGACACATTCTTCAGACGGACAAATATTAACAATAGCTACGGTGAAGGTGATGGTCAAAATTCCTTCTTATGGTAACGTGTTGCGACCGAAGCTAGCAATCTATTTCTATTAAGTTCGATTCTCACTGGGTGTCTTATAATTCTGACTTAATGCCAAACTAAGCTTAATAAAAGGCATTATAAATGTTATCGATAAGTATCCGATAAACAGATGTGTTTTTTTATGGCAAATGAATCGAATGTGTGTTCAGTAGGATCCTCTCAGTCGAAAACACCTAGAATACGTCGACTGCATAGCCGGTTAGAAATTGAAAACCTCAAGTTGGTGTTAAGACATTTTGCTCTTCAGCATTTTCTAACGCAACTGGAAATCCTAATAAAGGAATTGAAACTGTCGTTTTATTTATGTATGTAAACGTGTTGCGACGTTATGTTAATGTATTGTGACGTATTTTTATCGCCCTTTTATGTTCGTAAGAGCGTTTTTAGATATCACAGTGGGCGAAAGGTGATATGAAAAGCGTTGACCCCTTTGTATAGCGCACTGGACCTTGCTGTCCAGTTCAAGCTATAATCAGGCATACGTGCCTGGACCCAGATTTCAGTCCAAGACCAGTTAGGCTCATCAGACTCACAATGCACTAAGTGGGTTGATGACCAGCATAGACGAGCAGGGTTCGAGCCCCGGCTCATACCGACCTTCTCCATCCCTAAATCCCCACTATAATCGCCTTCGGGTCATTGACCTTGTGTCGAGTCCTGTCTGGTGGGAGACAGTGATAAAAAAACATCGCTGTGTTTCACCTACATAAAACTTTTCACACATTATGCATGAAATTATGTATATTCCTGGGAGGTGTGACTCGAGTACAGGAGTGTGGAGTATTCTGACCCAGAGTTGTAATACCTATTAAGGTCCCATTTATGGTTCAGATATATCAGTTTAAAATTATTAGTATTTGATAGGAATACTTGATATCATATAACCGTAATGATATGATTTAATAAACAAAACAAAAATCAAACTATAAACGTACGATGTAGATAATTCGCTAACTTCTCGGCACAGAACAAGATAGGTTTGCACTCGGTTATCTAAATAATTTGCAAAGAGATCTATATCAAAATAGCTGGGACCCAAACAGGTACAACTAATTCGTGTGGGGTAGACCTGGGAGTAATGGAGATGAAAGCCTCACTTTGAGAGAAGAAGTCTTACTCCTTTGCAGAAGATGTACTCAGCGTATTCCAAACCCCACCGACAGGCTAAGTGGAGGAATTACTCTAAAGTAATTGAACTGTAAGACTAGTGCTAAGTATGACATCATGGCGAGTTATGAGCGTTTTTATAAATAATATTTGGTTATCAACAACTGACCCATTGACTCATGGTGCGGTAACTCATAAGATAAAACCTTTCATCGTTTGCTGTTTGTCATGAGATCGGTCTTTGGTTTTTTAAACTTCCAAATCAGCGGCTGTTAGTCATAGAGAAAAACCCAAATAGCTAACCTATATGAACATGCATTAATAAAATACTTTCATTTATTTCTACTTACAAGTTGTTTTTATTGAGAGGGTGGATTTTGTTTTTAGGTTGTTTTTTTTCTTTTTTCAGATTTCTGAATTCCCCATCATCGTATACATACGAACCCCCTTTTTTTACCTTTTTATAGAAAAGAAATTATAATAGTAAGAAAGAATAGGCTGAAGGAGGGAGAGAAAAATCATCAAGAAAATTCCTTCACTAGGAAAATGGCGTCTTTCTCCTATCAAGGTGAATGTCAAATGATAACAGTGGAGAAGGAAGATAGAAAATCAGCCAACGTTTCTACAGAAAAAATAAGTAGAGAGTGGGAAGAATGGATTGGGGATTAAAAGAAAGTGACTGGATTAGTTGAAGAATGTTCATCTACTGTTGGTACAGTGATGTAGATTGGCATCCAGTTTTCTCGTCCCTCACCAAATTTACAGACCTGGCGTGTGTTCTTTTGCTTGTTTTTCTTTGGGATCCTTTTATGATGAGTTCAGCGATGAAGAAAAAAAATCTTTGAGACCGGTACTATTAATTATATAAGAAGCAGGGACGCCTAACATATTTCTTTAATTCGCTAGTGTTATGTAGGTGTACAATAACAAGGACTACAGATTGCAAGGTGTATTACACTACATAACAAACGTTTTGTAGAGGACACTGATTGTCGTTGAGGAAGTTAACAACCAAAACAGCAACAACAGAAAAGGGAGATAAGATTGATTTTAATTATAGTCCTAATAAATTTGATGTTAATGAAATGTGAAAAGAATTAACTTGAAAGATAAACTCAACAATCAACAATATCCATGAAGTTATAATAAAATTTTCTAAAAAAGGAGATCCATCATAAAAATTACTTATCTCATTATAGAAAAAAAAAAGATAAAACTTTGAAAGAATTTGGAATTATACCAAGTATGGAAAATTATCAAAATTCTTTACGTAAGCAAAATGAATATAATATTTTCATATTTCAGTTTTCCATATATCAGTTTTTGATTTACTTCCGTAAATCAAAAACTGAAATATGAAAATAAGATTGTAAAAAATACTCAATACAACTGTAAACCGTTTTGCCAATATGTAAAATCAAAGACTAAAATTCACTGTAAAAAATGATAAGATATACCCGTTAAAACTTGTACCAGCAAGATTTTTTCAATCCATTCATTCTTTGAAAGTGTTTGTTCCAATACAGGAAAGTTGTTATAAAGGGATGAAAAATAATAGCAACAGGCATAAAACTATTATTATCCAAGTTGGATACTAGTAAAAGCTTGCCCAGTCGGCTGTGGCTATAGAATACACCGATTGCATCTCTGCAAAGAGGTAAGACAATGAGTATCTTGAATATGAAACTAGACAATCTGATGGTGAGGTTCCAGTATTGCTGGAGCTTTGGGGAATGCGGAGTACCTCTTCAATTGCCATCACTCCCAGGTCCACTCCAGCCCGATGTGGTAGCACCTGATTGGGTCCTATCTCTGGGTCAAATAAAACTAAACTACGTACTTATGCTAAACTGAATTGCTTGATATAGAACTGTTTTGTCATTTAACTGTATGTAAACAAAAACTATACTTATACTAAACTGAATTGTTTGAATTAGAACAGTTTGACTAAACTAAATAGCTTGAAATAGAAATGTTTTTGACAATTAAACTATGTACTCATGCTAAACTGAATTGTTTGAATTAGGACTATTTATTTGTATAAAAATGGAGTTGGAATTAAATAACCTGCAAAAGTTGATACGTCATAAAACCCAAACAAACAAGCAAACTAGTAAAAGCATGAAACCTGATGAAATGCATCCTAGAATATTAAAATACTTATCATCAAATGAAAGTTTATCATTGAAATAATTAATTCTTTTTAGAAATGTATAGAATAGGAAATGATTCCATTTATTTTGAAAACAGCAATCCTAATATCACTACATAAAAAAGGTTCGATACATTTACAAAGTAATTAATGGACTGTTTTTCTAACATGTATGTTATGTAATATTTTTGGAAAATTATCGAACGATTTACTTGACAAATTACGATCTGTATATAAATATTGTGTTAATGTTGTATATATTCTGTACAAAGATGCTCTTTGTACGGTTGATGTGAGAAGATAATAAAAAGTGGAATATCCAAGAAGGAATAACAAACAAATAATAATATTTGTCAAAATTTTATCATTTAGACTATTGTCTTCATTGTTATATTCATAACGTTTCGACCTGTGCATCCTCCTTCATGCATTCCTTGTCAAACTCGGAAGCAGACACAGAACGGAACCCCTTATTTAATTAACGGGGAGAGTTTTTTTTTTTAATTCCGTTTACCTAAACAAGGTACAAGTGTTAAGATATAATAAGTATTCTTTGTTATCTATCTGTAGTCAGGATTGAACATGCAACTTGCCGTTGATTTCACTTAGAAGTTCATTAACCAAGCGCCTACATATCCTGCTTGACAACCGATGTGAATTTTGGGGGGCTTATGAACCAATTGTTTTTATCACTACTATGAATTACAACTAATTACTACTATGTACGATGTTTTACCAAAGTTCATATTGCAATTTTTTGTCTGGATTTTATGATTATTTGTTCCCACATCGTATTCATTTCTATATTTGATCTACACAACATGTCACTGTAGTCTAACATATGCACTTCTTCTTTGAGATATCTTCTTCTCAAATGTTCCTTCCTATCTATTATTTTGACTTTATCCCATAAGAGCAAATAGCTTCCCTTTTTTCCATATATGGTCAGCCATACTCGACTTTTCGATTTCACATCGTACAACTACTTTTCGATGTTCCTTTAGCCTTACTTTTTCTGGGCGGCATGTCTCGCCTTTGTATACTTTACCACAGCAGCATGAAATGGAATATATGTAATTCTTGGTCATGTATTCTTTTGGAGCTTGACTCGCAAATCAAAAACATCGAGTATGAAACTGAATCTATTTTGATAACAGCACAAAATAATGCTAAAGAGACTAATTATATTAAAGCGAAAATGCAACAGAATCGAAAGTGTAGGTTTCGTGGAAACAGAGATAAAGTGGATAATCATATTAGAAACGAATGCAGCAAATAAGTACAAAAGAATTACAGGAATAGGCACGACTAGACGGGAAAAGTGATCGACAGGGTGTAAAGATAAAAGAAAGCGAAAATGTATACAAATACTTGAATCTTGTCGGAGAGTTGAAAAAATTATGGAACATGAAGGTGATGGTGATACCATTTGTGGTTGAGGCGCTTGGAACAATTCTCGACGTCTTGTTAAAAAAGCTTAAAGACTGAAATCAGGAGAAGAATCAAGACCATCCAGACCACAGCATTGTTAAGATCAGCTAAAATACTGAGAAGAGTCCTGGAGACTTAGGTAAACTTGCTGTCACTCAGACTCCAGTAAAAGACGACCAGCTAATGTGAAAAAAATCACAAGGAGTGAAACAACAACCGCAGCAGTAGCTAAGAGCTTAAATGATGACTGGATATTTCTGAAAGTCATGACGTAACTTGTACTATAAATTAATTTCGATATATTAACAGTTATATATCAAATATTCCTCGCGAATACGAACAATTTTTAAACAGATCGACTAAACTCCGGTTCAGAGTGAACCTGGAAGTTATGGCAATCAAATGATACTACAAATTCTGCAGATCTCCGGAACTAAAATCACACCTTCAGATGCAATTTAGTGTCATACCTAGGACACCCCTTGCTAGGACAGGAGTCTGACCACACTGCAAGGAATACAATCAGCGAACAGAGCGAGTGAATTTCTTGTCACTGGAGATCGAAGTATAGGATTATATTTTCAATCTTGTAATTTCATTATCTGTGTTCTTCGATCTTCGAACTGTTCGCCTGACCCCGCCCTCTTCAAGGCTCTGACTGTCTATCTCCAAGTCTATGACTTCACTGGTCTCTTGCTACTCTTCTTTCTTCAGTTTCCAAGTCCACATATATAACAACTGGCTGACATATCGCTCAAGTTGACGTATCGTTTCATCGGCTGATAATATATTTATATTTAAAAGTATCGCGACATTGATTTTCGAAATTACTCTCGAATATAAATATCCATGCATACAGCTTCAGTTGACTTTAGACTAGTTTTCAAATTTACAAAATAAACTGATGGTTTCATTATTACTTTGTGATAATCTCTCGGACCAATTCACACTCGGAATGGAGTCGACACTCATTAGGTATCCCATAACAAAAAGAAAAAAACTCTTGAGCCTGATTTAGACCGAGTAAATTAATTATAAGTAGCTAAGTCGCCAAAAACTACAGCATTGAAATTCTGTAACCAAAAATATTCATGTGTAGCCGTCCAAAAATGAGTGCATACCTGAAATTTATTAAATTTTATTTTTTGTTACAAAGGTATTGCAATCTTATTGTTGGTTTCAATACATTTTGGTAATAAATAATACCTAATAATATCTGTTTTAATTTTTAATTCACTAGAAATATGAACATCCAGATACCTTTGGAAGAAAATCAACTTCTTACTTTTTAAAATTTGTTATGGATGTACTTAATAACGAGCGATACTGTATCTCAAAGAGGCACTTGGCGTAGCGGTTTTTGGTGTTGAAAAAAATGGAATTGGTGATCTGAGTTTGAATCCTGGATAAGACTGCTTGCATTTCCCTTTGCATTAATGCCGTTAAGAAAGGCATAGAATCCATTTGTTCTCACCACCACCTATGGATAAATAGTGAGCCAGAGTGGGTTCTTTAGCCTTGGTTAGACAACCAGTAAAGAAAAAAGAAAATTCCCAATTCAAATCAGCTTTACTTCATTTAGAAATTGACCTTGTGTCTCATCCAGTACGTGGTGAGGGTGTTGGTTAAATATATACTGTATTTCAAAGATCATTAACACGGAATTTAATTCTCACAGGGTCCCCATACCGTAGTCTTGGTAGTCTTTTACTAAGCTTATATCGTTTTTTTACTGGGCCAGTAAACCAATACACCACGCAAGGAGCTCATCATACTCTTTATGGGCTGGATTTGAATTTAAGGATTTAAATCTTTTGATCTGCTCTATTTATAATCCGCCATTTTCCTTTCTCTTCAGCATGAAAACTTAACCATGATTAATAATTAAGACTCATCCTTCATTTCGTTCGTGGCAAAGGTTTCCCCAATTAATTGTATTCTTTTCCTACCAAAAATGCAAAATCTTATCCTTTTTTCTCTTCTCTTCTCTTCTCTTCTATTTTAATGTATTTTAAATGATCTCGTATCATTCTGTTACAAACAAGGGATAATATTGCTTTTAAATTAGCCCAATTCATTCAAATCAGGGATTCAGTGCAATAATTGTTTTGATGTTTTTGTGAAGGAATAATTATGGAATGAAGCTTAATGAGATGTTTATTTACGACAGCAATTTTTTGGTTTTCTATATATACATTTCGTTTTATTGATTCGTTTGTTTTCTCACAATAATCATTGATACATTTTACTTTTTCTGTTGCAAGCTAACGTCAAATTTGCTCTTCTGCTTTTCTTTTCACTTTCATTTGTTTATCAAAATTATATTTTCTCCCCAATAATCCACTCGACGCGTTCAAACTTTATTTTCTAACACAACTTAAATTATTCACTTCATATCATCTTACTTTTTTTAGACTGAGGTAACCTCAATGTACGTAATTCAGTCTTTAGTTTCCAATCTGTCTCTCTTTCTATCTCAACTTTACTCTCTGCTTCTATTTTATATAAGATATTCTATACAACTAAATTTGTTTTGGACACTTGAATGCGTTGTGTTCTTGATCCTTGAAGTTGTTACCACAACGTTTTGGCTAACACATTCTTCTGGGGAGACCTCTTAACACTAAAGTGATGGAATGAGGCCTTTAAGTAACTGAGTTCGAACTCCAGGTGCCCTACTGCGTTCACTTGAAATGAACGTCCTGCTATGAGGTAAATATTACCACGATTGTTCTTCTACTAAGATAGATTTGGCATTAAACAAAGAAACCAAACAAACCAAATACATTCTTTATATTCATCTATATCCGTGACGGAAGAGATTTTCAAAAATTTTCTATGATGACCGCATAATAAACAAAAAATATTAAATTGTCTGAACAAATCTGGAACTTCTTAAAGTTAGAGACGCTAAACTTAAAGGTATTTTACCCTTTGTAATTTGCCACAACATCTATCAGAAATAAACTATTACACCCAAGCATCAACCAGAAAATTAGTGACCCCTGAATAGTTTATAAGTGATTTGAATCCTCTTTAAAAAAGACGAAATCTATCTTCACTTATCTCTTTTTCCCGAGTAGACAGGTTAGAAAGATTGTTTCCGATATAACCACAACGCTTTTCCTTTCTTTTGCAGACTCTGTCACAGATACAACGCCAGGTCTACCTTTAACAATTTATTTTGGTCTCTATAACTATTTCTTGCTCGATTGATGAGCAAGTACAAAATTCCATTCTCAGCATCAATCCAGACAAAAGGAAACGTGTGACTTTTAAAAACCTACCACAATCACAGCCGAATTGCACAACGTTATGTAAACATACCAAAGAGGTTCCAGGCACACTATAAACGAACAAAAATATAATTTGCTGAGAGATCAGCAACGACTGAGCTCCTCGTCGTTTAGTAGTTGCAAACCAATACGCAAACCAATATTACTATAGTGAGTTTAAACTAATCTGGTGCCTCACATTTGTTAGAGTAAACCAAAATGTCTGTAGACCGAAACAGTTATAAGCTGAATTTTTGTTTGACATTTTCACAAAAAATCATTTGAAACTTTTAACGGTCAAATTTCCCGATGTATATCTCAGATAAGAATCAAATTTATCAATCGAAGTATGGAGAGTGAGAATCGACCTCAGCAGTAATGAGATACAGTACCGCCAATAGATAAATGCAGCCTAAACATTTTTACAAAAAGTTAATTTTCTTTTAAATCTAAGATATAATTTTTTCAAATTTCTAGTTGAACATTATATCGTCAAAACAAATATTATTAGGCATTATTCAATACCAAACTCTAGAGCTTTGAAACTCTGTAATTAAAACATGAATATGTAGCAGTCTAAAAATAGGTAGACGGCTTATACATATGTTTATGTAATATCCTTTTTTGTTTTAAAGTTTCCATAGTGTAGAGTTTGGTAATAAATAATACCTAATATTATACATTTTTATCGTTTAATGTTCCTCTAGACATGATATAATACTGGTATCTATTGAAAAAAAAAATAACTTTGATTAAGAAATTCTAAAAGTATGTTCCTAAGTATGTGTCTGTATATTTCTTTTTTTAATTTTACGTAGATGTTAGACGTGTGTGTATTCAAATATATATATATATATATATATATATATATATATATATGTGTGTGTGTGTGTGTGTGTGTGTGTGTGTGTGTGTGTGTATGTGTGTGTGTGTGTGTGTGTGTGTGCTTCAATGCTGAAGAGTTTCTTAATAATAATTATTTTAGATATATATGCACTATCACCGATATTGAGCATTCTTCATTTACAAATATCATCAAGTTATGCAGATAGACAGTCCCTTGACTCTCTCTCTCTCTCTATCATCCATCACTCCTGACAAGTCCTCAAAACTGCGTTCTGTGACCGCTCAGAACTGATGTATTTTGATCTTTGTTGATCTACCAGCATTGGATTTGTTCAAAACATGACATAGCATTTTTGAGAAGTTCCCAATCTAGCTTTTTCTCCAAATGTGTCGTTAGAGTCCAGGTGGTGCATCCACTGACATAGCCACTGACTGGAGGAAATCCCGTTTTATTTTATCAGAGAAATCAGATCTCCTTATGATCGACAATCCCTCAATAGCACTTCATCCCTTCCCTATGCATATATTGTCATCTAGTACAGTATTAGATTAAACTGCAAAAAAATTTATATAATTGCATTTATTAAAATCCATATCGATAGAATCAAATCAAGAATTGCCGATATTTGGTGTGGTGGAATTCTACTGAATGGTGTAATGGTTACAAATAGAAAGCAGTTTGAATGGTATGCATGCAGTAGCAGATTTACCCTTGAAATGAGTTGGTTTAAACGCTGGGATTTGAAGGGTGATATTCTTTGAGCGAAAAAATGGTTTGGGTGTACATGTGAGAGAGAGATCTGCATTTTAAATCCTGGATGAAGTTGTTTGCATTTCTTTTCATGCAAACGCACTCGGGAAAGACATAGACTCATTAGTCCTTTCGGTTAACGGTATTTTTTAGTCTTGGTAAGGCAACCAAGTCTAGGAGAAAGAAAACTCTAAAATCAAAACCAGTTTTAAGTCGACACTACAAATGAAGTAAGCATAAAATTATCTGTTTTGTTAAATTTGTTTGTCATGTGTGTAAGGTTTTTAGGAAGAAAATTGTGTGTGTGCAAGAGAGAGAGAGAGAGAGAGAGAGAGAGAGAGAGAGTGAAAGACGCGAGTAAACTCAATAAGAAAGCAATCCAAGCTATTTTCTACCAACGTCTGATCAATCAATCCCTACCCTCTTAAAATAGCGCCAAGACCACACCCATTAAACAAAATGAATATTTTAGACTCAATATCTGCTAATTCCATTTCGACAAATTGATTCCAACACTGCCGTCAAGCGCATGCGTGACGGAGCAACTCGATCCATGACAACAACAAAAAAACAAATTCCTTAATTCATAGACATATTAGTAATTCAATCGAAATTTTCTTTGAAGCTGTTTTATTCGGTCACGACTCTTCTATCGGTTGACCTTTGCTTTGTATCTCTAATGGTTCTACCAATCAGTATTTCTCTGAAACAAGTTGATCAGTGCTGGAAAGTATCCGTGAATGTTCACATCTCGAAGTGAGAAGAAAGTGTCTGGTCAGATTCTGAAGTTTGGTCTGAAGTGTCGACTCGAGTAGAGGCTACAAATAAATTTGTATAAAGTTGGAGAAAGTACACTAGTTTATAATTCTCCTTTTCTAACAACGGTCATGTCTGCTACGAACATCCGCTAAGAACCTATTCCCATTCATAAGACACTACTGAGCTACTATTTTTACACAAATTTCTTTAGATTCCTACACGTGGAAACGCCAATGTAGACCGACCAGCTATATGCGGACATTGGGTGTAAATTGGAGAACCTTCTGGGAGCAATTGATGTTACACACGGATGAAGATAGTCAAGGAAATCCGTGCTATCAGCATGACTTGCTGATGATATATATATATATATATAAGTCGGGATAGGGTAAAGACAGAATCAACGGCTTATGGTGAGTGTCACTTTCTTGCCTATGCGATTATTAGACTAACAGCTTCTTACAAGGCAACAATATTATTTGAAGATTTCTCCAAAGCATTTGATTCTATACACAGCGAGCAGATGGAGCAAATACTACTAGAATATGGTTTCCCAAAGAAACTGTTACTGCAATTATGATGCTTTATAAAAACATGAAAGCAATGATTTGCTCACCTGATGGCGATACCGACTTCTTTGACATTGTCACAGGAGTTTTGCGAGGAGATACATTAGCACTATATTTGTTTATAATTTGCCAAGATTAAATACTTTGAACGTCGATAGATCTGATAAAAGTAAATGGCTTTATACTAACAACGCAAGAAACAGACAATCACTCGGCTTTGGATTCATCCGGCTTATTTCATATCCACCATGCTGCTTTCCATGGCTTTTGTTGATATATATATATATATATATGTGTGTGTGTGTGTGTGTGTGTGTGTGTGTGTGTGTGTGTGTGTGTGTGTGGAGTGGAGTGGATATATCAGATTTGTAGTTTTCCACGGCTTCCCAGAACCAAATTTGAGACTTTATTATGTATGGTTTTAAACGAATATCGTAAAGTGAATTACGGTTGGTAAGTTTAAAATGAGTATAAGTCCAACAATCCTTTTTTATTTAATTCAATCTTTTTAAATTGATTTTTATTCTTTAATTAAACAACTAACCCTGAGTTCCCTTATATATATATATATATAAACTAACAACTCCGTCAAACATTACATCGGTGCAACGTAGGGCACCATAAAACAGAGAATTTACAATCATAAACTTTCTTTCACAAACAGAAACTACTCTTCAACACATCCTTATACTCGTAAATATGGCACCTAAAAGACACAAAAATCTCCCCTACAATCACCTGGAAGATACTAAAGCTAGCACCTCAAATGATACCACACCACACCTGCCTACAACAAAACATAAAAAATGCCTCCTTTTCTTCCACGAAAAATTAGCTATCATAAATTAGACATCATAACCTACCCATCACAAAACACCCTATTAAATAAAAAATCACCTTCTCTCACACTTCGACCCATACACATAGCCCATCTAACGCCTCCACTAAAAAAACTCAAATGATACCACACCACACCTGAAGCACCGTAAGTACCATTTTCCTCCACCAACTATCACACCTGCCACGATGTATGTACCATCTTTTTCCATTAACCCCCATACCCTTCTCCATACGCCTCCACTATCTGTTAGATTTATATTTTTATGGGTGTTAATAATAGGCCTCAACACTCTACATTCATCTTATCTACCATGTACACTCTATCTTTTACTACAATAGTGTATAAGTCATACAACATTAACACAAACCAGATAACTATTTAAAACAACCATCACAACCCCCTAACTATAACCCATACTTCCCAATCCCACTATCTATTCCCTTAATTTTATAATGACAGCACTTTGCTCTTCAGTTATAATCATCGTACATAAAAATACTATTATTTTCATTATGTCGGTACTATCACAGATAACGATAGTATATATAATATATACGCAACATTTCATCAAATTATTATCATATTTTTAGCCAAAATCTCTTCCCTACATATAATACCAACATTGTACAATATTCCATAGTATATTGCAATACAATATATCCCTACCCTTTGATATTCATAGTGGTTCTGGTTTACCATACTATACCCGCTTATATACGCTTACAAATCAAATCTTTATTTATTTCCCTCGACATGCAATGATGATATTTTGTTCCTTAGTTATATTCACCTACACATACAGAAATAGATAAAGAATCTTTCCCGACAATAATGTAGCAACATAAGATACACTGACGACTAACATCCGGTAAAAACAACGCACTGCGCATGTACCTTCATATACACATGCACTATATACCACTCACACATACACATACAATAATACGCAACTATGACCCACATAAACACACACACACACATACACACACACGCACACACACACACAAACACACACACACACACATACACACGCACTAACGCACACACACTTAGAATCACACGTAAAGATTCTCAACGGTTTTTTACTGTATTTTTTGATTTTCGATTCATTTCGTTAACTACCAGATGATTGCTGTTTTGTAAAAAATCCATGAAACCCAGAGGTTGCAGACTAAATTCCATGGCATTAAATATATATATCAAATATATATCTATGTATTATTATTATTATATAATAGCTCTATCCTAGATATTGAGTACTCTCCATATTATATTGCACTTGGTTCGCCACAAACCCACAAAGCGATTTAGTGACAACCAACACTGTTATATATATATATATACTTACGCCTTTAAAATTTCTAAGCTTTAAGTTCAAACTGTCCCACTTTTATTTTATTCTGAGTTTATAGAATTCAATCTTACATCTTTATATCTGTTGCTACTTTTTTCTTTCTGATTTCTTACCATTATCAGTCTTTGAACACTTTTTACGGAAGTTGTTTTTTTGGATTTGAATCCGAGCACCTCCAAGTCAAAAGACAATTTAGCTATGTGCCTTTCTAGTTTCTAAATAAATTTTATTCATTTATATTTAGAGACAGGCTAATCACGTTTACCTTAAAGTTCAATCACATGGCTTCCGGGAATTTTAAAAATTCTATTTTCAACTATACTTTTTAAAATATTAAAAAGACTGATTCTACTTCTATCATTAATCAAAAATCTACAGAAACACGTATACACATATTTTTACATATCAATTAAAACTTAAATTAAAACTGAAAGTTTTTCTTATTATTATTGTTATCTCTATTGAGCATTACTGTTAACATTAACAATGCTAATATTTAGAATGAAAAGTAAAAAGTTAAAAATCAAAAATTAAAAAAAGAAAAATTAAATATAAAAAACCGAAAAAATAGCATTAGAATTCGAGACGCTTTAACAGTTCATATAACTTAAAAAACATTAGTGATTTATAAAAAGAAAAATTATTAAATTAATATATATACATTCATCGATAATCTATATATTTGATAAAGAATTAAAATAAAAATTTCAGCATTACTTAGTTTTATGTACTGTAAAGGCGTTTTATATAAATACTGTGAAATAGATTCTGTGCAAATTTAAAAAATCAAAAGTAAAAGCAGATAGCGATGTACAAAATCTAAGTACCTCTCTTTGTATAATGTTAAAATATAAATACATAAATATATACATAAATAAAGCTCGGTTATCTTTATAAGTAAGTTAAATATAATATAGCTAATTATCATAAGGTAAAGTTATCTCTGTTACATTTTGTAAATAAAGTAATTTATGAATCAATTTAATATCGTAAATAAACAAATCATAAACATAAATTTAGTCCATAATTAAAATATATATAATTTATGTATAATTTATTGATGCATAAAGAATACAATACAAAAAATAAATACATACATGATATGATAATTGTTACTTCCCTTATTTGTTTTTAAATTACCGTTTTCTGGGAGCGATAAAAAAGACGTCCGTTCATTTCGATGTTAGGGTCCTTTATATATATATATATATATATATTAAATAATAGCCCTGAGGGTAATAAAAAAAACCGGCAAGGGATTTGAAGATAAAAATGTACACCGAATCACTGTCAAGGGGAAAATATATATATATATTGGAAAAACTTATATATTGGAAAAAAAAGAAAAGGCCAACACTGTCATACCAATTGAAAAAAATCAAAAGACACGCAATTGATTGGTCAAAAGAAAAAACACCATTAGGACTGCTAAGCTACAATGCAAAAGGTGCTCAATACTAAGTAGAGCAAAATAGTAATGATAATTACTTAGTGAGTCAGGAACTAACCTTCAATAGTTTCGCCAAAGCGGCTTATCAGGGATTAGGTACCCTGATGAGCCGCTTAGGCGAAACTACAGTTGTGTTGTGTTTTGACCTTTTGACCCGGCCCAAAATGCCATTCAAGGTGATTCACCGGAAGGAAGTGACACATTCCAATGGCAGTTAGGAAAGGAAATCGCGTAGGCGGAAATTGGCTGATGAAATGGGACGAGCTAAAAAAAATTCCCATGGTAAACTCATAGACTGATGCACCGGAAGAGAGTGACCTCTGAACTGCATGACAGTTATTTCCGCTTGATGACGATTAAGCATTCGATTTCAAAGATCGAGTGGGCGTCTAACGATTATATAATTCAGTTGACTTCGACGGGCCAGTTGGAGTTGCCAGTAGAGTTCCAAACAGTTGGAGCGAGATGTGGTAGGGAAAGCCACACCCGACCAAGGGGGCCCTCGGGAACCCCGATGGAGTTTTGGGTCCAGAGAAGATGCTGATAAGATGCAGTAAAGAAAGCCAGCATCCAGCAGAGTGGACCCTAGGCCTCCGGTTGAGCAGCCCTAGAGAACAAGAAAGACACAACGTGACGGTCATAACAGTGGGGTCAAAATATTACAGTTTATGTTCGGTCTCCAGCTCCCTCTCACACGCAAACCCTGAGCAACCCTTTTGTACCCTTACAAATAAAGTGAGAGGTAGATATTTGTAAAGAAATCTTCCTGCGTCTTTATCCTGCGTGCGTCTTTATTATTGTGTCTTTATGATGCTGCATGAACATGTACATGACGATATAACAGTAGGTTAGTTCCTGACTCACTAAGTAATTATCGTTACTATATATATATATATATATATATATATATATATATATATATATATATATATATATAATGAAATCAAACTATGATAAAGACAGTATGGAACATAAGATTAACATGTTTCACTATTAAGATGCCTTCTTCAGAAAGAATTTTATTTGACAAAAAATCTACACCTGACAATAAGATTGAAGCATACTACTGTTTAGTTTTAAACACGCACACACACACACACACACACACACACACATATATATATATATATATATATATATATATATATATATATATATAATAATGATAATAAGTAAATATATTATATATATATTTAATTCATGGAAAATATTATTCTGCAACCTAAGTTTTCA
This sequence comes from Sepioteuthis lessoniana, assembly GCA_963585895.1. NCBI lineage: Eukaryota > Metazoa > Mollusca > Cephalopoda > Myopsida > Loliginidae > Sepioteuthis > Sepioteuthis lessoniana. The sequence goes on along the minus strand of OY757910.1, from coordinate 65,461,069 downwards.
TGAAGTTTATAACAACATTCATCAGGCAGTTAAGAAGATGAAATGAAATTGAAAATCGAAAATGCGACAAAATACAGACAAAAAACCGATAGGATTTCGTTTGTGTGTGGTTGTAAGTGTGTGAGTGTATGTGGGTGTGTGTGTATGTGTGTACGTGTGGATGTGTGTTTTTAGGTTAAGTCAGGCCAGTAACGTAAAGCGTTGGGTATAGCGGAAATGGGTTTCAAATGTGTATTAATTTATTGCATTATTTTCTTTAGTTGACATTAGATATGGAACAAAATATCATCACTGCAAGTTGGGGGGAATGAATGAGAATTTGATTTGTAAACGTGTATGGTAAGCAAGAATTACAATGGGTATGTTGGTGTAATATTTAGGGGGGATATTGTTGTGAGACCGAAACTTATCTGCATCATGGACTCTTCCAGCACTATATTACTAGCGTAGTAATATCCTAGTGCGAGAGTAGTAGTTGCAGTAGTACAAGAGTACTAGAAGTACGACTACCAATATTGGACACTATCCTTTGTAACTTTTGTTAATATATCTTTCTTACCTCTAAACCGTGTTCCGTGTTTTCGTTCTGTGTACCGACTTTGGGTCCACATCAGATATATATATATATATATATGCACAACAGGTTCGTTCAAAAAGTTATAAGCCTTACCCAGAAGGAGTCAGAGAAACAAGATTATAATATATTCCTTCTTGTCTTCAATGCACTTACTCCAACGATGCTTAAGAATTGCTATCCCTCCAGTTGGGAGATAAAGACGTTCATACTTTTTTCCCAAGTGTATTAGTTCAAAAATGAACGTAATAACGCGACTGTATTTCGAACTCATTAAATACAATGTCGTCGTCCAGCACGTTAGCCACAATGTCAAGGGATCCCCCCACCCAATAGATTGATACATACGTACTTATATACATACAAACATGATAATTATACACCTACACATACACATATGTGTGCGCGCGCATGTCTGTGTGAATTTTGAGAGCTTTAATTTTAGCAAGTTGTATACGAGGATTTACGATATTGCTGTTGAACGAAGAATTTTTTCAATATAGTTAAATTTATCATTTAAAAAATTGGGGTTTCGAATCCTAAGAGCTCTAAGGTGAAACCAATGATTATTCCATTCTCTATTTTGGTGTTATGATGTGAGTAAATATTTTGTCATGTATCCTAGTATATCATAATTTGGAAGTAAATAATGGAGTGTAATCCGACAATATATAAAGAAAAATTGATAACAAGGTAATCCAAGTAGAAGTAGAGATTTACTGAGAAGCAAAGTCGACACTATAGCGTATCATTATTTATTTGTAAAATATCCAAAAAAATGTAAGGTGTTGTCAATTTATAGTTCGTTATTAAAATCACAAGTAGGTTGGCTTTAAAATTTTGGAGTTAAATTAGTAACCGAGAGCAGCAGATGAACTGATTAAAATTGAAATTCTTTAAATATGAATCAATCAATCGTGATCTGGTTTTATTTTTAATCGATTTCGTCGCTGAGATTGCTCATTCAAATCTGTACATCGTTTCTTACTTCAAAAAATGTTCACAAAGTAATGACTTCCAAAAATTAATAACAGTAGAAGTATTTGGGATCGATAGCTCATCGAATTTTATTTTCAGTAATGAATTTATACAAATCTACGTTCACAAAAGATTAACGAAGCACAACCCACAAGCGTACGAGAGTCAAGCGTAAAATGATTGGTAAAAATGTAACAAATCTAATCAGGCAGTGTACCACTTTTGTTGCGTGCTTCATGAGTCGGTCATCCCTACCCAAAAGCACCAATTAGAATTCTTTCAGCAATTCTAATGACTCTGTTCCTCAGAATTTGTTCAGCCAGAAAATAGTCTCTACTCCACGCCAATAACGCTGAAGGAAAAAAAAAACTCAGTCACAAACAATAATAACAACGCTTGTTAAGTGGACATCATTCGCCAGTTGCATTACCACAAAATCTATGCTTGAACAACAACTTTTTCAAATTTACATGTTGGTATTTACGCCACCCCTATAGCTTAGTCTGACAAAAAGCTACGAGTCTTGTCGGAGCCTGTTTTCAGACCCGACTCAAAAACTGTTGATCGTCTGAGTGACGAAAAAAAGTCACCAAATACCGTATTTAACGATGTAGGGACACAATAAATGATTTTCTTCCCTTGTATTTGTGGACGTGTCTTTGGACATCAAATGTCCATTGGTTACATAAGAATTTAGAATTTTTTCTCGTTATCATTTTTTCTGTGCGGATAAGAACTGCATTTTTTTTTATCTTTGTTCATTGAACAGAAAAAGGTCTTTGTCTCCAAACGCGGCAATGAACTTTTCTCTTACTTCAATATTGAAAGATAAGCCCACATGGCTATGAATCGGGTAAGACTTTACGGTATTTTTGTATCTTTTTATATACTGCTCGCCACGAAGCAATATGCGCATTTTATCCGTTTGGGACACATTGTACATTCTTGTAAGATATTTTCATATGTTTTATATGTATGTAAAAAATGTCTTATATGAATATATGAGTTTATCTTGTCTTTCCTTCCGTTTATCTAGTGTTAGAGTTTCAATACTATATTGAAACTAAACAAGTTTGGACGCGACTAAATATTCTCACTAGTACCAAACTGTTACTAATAACCGATAACGTCTCCAATAACGGCTTATGATAGGTATTTGTCCAAAAAATACCCCAGAAAATCACCTTGCGTCTTATAAAATCAATTTTGGGTTATAGGCATGTAGAATTCTTACGCTGCAATGGCTGTAATCTCGAAAAATGTAAACAACGGCAAATCTTTTCTGATTCATAAGTACTTACCGGTACATCATATAAAATAGAACAAATGAAGAAGAAAATTTGGTGACGGCACCAACCATGTACCTAAACAAACTTGTTAAGGGTTTTAAATGTAAAATATTTGGTTTTGATAAGGATCTAAATAAATTTGAAACTTTAAAAATCATCTGATACGAATTTTTGGCATTTAAACATTTTTTTAATTCATTTTTTAAAATCCTCACTGAAGTTAAGATGCATCTTATAAGACGATGGGTTTTAAAATCCGTCAAATGTGGTACATCTCATGTTTAAGATACCTACCTTTCATATTGGTTTCTTTTGGAAAGGCTGGTCAATTTCCAACATTCATTAGGGAGAAAAGAAAAGTTTCATAGTCATCTTTAGTACGGTAGCCTAAACGAGCTTTAAAAAGGACTAAAGCCTATCAAATACATTTCTCCTTTGGTGTTTTAAGTGCAACTGTTTAACTAACAAAATGTCTTAGATTTTGCATCTAGAGAGACACCCATTCATAATTACAGACCATTATTTTCGCTGTTTTATTTTCAGACCCCAACACAGGAAATATTTCTGTCCTGTTAGTTATCCTGCAGATGCTGAAACCGAGACCAATTATACTAAGTCCTCAACTATTTTACACCGTAGTAAAAGTCTATGAGACTAGCTTGCAATTACTCTATAGCTAGATTCTTCCAAAGGCGTGATAACTGCGAAGTTTATCTTGTTTTAAAAATTGTTAGTCATCAGAAAATGAAAATTATATCGACTTCATAAAACGTAAAAGAAATAGAATTCCTTTCATTTAAAATGTATATTAAAGTTTTCTTTTTAATATTGTACGTTAATAAATATCAAAGAAGTACGCTAATAGATAACAAAGAGGCACGTGAATAATCAACAAAGAACCATGCAAATAAATAACAAAGAATTATTCAAATAAATAACAAAGAAGCCGGCTAACAAATAACAAAGTACGTTTAAAAGGATAACAAAGAATTACGCAGACAAATAACAAAAAAGTACGCTAAAAATAACAAAAGTTCACTAATAAATAGGTACGTTAACAAACCACAAAGGAATTTGCGATTATGGTTTTATTCGTCGCTAAACAAAGTCTAGTTATAATCCAAAGTTTTCAAAATTGAAGCAGATGGGGAGAAATATTTGATCCCAGATCTTCTCTGTACTGGTAAATTTTAGTGAACTGAATTTAACTATTTAAGATAATACACAGAATGTGACGATAGCAGTGAAAAATTATCTTAGAGTAGCAGGCATGATATTTTACAAGAAATTTATTTCTCCAAGGTCTTCTCTGATAATGAACACGATAATCTGATAAGAATATTTGTAAATGGCGATGTAAAGAGCGAAAACAGTAATTCTCCTGGAGTGTCTGACAAGCTATCACATACAACTGTGCGAAAATTAATAGTATTAGATTGGAATATTTGATATCATATAACTGTGTGCAAAAAAAAAAACTCTTAAAAAATAACTTCACAAAAAATGGGAATGTAAACTTACAATAAGCGCGATTCACTAACCTTTAGGCATAAAATAATCCTAGACGGGTTAACAGGCCATTAAAATCAATGAATCAACTCGCAAACTTTCATAAGGAAGAATACATTTTAAAAAAACCAGTAAATGTATTTCTTTTTATTTGGACGCAGTTATTTTCATTGAAAATTGCCCGCAGAAAAACATCTCCATAGTTTATCAGTCTCTTAATTCTGGATGAGTTGCATATGTGAAGAGAATTTGGACATAAACATCAAATTCTCCCAGTCAGCGAGGTTTAGAATATGCTCACTGCAGACGTGTATGACACCCTTCCTTTCAAAAAGAGGAATCCTGGGTGTGAAACTAAATGAAACTGATGAGCCTCCAATTCAAGAGATCTAATGAGTGTGGAGTAACCCTTGATAGACATTACCCCTAGATCAACTTTGAGCGGGAGTAGTAGTATCCCCAGGCTCTCATCGGTGGGTTAAATAGATCTGTTTGAAAATTATTTCTATTCGATAGGACCGTGTACAACACAAACATATAAATATGAACGTACAATGAATGCAATCCTTTAACCTCAAGGCATAAAATAAACCAAGACAAATTGACATGTCATTAAAATCAATCACCAAGCATTAAAGGATTGTCTTTCTGTCACTTGAATATTTATTTTTTATTATGAAAGTTTTTAATTCACTTTCAGATACTAATGACCATAATTGCTTATAAACAAACAATGTGATTATGTCTTTTATATCTCGTATTGTCTTGAAAACCATTGCTAATGTTTTGAAATCTACCCACAATTTTGACTAGACAAGAGAAATATCATCATACACAGAATGAATCCAGACTCACTAACATATAATAGCTCAAAAAATCGTTTTAGACCAGAGATCTCAAACATAAGGATTCAAAAAGACTATTATGTCCTGGGAGAAACTCAGAGAGCCAAAAGTGAGATAATTGAGGCATGGTTTCCACCATTTATAATGTTAATCCGCCATTAAACTGACCGGCTGTTTTTTCTTTTTCTCATCAAAATGAAAGCGCATTTGATAGTGGGGTATGTGAATTAGTACAAAATGTTTGTGGGGCAACTTTTCAGTTAAAAATTTTCCTTCATTCCAGTTTTACTTTTGTGAAATTCTATTTTTATTGTATTTCATGGGTAAATTGCAATAAATCCTCGTGTAGTTATGTTTGTTAATTTTCTGACTCATTTTAGTGGAAAGGTAAATGCACCTCTCCACTAAAATGGGTCAGTCTTTGAAATAAGGAGATGAAGATTTCACTAACATTCTTATTAAAGATGCTTTTTTGAAAGTGTATATGAAATTGTGTTATTTATTTCTACTTTTCTGTTTTTGATCTTGAAGAGAATGCGACTGAAATATAAAAATACATTCTACTCTTCCCTGGAGAGAAACACGGTCAGGAGCGAAGGGATAAATTACCAAGTTTTAGGAAAACATTTATCACGAAATTCGTGCTATAGAAAAGTCGTTTGCGGGCTTCATATAGCGCGCAGGTCACCTGTTTGCTACCCCAAATTAATGTGTACATTTATTTACTTGTTAATGAAATGTGTTGATTCGTTGCAACGTGTGTGAACGTATTGCCAAGTTTAGAAGAAATATGTCTGCAGCTTGGCACTTAAGTTGTTTATAATTAAACTATCTTTATCGCTCTTTGATGTCTAGCTTAATGTGCAAGTCAATGACGAAACGAAATCGTGAAATAGCATTTTACTTTACACTGAATTCCGAGATGAAGCAAAAAGATTGTGGCACTATAATCTCTTCTCCTGTGTTCACATATTTTGGTGCTATAATGCATTTATTTGTAGCTGTGAGTATGTATATATATGCGTACAGGCGTATAATGTATGTATATATATGTGTGTCGAGAGTAAACGTGTCAATACGAGCGTGTATGGGCATAAGTAGCTTATATGAATGTATGTACATGGATGTATGTGTATAATAATATGAATAGTTAAAGAAGTTCGGAGGCCAGGCAGACTTTGATTGGTGATAAAATAGAAAGAGAAGGATTTTTCGATGGGGATGAAAGAGTTAGTTTTTTAATATCCGTCATAAACAAAGGTCTTTGGTGCAAGTAACATCCGGGATCAGTAGACAAGAGTATCATTTTTTAAAGTAATTTACTTTAGAAGATCTGTCTTAAGAGAATCTACACAATGTAGAGATAAAGGCGATGGATTGGTAAAATCGTACAGTCTGCGACGATAGATTGTTACAAGATCTAAGAATAAAAAACTAAGAATAATAGTTGTGTTTTGGAACAGTTGAATAACGAAAAAGGTTCTTTAAGTAAACACAAAAATAAAGGATTTTCATATCAAACAACTAATCGTTTTCTTCAGTGTTTATTCAGCCAATTTCATAAATTTCGATTCATCAACGCCATGTTTAGAAAACGCTGATTGTATCTCCTGCAGAAGAATAGGAATGGCCGAGTATGACACTAAACTGCATCAAGTGGTGAGGCTCGAGTTCTAGAGATTTAAGAAATGTAGAGTAACTCTTCATTGCCATTATTCCTAAGTACACTATGACTCTGACAAGTAGTACCTGTTAGAGACGCATCTTTCAATTAAATATATTCGTTTAAGAATCATTCGGATTCGATAGATCTGTTTGCAAAAAAAAACCTACTAAGAAACAACAACACAAAAAATGTAAATATGAGCGTACAGTGAAGGTGATTCCCTAAACCTTTGGTATAAAATAACCCTACACGAGATGACATGCCTTTAAAATTAGTCAATCACTTTTGCAGAAAACATCCCTAAGTACCTTTGCAGTCCTTCGGTAAATTGAATATTTTTCCTTTGATAATTCGGGACTAAATGATAATCCGATCAATATGAGTGAAACCGAAACAATCTTTGTTTGGACACCAAAGAAACGTGCGTTCCAGAGGTGTTTTTAGACATATTACGTCTTTTCTTTTGACTAATTCAGGATGGACTCTTTTCATCAATTTTCATTTTCGACATCTCTAAATGGGGGCAGTTCTTATTTGAGGCAATTTTTTTTATGTAGTTGGTAAAAAGTTACGTTATAACAGCGGTCCATGATGATATTAATACTTTTATTTTGGAAGGGAGAAAGATTCTATTTAGCATTTTCTCCTTGTCTCAATCATATCGAGAATTTGGGTGATTAAAAACATGACATTAGGCACGAATGCGTACCCAACAAAATTATCATTTGGTTCCAAATTGAACTAGAAATTGGTCTAATCTCTATTAGTGCTTTTTAAGTTCATTGCTCTAATAAAAATCTCACTGTGAAGTACGGTTTTTGCTCAGTTACGGTTACACGCAAACATAAGGAATTTACTTATATATATATATATATATATATATATATATATATATATATATATATATATATATATATATTCGTTGATTTTTTAAATTTAGCATTTGTTCAACTTATCCGTTCACACTGACAAAAATTAGATTTTATATAATTTATATTATGTCTTAAAACACAAAATTTATACAATATTTAGAGCAACAATTTTGTGGCTAAATAAGCTCACATTAGGAGAAACAAAATTATAAACAAAAATACATTCCTGTGGATATTTCTCTGTAATGCTGTAAAATACATTAGCTTGAACTATTGATATAACTTATTTTTCAGTCATCCCGTCCTAAATATGGTGAGGTATGTGACCGGAAAAAAGTTAATTATATAGTTCTTGTTTATAATATGCACTTTTAACTTAAAAATCTAGAAAAATAGTTCGTCTTATACACAAAAAATTACAATGACTCCTCTTTTTAAATGAGGTTTTGATGAGTGTTTTGCAATCGTCTTCCTTTAAAAACATTTTAATAAGTCACAAAATGTTGTCACTTTCTAATTGTTTCTTACTTTATTTGAATTAGTACGAGGTTGCATCCAAGTTTGGTTGACATGATAAGAAACGTTTTACTGAAATTTTATGTATAGAGGCGTCGGTAAGTGTAGCGTCGAGCCAAGAATGGACAGATTGTTAATATCTTTTTTCATAGCAATGCAGAAAATGGACATTATCTTGACTAGAACTGTTGGCTGGTTGGATGAACCGGTAGGGATTAATTCTCCTGAGGTTGCAAGTATCTCTAGATGACTATCTCATCAAATACCGTGATATAACGGCCCGGGATATATCGACAAGTTAGTTAGCCAGATCATTTAAGCAATTAAGCCAAGACTCATACATACATACATACATACATACATATAAACATGTGTGTGCCTGTGTATGTATGGACACGTACATAAGCATGTATGGTACAATAAACTATATGATTATGTGTGTACGCACGCACGTATGTAAGTATTATACAATGAATTATGCGTGCGTGTATGCTCGTGCACACGTGTACATACACACGTGTATATATAGTACAAAAAATTATATATAGGTATGTGCTAGTGTGCGCGCATGTATGTTTGGCATAATAAATTATATGCATGCGTGTGGGCGCGTACCCAGACACGCACATGTGCGTATGCATGTATAGTACAATAAATTATATATATATATATATATATATATATATATATATATATATATATATATATATATATATATATTTCGGAGGAGCCCCATGTAGAAGTGGGTAACGTACTGGACTGTGACATCATAGTAGTAAACGCGTTCGAAATCTATTAGGAAAGGTATTAACCTCCTTATTCCCTCTAGATATGTGTCAAATAACACCACTACTATTCTTCTACAAGGATGACTTTGGCATTAAATAATCCACGAAGGTTGATATGCCATTTAACAAAGAAATTAAACCTCTCTATTAATTCTATCTCTATCATTAGTGGTATATCTTTGATTTATCATAAGTAGCATTTTATCACACATTTTATTACACATTTATTCTATCCTCAGTCGGTGTAAACAAACACGCATAGACTGACACATACATCTACACACAATTTTACGTAAAAAGTGTAGCAGAAGTTATAGTGTAGTTAAGTCTTTGTTTCTATGCTTTTTTTCTAATAAATTTTTACTTCTTATCTTTATTATTTGCACGATGACTTCAGATACACACACACACACACACACACACACACACACACACACACACACACTTACACACACACGCGCGCACACACACACACGCACATATAAACAGCATACATACATAGATACACGCACACACGCGAACATATATATATATGTATATATATATATATACGCATACATATCAACTAAATATATATTCACTTACATAGATACAAACGCACACAGACATACACACACACATGAGGAGAGAGATAATTAATATATATAATTGATTTTATTGTTCTGATTCAGATGCTTTTTATCCTGATATTGTGTCCTTTTCATGTTGAAAGGAAAAATGAATCACTATGGAAGTACAGAAGTACAAGAATATTGAATAGAAACGGAACTAGGAATAATTTTTGATAACAAAGATTAAACTAAATAGAACTGTTGGGTTTCACTTAAACTTTTTACCTGAAAAGTCGGTAAGTAATTTTCCGAGAACTGGATGCTCACCAATTTATTTACTATCTCAACTCGAGCTTCGGCGTAAGCCCATGATATTCAAAGGTAGAAGAAATATCATTTCTTATGTAAATTCAATCAACTACATATTATTCAACATATAAGACGAACGATAAGAAGGGTTCAGTAAAGGTTAATGAAGAGTTATAGAAATTTCAATAGTAGTCTAGGTTAAAATGTCTTTTATAGACCAAGTTAGAACAAATTCAAAAGTTCTCTGACTTTCATGTACTTACAAATGGATAGTGATATATTAACAAAGAAAGCAATTATTTTTAATTTCTTTCGTCCTAAAAGTGGGGAGCTTACATTACCCCACATAATATCTATCTATCTAGCTAGCTAGCTAGCTAGCTATTTCAGTAAAATTTTGCTTTTTATAACTAGATTTTAAGGTAACGCAAACAAAAATGCCCATTTAGGAGGTAAAAAAAACACCAAAATATTTCCTGTATATCTAGAAATATAAAAACCCATGGGTAAAACTTATTACTCATATATCTATTTTAAAAGAAAAACCTACATGATCTCTTTAAAGTAATATCATTTTGTTCAGCCTCATCTACTGAAAAAACGTACATCATCAAAATTTTCTTTGATTGTTAATATTTTGTTACCAAAGTTAATTTCTAATATAAATATAAGTTAAATGACATTTAATCCTCTGTGGCAATGAAAGAATACTTCACACTTTCCAGATATCCAAAAGTGGTACCGCACAATCGAATGAGCTTTGTGTCATATCAAGGACACCATTTTGGGAGGGGTTACTCATCTTCAGCAAAAAGGCCCCGGAAGAAGGTTGGAGACTACAGACTTTGTGAGGATAACATCAACCAGGATAAGTACAATTGTCCGGATCGTTTAAATAATGTAAATAAGTTTATTTGATTGGGATTATTTGTTTCACGAAATATCATTGCGGAATATTTAATGCTGAAACTAAATTCATCTGAAAATCTTTTCCCAAACACAACCATATTTCCAATATTCCAATACACATTTTTAATTACACTTCCATTTGTCTAGAATCATTTGTTTTCCTATCTAATACAAATAATTTTCAAACAGATCTATTTGACCCATAGATGGGACCTTAACAGACACTATCACTCCGAGTGAGAATGAACATGCGAATACTCCACACAGAATTTCTGAACTGGATCCTAACTAGTTTTGTGTCATTTTTGCATGATGGGAAGAGGTCATGTAATCCTGCCTGAATAAACTATTACGACCAGGAAACAGTTGATTGGTTGGTTGGTTGGTTTTACAGCATATCAACCATTGCTGGGTTATTCAATATAGAAGTCTGTATTTTTTGTTATCAATTATATGGTTTAATGTACTTGAGGTTAATCATTAGAGTTTCAAGTAAGTATTCTTAGTGTATATGATTTGAACACAGTTAAATAGTTTCAAGTATTTCTATCTATCATTATTAATCATGTTTAATGATTATAATTTGTTTGTTATATGATTTCACGCATTTAATTTTCAAGCATTTATTTGACCCAGTCAGAGTGGACTGGAAAGTAATGATAACTACATGTACCCTACACTTCCTTGCCACTGGATGCAGTGTAATGTCATACTCAGAACACCTCTTTGGAGGGAGCGTTACACTCATGCATAAGATACGACCTATTCTAAGCCCCTAGAATAGGGTGGGCAGTTAAGTTGAATAAAATTAGTAAATTTAAGTAATAATAGAGAGGAAACCGAAAGTGAAAGTACAAATTCAAACTGTGTAAAGATTTTATGCAAAAGAAGTCATATAATCTTAAATAATTAAATATAAGAAGGCATATAATCTTTCTTGGGCATAATATGGGCATGTGAATTGTATACGTTTCTTTGTCTTATTGTTTAATTGTTGAAGTATTTGTAGAAAATATTAAGTGTTCCTGAGTGATCATGTCCGCATGAACACTAAGTAGAAATGTGATTACTCGCGGTTAGAGAGAGAGAGAGAGAGAGAGAGGGAGAGAGAGAGAGAAAGATTATGGAATATCTTCTTTCCTCACATTTGCCGAAGGAAATACGAGTTTACTCTTCTTAGTAAATGAACGTATCTGTGTTGTCTGAGCTCCCAGTGGCCGAATCACCCTCACACAAATATATCATTTTTTTTTTCGGAAATGGAGTGTATCGAATTTGGATCTTTCTAGTTCTACAGCCGTGGTATCAATGTTCACTCGTGAAAAATTTTACCATATGCAAAAGTTCATAAATAGGCATCTTTTTGCACAGTCGCGACGAATCATAAAAGGTAATAAAATGATTAATTGATTTTAACGGGATATCAACCCATCTCAGGTTATTTTATACCGATAGATAAGGAAATCACGTTTAATGCATATCTATATTTGTGCAGTTGTTGAGAGTTTTTTTGCGTAGTTATATGATATCAAGTATTTCAATTTAAAATAAATAATTTGCACACAATTTTATAGTTTCAAGTATTCTTATCTAATACAAATATTTTTATTTAATACTAATAATTATAAAGTTTAATGTAATTATTTTATTTCTTTTTTCTAATTTGTTAGCATACAGTTATTTGGTTTTAACTAACTAATAATAATCTTTTGTAAAAGATTTATAGCTTCAAGTAACTATTCTTAATACAAATAATAAATCTAAGTCGTCTATTTTTGGAAAGCATAAGAGTATTTTGTCTTAAATTATCAGGAAATCCATTTTAAACATTACACCAAAATTTCGATGATATTTTGCACAGACAATATTTACCATTAATTTTTTGATAAAACTATCAACTTCAAAACACCAAAGCTTTTCAACAAAAATGATTGAAATAATTTTTTAAAATTTGAGTTTGACAAAAACTTCAGAATTAAGAATTTGCATATATCTTCTTAGTCTAACAACTTCAAAAATAACCAATGTATGACCCTATCCCAATCTGTCTAGATGTCTTTTTTTCGTTGTTGATAACCTTCAGGAAATTTGGAACAGAAGCCCTTATTTAATTTATGTGGTAAACTATTCTCATTCTATTAGACTTGGTTCCAAAGATCCAAGCTAGAAACTTTATCCTCGCACCCATTGTCTAATTGGACAATTCAAATACCATTTTAAGGGCCTTAAACCTAATGTCATTTTTATCTAACTTTTCAACAAGCGCATGTGTTATTTACATTAGTTACTAATTGTGTTTTCTACTTATTTTGTAACTAAGACAAAGGATTTTCTGGGCTCGATAATAATGGTAGAGCTTGTATTGTTGTTGGCGACTGTAGTCGAGAGCGAGCCGAAGGCTCACTTTTCAATAGCTACTACACCGGAGTGTAGGAGAGGGCGCTACTTCTTTCCCTGGATTGCTTCATTTTACGCTTGATACGTAGCTAATATTGCTGAGTGTTAAGCAAGGAAGTATCAAGTACAATTTTTTAAGTCTTTTGTATAATTCGACCTGGGATTGAACCCCGGTCTCCCGGACCATTAGCGAACACTCAACCCGCTAAGCCAATGAGCTTGCGCAAAATGAAGACAGAATCTGGCCGATGATACTGACAAATGATAAATAATATCAATGAATTCGCAAAGATAGTTTATAGATGTTTGACTCCGAAACAAATCTGCTTCAGTTTGTCAATATCCCGATATTTATTCATATAATCTGCAAAAGTAAGATTTATTGACAATTTATACTAAATGATTACCGATGCTTGCTTTTAATTATTCAAAAGAAAATTTTAAAACAAAATCATTTATTAGAAAACAAAAACATCTTCATATAACATCTCTCTCTCTCTCTCTCTCTCTCTCTCTCTCTCTCTCTCTCTGTATATATATATATATATATATTGAGATATTATACTGACTTCGCACATTAAGGCTTTGTTGCTGGGAAGTTGTGAATTCAACAAATAGCTGGATCTTCGTCTAGTATTCCTATGATATGACAGAAGACCAACAAAATATAGTGGTATTGTAAAATACTGTAGAGACGTTCTGGATTACTGGGAATGATGCTTTGGTCCTGAAGTCATGTCTGAGCCCAAATTTTTTATCTGATGAAGGTTTTGCTTACCGCCCAGCTATTGTCTTTTTTGCAGATAGATAGATAGATAGATAGATAGATAGATGCTTTATATATAAAACATTACACCGTAATAATGCTATATACACACGATGTTTCAAAGAAACAGCTGTGACGCCGACACAGCCTTCATCAAAGGATAATAAATCTGATAATACTTATTTCCTAATTGGCCAAGTTTCTGATGCATTCCATATCACTGGCCACAACACACTTCAATTTCGTTCCCGATTTCGCTCTTCTCCTCCGTGTTGGTCCAAATAGCTTGACAATTTAGTTTTCCTGTCGTGGTGGAGGTCTTCTGAGTGGTCGCTTCCAGTCTCTCAGGTGCACTTGTAGTCAGTGAATCTTGCAACGTGTCCGATCCAGTGTAACTTCTCCTATCGGTACTCTGTGATCACATCTTCATTCAAGTGAATGACCCTGGGATCTGCTCACACAACGGAAGGATGGATCTTTTAACAGTTTTTTTTTTTTTGTCGTAACCAGTTCAATAATGCAAAAAAACATTTTGATAAAATTTCTTAGAAAATATATAAATGAAAATATCCTAAATATCAAAATCTACAATTTTAGGGATTAATTTGACTCAGCTAGTATTTGTTGTGGGAACCTTACCCATCTTACAATAATGGACTCTTCTCACCGTTATTAGTACTGAGATTTCGCTGCCAGAAGGGTAGATCACGATCGGTGTTATACGAATAGTACGAGACTTCTTACCATTTATATGTAACTCTATCTTTCTTGTATAATATAATCTGTTATCTAATATCCGTGTTTGTGTTTTCATTAGTGACCCTTTCCGGGGCCACAACAGTATTAAGTGATAAATCGATTCAATGGGAATAATTCAAGATTCTTCCAAGTCAAAGACTTGAGCCGCATGCTTGCCAGGTCTTCATATACCCTTGGAATAATTACAATGAATTTTCAAAACTTCCAACCAGATTTAAAACAATTTTTATCTGATTAGAATGTCCAAAATGTAAAGATTGATATAAAATAAGTCTAACATATATATCTATATATATATATGTGTGTGTGTGTGTGTGTGTTAGGATAGTATAGACACAAAGTCATTAGCGGTGCTTGATAGCTGTCAGTTTCTCACCTATACATTCATCACTTGGCCTCATAAACAGACAATTCACAAGCACTGTCGACTCTTTGTCAACGCTATTCTAACTTAAATATTTTCTCTCTATCAATGATATTGAACACCTTTTTATTTATAAATATAGCAAACTATATAATCAATACATATGTGTGTGTGTGTGTGTGTGTGTGTGTGTGTGTGTGTGTGTGTGTGTGTGTGTGTGTGTGTGATTTATTTTGTCTTTCTTTATATGTTGTGCATTTATCGTCCGTGGAAGCGAAGAAAGTTTTCAAAACCAAAAATGGTTGAGGAAAAAAGGGCGAGAGTGAAGTACAACAAAAATCCTATTCGTGGAACCGAAGATCTATTGCACAGAGGCAATACCTCTCTTTCAGTTTCAGAAATCAAAACTCCAGTGGCGTGAAAAATCGTTATGTCTGGAGATCGCTTTAGCTGCATTAAAGCGCTATGATCTCTTCGGAACACCAACAACTCCATCCTCACCTCATGACACGTATCTACAGAGCTTTTGCAGCCATTGAATCCTGACTATTTTCCCGCTTGTTCTTCGCATGTTAGAGATGAGTAAATCCTCAACTCATGGGCGGTTACTCTGACCTTGTTTAATCAGCCAGTCGGAACGGTTTAACCTCTGTCATATGCAAGCAGCTACTTGGAGCGACACAGTTAAATCATTATTAAATCATTTATTATAATATTTATTACTGTACAGATCTTGATTCACGGTTGCCAACCTGAAAAATAGAATTCCCTTATTACTTTCTAGACACTTTCTGTAAACGGGTTTTTGACCAAAAATAACACACCAATAACACTACAACTTCCTTACTCCCTAGTTTCTTAGTCCCTTTGACTATTTTTGTTTTCAAAAATTAAACCCGTAATCGACATTTAAGAAACATTGAGAAAATGCAACTGGTCGTCTTGAACCAGCTAAAAGCAGTGTTAGTTGAAGACTTCCAGCACTGTTTTCACAACGTTTCAACTCCCAATGTTTTTCTAGATTTGAAATGTGTAAATAAAGTAAAAAAAAGGTTTCAAAACAATGGCTGGAGAGAAAGAACGTTATATAAAACACAATATCTGAAAGAAAGAAAGAAAGAAAGATAGTGTGGTCTAATACCCTGTAGTTGGGTCACATGGTTTGGCATTCAACAATAACAGCAACTGACCACGGATAACAATTTGAATCTGATTTTTTCCTACAATTGACAACTTTACAGCGCAAGAATCTGTACTGCAGCGTATCTTCCTGAATCAAATGATTCCGTCGAATGATTTCGTAAGTTTATAGAGACACAAAACCAAGGCACTCATTGTAAATATCTTATAAAGATCCGTATAAACTATTTAAACACTCTACAAATACAAACAAATATAATACGAATAGATTAATACAAACATTAAGATTATCAATAAGCAGTGGCAAAATATTGCTGAAGCTATTTTTCTAGAACCTTCTACACTGAGAGGATATTCATTTAGAGGATGTTCACCTTGGTTTTTTTAACTTAGCAGTAAATAAACTAACAGATAAGACGTAAAACCTTTTTATTTAATAGCTGAGTGCACAAACTCTCTCTCTCTCTCTCTCTCTCTCTCTCTCTCTCTCTCTCTCTCTCTCTCTCTCATTTGATTACAAAATTGTATCCAACAGATTTATGGTATGTAACACGATCAGGGTATTTCGAGTTAAGGGAGAGTCCATGAAGTCGGGAGACTAGAGTACAAAGATCGAATAAAAATGATTTGTGCTATATGTATTTACCCAACCCCTCTGCTAAGTGTAGGAAGCGACACAAGGTTAATTTTTATCTGAGTACAGCCAATTTTAAATTCAGTTTTCTTTATCCTTGACTGCTTGTCAAAAGTCAAAATTATCCAGTCTGTTCACCTATTTACCCATAGATGCAGAGGAAAAGATTTAGATTTATGTCTTTCCTTAGAGCATTGGCGTAGAAGTAAAACATGGATGAATCGCCGTGTCCATCGCCAAAGATGATAATCGTTACGTAATTTGCCTCCAGCCTAAGCTAATCTTCTCTGTATCGTTTCAGTTTTTAGTATATGTGCTGCCGAAGCAAGTTTATGCTGTAAGAATTAACCCCCTAAAATTAATTCACATCACATTCACTGAAGCTGGAAATGATTTTTAACCTATCTATGCGACCCTAACATGTACTACCACTCCAGGTTAGAGTGGACCTAAGAGTAATTTCAAAACTGGAACCTCACTTTCTGATGTCATATTTAGGACACTCATTAGGTGGCAGTGTTAAGTATTTGATTGTAACAAAAATCTGTAAAGATAATAACTGTCAGTCATGTACATGTATGTGATCCTTGTTATAATGATGTATTTTTATATTAATGATAATCTGAAACTCTAATAAGCACTACTGGTAGGGTTTAGAATACGCTAACTGCATCCATTGTAGAAGGGTAAGACACTCCCCCCGCCCGAAAAGAGAGTGTCCTATGCATGATACTAAACTGTATCTAGTGTTGAGGGTATAGTTATGGGGCTCAAAGGAGTATTGAGTAACCTTCATTGCCATTACTCCCTGGTCCACTCTAGCTCGGTATTACCTGTTAGAGTCAAATCGATCTATTTGAAAATCATTACATGGGAATACGTGATACTATATTACTGTAAATTATGTGTATTAAGAATAGTTACTTGAATATATTACTGTTCACAAAGGATTATTATAATTACTGTTTGCAGGAAATATTTATCATAGATAGAAATAATTACTTGAAACCATATAATTGTACATAAATTATAAGGTTTGGTTTCTTTGCTTAATGGCACATCAATCTTCGTGGGTTATTTAATGCCAAAGCTATCTTTATTGAAGATCAGTAGTGATACTATTTAACCCGTAGCAGAGGGAGGGGTCCATACCTTTCCCAACAGTATTTGTCCGAATGTGAACGTGACTTGATTTCAAACTCGTTTATTATGATGTCCAATTTGTAAGCCACTACGCCCTCAGTATCTGTAGTGAGAAAAGGAAAGGCGTAGTTGATTATACAAAACTATTATTATTATTATTATTATTATATGTTCTTTTAGAGTTTTTCACATCAACGTTAGCTGGTGGTTTTTCAGTGGAGTTTGAGTGACAGCAAATCTCCTCAAGTCTCCAGGACTCTTCTCAGTATTCTGACCGTCTTGATTAATGATGTCGTTTGGATGGAGTTCACTCGTCTGCCAACTTCCAAGTCTTCCAGGCCCTTTAACAACCCTTTAGTTACTGTACCAAAAGTACCAATCACAATTGGTACAATCGTCACTTTCATGTTCCACAGCTTTTCAATTCTCTAGCAAGGTTGAGGTACTTATTTTCACATTCTTTCAATTTTATTCTGTGGTCAGCCGGGACAGTAAAGTTGACAATTTTTCAAATTCTCTTTTTTGTTGTTGTTGTTGTTGTTGCTGTTGTTGATTATTATAAGGTCAGATCTTCTGGCCGAGATTAGGTGATCCGTGTGTATGTCAAAGTCCCATAGGAGTTTATGTGTGTCATTTTCTATGACAGGTGCTGGGTTGTGCATATACTATTTGTTCGTATGGTCAAATTTAAATTTCTTGCACATTTCCCAGTGTATCACTTTGCCCACCTAGTCGTGTCTTATCTTATACTCTTTCTGTGCTAATTTGCAGCATTCGCTTATTGTATTATAGGTAAATACGGCTATTTGCGAAATGTACATGGGACGTTCATTACATATATACATAACGTAGAACACATAAAGAACATAGGAATCTCGAAATTCGAAAATACGTAACGACTTCTTGTTCAGGTACGAAACCTTTTTATCAACTTTGAGTTAAAGGTTTCGACATAAGGAGGAGAGACCCAATCTTCTACGCTGTCTTATTAATTTGGCCCCCATCTCGAGCGGCCTCCATTGGGCGCAAGTTCGCCTCGCGTTTGCGAGCTCCAAAAGTCGATCCTCCTCGTTTGGCATCTAATATTCAACACTCTAACTTTCTTCAAATCTCCCGCAAACCTCCGGGCGCTTCCGGTGCGTGACGTCACCCGCACCCTGTCACCCCGTTCCGTCATCTCTGGCTAT
The DNA here is from genome assembly GCA_963585895.1 of Sepioteuthis lessoniana. NCBI lineage: Eukaryota > Metazoa > Mollusca > Cephalopoda > Myopsida > Loliginidae > Sepioteuthis > Sepioteuthis lessoniana. Next base: position 65,441,873 of record OY757910.1, on the reverse strand, counting down.
TGTGACATCTCTAAGTGGTACGTCCGCCCCGCACGCGCGTTACCACCTACATCAAGGTTTGCACCTAACTAACCCATGTGCTGAGCCGAAAGGTTCTCAGCCTAACTAAACTCAAAGGCATGAACCGAAATCCCTTGGTCATTACGTTACATGCCTATCCATGCACAAATAAAATCATTTGTCATCGATGATGACAAATTATTTTCTTAAACTAATGTGCCGCTCCTCCTCATGTCGAACTGATCAACAAAATTTTCAGCAATACAATTTTCACAAAATAATTCTACAAAAAACACGCATCAGTCCCAAACTCAAAAGTCATTGAAATAAAAGTGTTCGTATTGTCCCTCATTTTCTTTTTCTTTTTTTTTTCTTTTTTTTTTTTCTTTTTTCAACCACATTTTATGGTTCTTTTTTCTCTTTTTTTCTTTTTTTTTTCAAAGTTTTTTCTTATCAACAGTCACTGGTTCGGCATGTATATATATTTTTTTCTGTCTTTAATTTGTTCTTTTTTTTTTCGGGTTAATTGCTCATTATGTCTTTTACACTTCCTCTTTTTTTTTCTCTTTAAATATCACGCGCATTCTCTACCTAAACCACCCAAACTTTTATTAGCTCACTCAATATTTCTCCCTCGAAACAACTCAAAATCGAGTCCGCGAATTTTGCAAACACATCCAATGAGATCACCAAAACTCAGCGCATATCTTAAATATCTAATCTCCAAACCCTTTTTTTTTTTCGAACATCTTCCCCCACAAAACCTCACTGTCCCACTCCAGGGGGGAACTCACAAAATAACCGTCTGCCTTGTCAGACACAAAAAAACATCTGCCTCTTCGTTGCTTTGCCTCTATGGCAAGATATCCGAGACAATTTTTCCAGTCGATACGGACAACGAAAAGTCCGAAGCGTTCAACCGCCCTCCGAATTAGTCGGAATTGACAAACATCCACAAAAAACCGGCCTGATTTCACCAGCGCCCAAAATATCGATTCTCAAATCGAAACCTGTCCCAAAATTCTTAACTACAGATATTCGACATTTTTGGACAATCCCATTGATGAGCGAAATCTCCAAGATCTCGAATCAAAATTCTAATCTCCGTTACTACTTGCTGGGGTAGCCTGACAAGTTACTACAAATTTTACTCACAAAAACCTATTTACAATAAAAAAATTCATTCATAAAAATATTGTTTATATTAAATTTCATTCAAAAAAATATTGTTTATCATGGCTGTCAATCATGTGCGCGACCAATCCTCTGTCCACACAGCAGCCATCTGCCTTTCTTTTTCTCTGCCACAGCTTGCTTAATTCTCTGTTACTCTTTCTTTCTCTCCCTCTCAGTACGGTACAAAGTCACATATAGTAGTAATCATAATTTTCTATGCTACCAACGATTTTTTTTTTAATTTTAGAATTATTTCCAGATCTATCCTCCACAACTATTCAAACTCTATTCGTAAATTAAACTATGACAGACGTAAATCAGCAATTACCTTCTTATTCTTTTTCTTTTCTTCATGTCTCTTTTTTTTTCTTTTTTTTTCTTTTTTTTTTTTTTTGGGGTTGAGTTGTTTTACTTCTTTTTCTTTTCTTTTCACGCCTTTTTTTTTTCTTTTTTCTTTTGGTGTTGCGCTGTTTTTCTTCTTCTCTTTTCGGTGTTGGACTTTTTTCCTTTTTCTTTCTGGGGGGTGCTGCATTTGTTCTTTCTTGTTTTCGGTGTTGGACTTTTTTCATCTTTCTTCTATTGCGTTTTCTGGGGGCCTTGTGCTTCCTCTCTCTCTCTTTCGATCGCCTAAACAAGCCGCTCCGAAATAGATTCCTAATTGTTCTCAGCCACTTCTCTGATCATCTCCGTAGAATCTTGGTAACCCAGTCGTAAACCATATCATGAACGACATGCCCAAGTTCTGGCTCCAAATATCTACATGTACTTTAGCCACAATTAACGCCATGTGCGAAATAGACATATAATGTTCATAACGATAGAACATATAAAAGAACATAGGAATCTCGAAATTCGAAAACACGTAACGACTTCTTGTTCAGGTACGAAACCTTTTTATTAACTTTGAGTTAAAGGTTTCGACATAAGGAGGAGAGACCCAATCTTCTACGCTGTCTTATTAATTTGGCCCCCATCTCGAGCGGCCTCCATTGGGCGCAAGTTCGCCTCGTGTCTGCGAGCTCCAAAAGTCGATCCTCCTCGTTTGGCGTCTAATATTCAACTCTCTTTCATCAAATCTCCCACAAAACTCCGCGCGCTTCCGGTGCGTGACGTCACCCGCACCCTGTCACCCCGTTCCGTCATCTCTGGCTATTGTGACATCTCTGAGTGGCACGTCCGCCCCGCGTTGGCGTTACCACCTACATCAAGGTTTGCACCTAACTAACCCATGTGCTGAGCCGAAAGGTTCTCAGCCTAACTAAACTCAAAGGCATGAACCGAAATCCCTTGGCCATTACGTTACATTATTATGTGATTGATCGTTTCGTCTTTGTCACCACATAGCCTGCATTTGATATTTTGTTGAGTCTTATCTATCCTCGCTTTGATATGATTGGTTCTTATGGCGTTGCTTTGTGCTGCTATTATCATTATTATCATCATTATTATTATTATTTGACTGAAATACTTGAATATAAATGTGTACAAAAATCTCTTAAGAAACACCGACTTAAAAATTGAAAATCTGAAAGCACAATGAACGCCTTTTCCTTCATCTCAAGACATAAAATTACCCTAAACGGGTTGACATGTCATTGAACTTAATCAATCATTAATGAACCTCAGACGACGGAAGTTACTTCTTTTGCCTGATTTTTGTAATAACATTTTTATTCTTTTTTTTTTCTCGCCATAAAACACAAATAAAAAATGACAGTTTGGTATCTCACGGAGAATGGCCGACCTGAATTATTAATATATTAATAGAAATGAAGATCAAACTGTTACAACGTGTTCGTCTGTTCTTTTGTCATCGGGATCAAGTGACAACTTCACTCGTCACCTCTTTATCTCCACAGCCTTTCTGAAGACCCGCAATTAAATAGGTGCCAATAAAACGACGAATAACACTTGAACCATTTTTCATAAATCTAAACAAGCAGAAGTTTCCCCAATTATCACCTCCACCCTCACTCTCCGTGGGTGATTTAGAGATTTGACAAACTGGTAGAATAAAATTTTAATGTCTATTGAAGCAAGTAATGAGAAAGTTTGCTTTTTGAGTTAGTGAAGTCACATTTCTGACGAGCTTTAGAACGAGCGTATGATTTTGTATTTAATCTTTTAGAACCCTCTTCTTAGGGGCTTCAATATTTTCTTAAAAATGAACAGACTTTCCTCGTCTCTATGAGAGAAGGTTTAGTATCTCACGGAGAATGGCCAGCTGAAATTATTGAAATATCTGTAAAAATGGGAATCAAAGTCTGTTCTTTTGTCACTGGCATCACCTCGTTCGTCACCTCTGCATTGACTCAACTTTTCTTCGGCTAACTTTGCGAGAGAATCAACATTGTAATACCTTTACTCTTTAATCCTTACTATTCATGAAATTGGAACCTCAACTATTTCAAAAGAAATTCTAAAAATATAAAAAAAAAAGATTTGTAGACATAGAACTGTTTTAATTCCTCGCATAGATCTATTTTGAATATTAATTATAATCGCTGACGGTTCTTTCAAGGCTACAAAAATACAAACACATGGTTCAGCAAATATTTAGTTTTTACTACTTGAGATACTTGTGACGATAACAAAATTGTCTTCTTCTTCTTCTTCTTCTTCTGTTCATATGAACACAAAATTTCCTTTCTTAAGAAAATAATTCCAGAATCAGAGCTCAAGGGAAAGGAAGTGACCATTTGAAAACCACCACCGTGCTCCCAATTAACAAGGGACCTACAAACCTTTTTAAAAATTAATTCACCTTCTGCATCTCAGTTGTCATTATACAATGATAAATCTCAGAAAAAACTGGATGAAACTCTTCTAGGACCAAGCCTCCGACAGCACAATAATATTCTCTCTCTCTCTCTCTCTCTCTCTCTCTCTCTCTCCACACCAGAACTCCTTCCAAATTTGTACTATTTGTTTATTTATTTTTTGTCTTTTTATTGATTTTTGGGGGTTTTGTGGGAGAGTTACTTCTTGATGTTCCTATATTATTCGTTTGGCAATTCGCCAGTTCCAGATACTTTTGTAGGGGTCGTGAAGGTGAGGGGCCATACTGGACTATGAAATGTCGAGCTCGCCTGATACTCTCTTAATGCTACACACCAGATTTGCTTCGATGGTTTGGTTTGGTTTGGTTTCTTTGTTTAATGGCATATTAACTTTCGTGGGTTATTCAATGCCAAAGCTCTCTTTGTAGAACAGGAGGAGTACTATTTAATCCAATGAGGGGATGTAAAGGAGTTCGTCCATGACTTGGAGCACAGCCTCGGAATACACAGTTTTAGGCTTAACTGATCTTACCTGATAGTCGAGGTTCTTGTGACCCGAACAAAATTTCTTCGACCATCTGATTATTTATAATCGACCACGACTTCACCTTTCTAACAAGACGTGGTGACTAAAATGTTGGATTGCAACATCGTAGTAAATGAGTTGGAACTCCAGTCATGCTATTACAGAGTAATACCCTTTATTCAGAAAAATCCGAATTAGTCTTTTCTAGTTTTATTTTTTAAAAAAGTGGTTGTGTGTAGCTACCATAAAAATGTTCAGCTTTTTAGGAGACGTTTAGAACCTTTTGAACAATCCTCGTATATGAGAAGTGTACTAATTCATTTGTTTTCTACTGAGTTTCAATATCATAAAGTTTGGTGATACCAAATAATATCAATTTATATCGTATTATGTTCGACTAGAAAAAATAAAATCCTGTAAACTTCAGTTTTGAAGAGAATTAACTTTTATACCAAATTGTTACTGGTGTACTTATTTATGGGCATATTATACAGATACTGATTTCCACTACATCGTCATTAGGAAAGGTATGAACCCCATTATCCCACCCAAATTCGGGTCAATATTCTAGAAGGATAGTTTGGGCATTAAATAAGCCATAAACGTTGATATGCAATTAAAAGCAAAGAAAAGAAAGTCGTCATAAAAGAAATGTCGAGGGCTGATAGTTCGTCCAAATACCCTCATCAAAGGATGCATAAAAAAAGACACGATTACAAAAAGTGATACCGAGAAAGGTGATATTTTAAAATGTCGTCTCATTGACAAATTACCGAATATCCTTCATATAGTAATAAAGATTGATTATAAATTGATGAATAATACCGCAGTTCTTCTTATAGAAGACGCACTTTTTCAAGATTTTTAAGCCTAAAAATAATGGATGCATATTACACGTGACCGAAATTAAGTTATATCTATAGTCTAAGCAACCTAAATTGTTACAAACACTTTTGTCTTACGCCGAGACAGAGAAATAGCCACTGGAATGTGTCTACTCTTTATGAATTGTTTTTTTTTTAAGTGTGAGCTTATTTTCGCTACAAGCTTGCTGCATTTTTTATGTGAACATGTTTGTGCTTTTGCACCAGATACTGTGTAAATTTTGCGCTTCAACCTATTTAAACTATATAAATTCTGATCTTTAATCGATATTAACCAGTTGATGTCTAATCTGCTCTCCACACGAGCTTTGTGAGACATTTTCTTCTTCCCAAAACTGAAAAAAGGCCCTGAAATTTTGCCAAGTGTTAAATTTAAGTTAAATTTAGCCGCTAAAAATTCTAAAAAATCAGTGCGTGTTATATATGAGATATGTTTTTTTCCAAAATTTCATAGCCCGAAGTTAAGGGTTGGAATTACACACGAATGCGTCTTATGCACGAATAAATACTGTATGTGTAATACATTGATTTATTTGAACTCATTATGCTCGTTTCGTTTCAGCCATCGTACTCGCTGGCCTTCCTCAGGTATCTGACATTTGATGACCTTCTGTAAATTTTGAAACAACACCTTTGTCCAATCCATGAGGGTTGATCGTTCTGCTTAGAGAATATCACGTATCAGCTAATTCTCCACTGGGATGTCGTCTGTCATTTACCATTTAATTGCATTCTCTCGAGTCTAGTACACCATATATGCTCAGGAGACCAACACACAAATGCACGCATGGACGAGGGCAGAATGAATTCAGACCTCACCGTCACTTTCATGCTAATCCGATCTTTTCTTTGGCCTTTACGGGGAGTTTCCTTTGCGTAATGGCAAACGTGCTGGTCTGCGACATTGTAATAAGAGAGTTCGAAATCAAGTCATACTATTTACGTTCCCTTTTGGACTAAAGCCTTTGGGGAATGAACTCTCTTATCTTACCAGTTATGGATTGGACCATTGCTGTTTTTTTACAAAGCTTTGGCATAAAATAAACCATGAAAGGGTTATTTAATGCCATTAGGAACCAAACTAAACCTAACCAATGCTTTTATTCTCTCGACCAGGGGTCGGTAAACATTTTGGGGTTGGGGTGGACATGTTAGAAATGTTTTTACCGTAATTATTTGTATGTACGACACACTATATTTTTAGATTTTTCAGACAAGAAATCAGGGGTGTGTATCATAGACAATAATTTTATAATTAGCTTTTTTCCTGCATCATGCCTAATAATATTCGAGACAGAAATACCAAAAGTATCTATTGTCCAAACTAATGTGTTTTACACCAAGACTAGAGAGGTATCCACAGACGTGTGTGTTTGTTCATAATTTTGTTTCTTCTAAACTAGTTGCATTTTTGTGTCAACATGTCCATGGGTTTGCTCAAATTACTGTGTAAATTTTGTGTTCTTAAACAAAGTAAATTCTCATTTTTAGTCAATAATAAAAAATGTCAATGATAAAAAATTGAACAAATGGTAAATTTTGGTTAGATTTAACTGCTACAAATTCTACTACCCTGAATATTGTAATCAAGAGTTATAGGTGCGTGTTATACATGAGTGCGTGTTATACATGAGTGCCAATAATACATAAGTGCATGTCATTCACAACTTGCAAACCGAGGCAGATAAAAAAATGAAGACAACTTATTTTTCAATCTTTTATAATGGGGTGGGATGTCTATTAATGAAGTTGGTAAATCGGAGGAAATGAGGTCGCAGACCGTAGTTTGCCGATCTTTACTCTTTATCATTGTCTCACAATATTTGATAATGAAAATTTATACAAAAATAATCTGTATATTACAAAGAATCTATATTATAATTCTACTTTTCTATTCATTCGTTCACACGTTACGCTCATCCACACATCTCGCAGCCAAGTGGTATACTCTCCCTCACCATCAAGCTTACCTTGTTTCTAGGCCTAACCTTGTCGATAAAACACCTTTTTGTAACTAGAAATTAAGGGTTGTCCATTATTCGAGTATATAAGGTTACAACAAGCAAAACTTATGGAAATTCCACAGAATTTCCTAAAATCAAGAGGAGCAATTTAATCAAGGAACGATGATTTGCAATGATATGTATATTAAGGATTATATTGATTGTTATCGCATATATTTTCTTATTTATTGCAAAAGCAATAATAGGATTTCTATGTAACAAAATTACAAATCATTCTTCCTTGCTTGATTTCTTTCGTTCTGTGGAATTTCCACGGGTCCATCTAGTATTGTCATGTCCGCAAAAAGATTTCGCTGATTGTTTCAAATTAACAAGATGAAGTTTCTATTTTTGGTATAGATTAATAGGGAAATATTTGATGTAGATTCAAACTTTAGAAAAAGTAAAACATTCAACTGGAAAAGAAAATATCTGTGTATTTCGCCTTACATTCTTTTGCATGCACATATCTGTATACTGGAGATCTTTTTGTAAATGGATAGATACTATGTATAAACTCAAAAGTACATCGGCAAATGAACGCTGACAAGACTCGAATGGGTTGAGTTTCCTTTACGCCAGTCTAAAATTAGTTCTGTCTGGCGATAATTGGTAAGATGAAAATAGAAAGTTGGCATTGTTTGATAACTTCTTATGCAATAAAACGAGGCTAGGTGAATACTGGGATTTTCCTAAAACAAAAAAGCCGCAAACAAAAAAAAAGAAAAAGAAAAGGTAGACAGGAAACTGGATTTGAATTGAATCAGAAAACAAAAAAAAAACTTTATTTACAATCAGCAACACCTTCAATTATTATACAATTTAGAAATATTGAAAGACTGATCAAAATATTACTTTGTGCATCGAGAAAATACTTAAAAAAGGCAAGGTGTATAAGGCAAATTATTCAAGGGACAGGTAGCAACGAAATATTCAAAACAAAGACTTACCATATTTACCAACCCCTCTGCTCGGGCAGGATATGACACAAGGTCAATTTTTAAGCAGAGTTTAACAGGTTTGAATTCAGAGTTTTCCTTCTTCTAGACTAGTTGCCTCACCAACGCTGAAGAACCTAGTCTGCCCTACTATTTATCCATAGCTGGAGGGAGAATAATTGGATTCATACCTTTCCCATGGGTATTAGTGCTAAGTGAAATGCAATCAGTCTCGTCCAGGATTTGAACTCGTGTCACCGTGTTCACTTCCTACACCACGGGCACCTCCATAAAACAAAGACTTACATGGCAATCTAATCTAATACGAATATATCAAGAGTGGTTTGGTTGCTTAATGAGATATTAACCTCCGTTGGTTATTTAATGACAAAACCATCGTTGTAGAACAGTAGTTGTACTATTTTACCTATAGGTGGAGGAGATAGGGGCTTTCTCCAGAGTATTAGTCCGAAAGTGAACGTAATAGCGCGACTGGGGTTCGAACTCGTTCACTAGAATGTCGCAATCCGGCACGTTAACCACTAAACCTCGAAGACTCCCATGAATAAATCAAGTATTCCTATCTAATTTGCAAATAGATCTATTTTACCCATAGATAGGACCCTAACTGGTACTACAACTCCGGATCAGAGTGGACCTGGGAGTAATGGCAATAAAGGAGTACACTACACTCACCAGAGCTACAGAACTGGACCCTCGCTAACAGGTACAGTTTAGTGTTATACCCAGGACATCCTTTTTTAGAGAGGGTTCTTACTATTCTGTGAAGAATACAGTCTGGTTTGTGCAATGAGAAAAGATTGAAAAAAGTAAGATATTTTAAAAGGCAAAATATTTAAGGGACGCATAGCAACTGAATATTTAAAACATAAAAACTTACATGTAAGTCAAGTTCCAATTTTGGTTTGTATTCGTGGTGCATTTAAAAATATCAGATAGATAATGAAGATTTTGGGATTGATGAAAAGTTGTTCTGTAGGTCGTCCAACAGGAGCAGTTGAAAGTTGTGTTTAAATAGTAAGATCGATTAAAGTATGCAGAAATGTTGCGTCAAAACCTGGGCAGCAGATGGGTGAGGTTGTTGTAAATTTAGAAGAAAAGAAATTTATGCCACAATGTTAGGGTTCATTTTTTCTTGAGAAAATTAAATTCCACTTTAAAAAACACTCATATGTGTAATTTGGATTTTAGAGAATATCAAATTTTAGAAAGTATTTAAGGTTTCGTTTGGTTTCTTTGTTTAATTGTATGTCAACCTTCGTGGGTTATTTAATGCTAAAGCCATCCTTGTAGAAGAACAATAGTGATACTATTGAACTCCCTACCCTAGCTGGGGATGTTAAAGGTTTCCATACCTTTCCCAAGGGCATTAGATCGAAAGTAAACGCAATGGCATGACTGGAATTCGAACTCGTTTATTACGATGTCACGATTCAGCACATTAGCGACTACGCCTGCGAGTATTCAAATCCGCTTTGAAATCGCATAAAGATTTAATTGGTTCTTTAAAAAAGTTGAATTTTTTATATCGCTCCAAGTCGCTAATTTGAGAAACGCTGGCAAGAGCGTTATTCATCAAGTTGACCTAACCAAAAAAAGAATGGTCAAACCAAAAAAAGGAATGATCTAACCAAAAAGAAATGACCTAACAAAAAAGGAATGATCTAAGGCCATGAAATAAGTTATTCCATATTCAATGCGCTGGGCTCAGCATTTCCCAAGTTTCTTTTATCTCTCCCAAAAAATAACAATTCGAAGTCGTGGATTTCACATAAACTCGAACGCTGACTTCTGGCTCCGAACACTCTCAATCCGAAATTAGACGACTCAGCTCCTCATTCATAAGGAATTGAAACTTAAAGACGTATTGAAATTTACTTTTAAACTAAATTGTATTGTAAAAACAATAGGTTTTATGTGTCCTTTCTCTGAAGTATTTCATCTGCTTCTTGGTCGTCATATCGTTTTATGGATTCGATTCAAATACACACGTACTAAAATTTTCTAGGTATGGCACTAAGCTACATTCGGTGGTGAGGCTCCAATTCCGAAGCTCCAGGGTGTTGAGTATCTCTTCATTACATTCCAGGTCCATTCTGACCCAGAGTGATAGAACTTGTTAGGGTCCCATAAATGAGACAAATAGAAATGTTTAAAACTTTTGGTATGAGAAATACTTGATATAATTTTTTTCCATTATTTACTTCCATATGAATTTGCGTAAACAAATAGAAAAGTGCAATTTAAGAAAAAGTTATAGAATATTACAGTTAAAATAACCCAAACAATTAAGTGGAAATTGATCCGTTGAGTTATCTGCTCTTACTAGCAGGAAAAATTTACCGAACGAAACAATGACATAAATAATTTTCATAGTGACTTGGAAAAGGAGGCATTCGGCAAGCAACCAGAACCAGAACCTTGCGAAGGACCAGAGTTTTGTCATTAGCACAATCACAATGCAAAACGATACATAATCCAAGGGACATTATTGCCAAGTAAGTAAAATAGACTGAATTTTATTTCTAATGCACACACACACACACACACACACACACACACACACACACGTGAGCGCGAGCGCGTGTGTGCGCGCGAATCTAAATGTTAAATGACACGACAGTCCTGGAAGCATAGTAGCTAAAGTACTGGACAGCGCCAATGTAGTAAACGAGTTCGAGCTCTTGCATTCACTTTCGGACAAATACACTTGGGAAAAGTATGAACCCCTTTGTCTACCTGGCTATAGATTAAATAGTACCATTACTGTCCTTCTATAAGTATGGTTTTGCCATTAAGTAACCTACGAAGGTTGATATGCTTTTAAAGAAACCGAAACCAAAATTCTGGATGAAACTGCGTTTCACTTCGTGCTGATGCCTTTGAAAAATCCATTTTCCCTCCCCCTCTTGCGCAGCTTGTGATGAAGCGGTAGCTCTGTAGCGAGTAGGTTTTTATGAGGGGGTATTTAGGACGTATTTCCTTCTCCTAGACCACTTGCCTTACCAAGACTAAAAAGTCCAAAAGTTTAATAGTTTACCCATGAAATAGAAGAGAAGAGAAACAAAACGAAACGAAAACGGAAACACTCTCGTCTCGGATGTGAACATGGATCGTCTTGGGCACTTCTTAATACGATACCCTTTACTCCATGCCCATTCTATACTCGGGTAAATTCGAGGGTGGGCTGAAAAGTTCATAGGCTGAACAGTTCATATGATAATGACATGTCAGCTGTTGATGATTTTTAACCAATGGAATCCAAAATCTGCAACACCGATGGAAGAAGTGTGTGAACCACGAGGGGAACTATGTTGAAAAATAAACCTCATTTCGTCACATTCCATGAAAGTATATTGGTCAGCCTATGAACTTTTCAGCCGACCTTCGTACAGTAAGATATAACAAATATTTCAGATGATTTCAAAGACAAAAAAATCGCACAAAAAGGAATTAATAGGATTTGACTGCAGCAATCGTAAGGATGTAGCATGTAATAAAGATCCATCTATTCCATATGGCTTCTTGTTTTGTAGCGTTGTAGACGACAATCCCAAGAGAAAGATTAGTTAAGATCATAATTCAAAAGACGAATTAATGACCTCTTCAATAATTTTTTTTGAAATCCTTTGTTTTGTTTTTTTTTTAGAGGCGGGATTGTTTTAT